>JBBMOE010000007.1:7336922-7756922 GCA_037975065.1 Chaetodon trifasciatus | reverse complement strand
GGGGGCTCAAACATGTACTTAACCCCGTTCACCAATTACACCCTGATTCTCCTCCCCTCTCTGCACCTCCCAGGCAGAAAGAAAGAAGAAGAAAAAAAGCAAAAAAAAAAAAAAGGAGAGAGAAAGACAGAGATGATAAGCGTTGCGGAGAAGACTGTGGCTATCTGATCTGTGCCGCTCGGCTGGATTCAATAGGACGAGGTAAACCTATTAAGAGCCTCGGCTCTTTTTCCGCCTGGTCTCAGCAGTGAAAACACTGTCTAAACATCCAAACCACTAGATAAGGACCTCGGGGGCTCGGGGTAGCCGCCTCGCCTGCCCACCCCAAAATGACCCACTGTGAAAACTCTGATGGAAACCTTAAAAACACACAAATAATCCTTTTTTCCTGCGAGACTCCCAGAAATTACATCTCACAAATTCTAAATTCTAGCCTGTGAAATGCTTGATACCTTTAACTATCACCCACACCCTTCATTCACACACACACACACACACACACACACACACACACACACACACACACAGACACAGGCCTTCACGCCTCCCTCCCCTCCCCTCTGCTCTTTTTGTGGTGCTGGAAGAATGGGGGGACAAAATGCTACTAAACGCTGAGCGGACTGCTCGCTGGGGAGGCAGAGCGGTTTTGACATGGAGATTAGGCTCCGGCTATTGTTCGACAACACACAGACACGCACAAACATGCACACACACTCTTCGCGATCTGGGATGGCAGTCAAACACACGCAAGCACACGAAGACGGGGAGGGCGAGGCAAGGGAACGGAAAAGACAGGCAGAAAAGTTGGCGAATCACGCAGAGTTGGACCAAGGTGGGACGGGGGGTGGGGGGGCTAAAGGAGAGCGCCGTGCCTTTCTGGAATGATCAGCAGATGACATAATGGCGGAGTGGAAGAATAAGTCCGCTTGACATTGTTTGGCAGGGGTTTGGGAGGGTGTATGTAGGGGGAGAGGAGGGGTAGCATGGTGGCTGTCGTAAAGTGCAGGGTGAGCATAAATGGGGAAATGAGGGAGGGAAGGGGGGGGCAGGGAGGAGAGGAGGACGGGTGCAGGTCAGTGCCGTCGGACAATGGCGTTTTGCTGGAGGGGGGGGGCAGAGGGTCGGAACGTGAGCAGTCAGCAAGCTGGGGTCGTGACATCGGAGTGTCAAACAAACAAACTACTGACACTTACAAATACATCAGCTGCACGGGGCTATTCTTAAACACACACAATGTAGCAGACAGTCGGAGTGTGACAGCACAAAAACACTATTTCACTCAAGTTGTCGGTGTCGTCCTCGTGTGTAAGATCAGAACAAGTCTTATTGGCTGTGGATAGGAGACATTACCGAATTGGTTGTCCAGCTATGCAAGTGTGCCCGCATGCATCTGAGGCGCGTGCAAGATGGAGCGCTACATCCTGAGATTAAAGTCAGTGAAAGAGTTACCATCGCTCATACGGGAGACCTTTGGTGTCACTGCAGCCGGGTGACAGATAGATTTGTCACTTTGGACAAGGATTACTTTATTATACTGGCAGCTCTGAGGAAGATCTATTAGGGGGGGCCTGTGCAAGTGAACTGAACTGTTGCTCAATCACAGCAGGGAGCACACAAAGCGTACAATATTTACTGTACATGCAGGTAAATGCACTAAATTACATTATATCTGCATCAACTTGGCAAGTCCCCCTGCAGCTTCCTGCAGTCTTGTTTCATTAAGCTGCTGGTGGGACACAGAGGACCCCTGGTAGCGGCTAAGGACGAGTGTGTTCAGTGCAAAAGGAGAGCCGGTTCAAAGGAGCACATCACTGCAGCTCCTTAATCAGAGCTGGCAGGGGTCAGCCAGCACAGACATGAGATGCAGCGAGGAAAACGTGTGTGTGTGTGTGTGTGTGTGTGTGTGTGTGTGTGTGTGTGTCAACGTACTGCATTTTGAGCATATAAGTGTGCATAAGGGTGTGTGTGTGTGCGCGCCTGGCTGAGAGGCAGATGAGAGAGAGACAGCGAGAGCGTGTTTCTCACACTCACACTCAAGAGCCTGTGAAAGGTCAGCGCTTAGTGCTAACAGCACAAGACAGACAGTGGCGCGCACACACACACACACACACACACACACACACATATGTTCAGCTCATGCACAGGCGCATACTTAAGCTCCAGAATAGGAAAACACTCAAGTATCTCTGGTCTAAACTATATTAGTCGCCTGCCAGAAGTATTCAGGCACTTTGACCATCAGCTCCAAACGTCTGCACACACATCAGCTAATTTATTAATACGTAGAATTACGCTCTTTTTCGGTTTAGGATGAAAACATTTGGCTGAAAAGCATTTGGATGACAAACCAAAGTGTGTCTCTCGCCAACACTTTCCCTGACATAGTGGTCAACAATGGAGCAGAAAGCACACAGATGACCTCAGAGTGCTAAGCTACATCCAGAACAGCCGGAGAGGAGAGCAGAAAGGCAGAGAAGCCTGTACGGGCCTCCATCTCTCTCTCGCTCTCTTTCTCTTTCTCTTTCTCCCTCTCTCTCTGGTAAGCCCCTTCACAGTCATCAGGGCTTTCCAACGTTTCCTGTTTTCGCAGGGGTGAATTGTGGGAGATAATCTCCGGCTGCCTATTGGCTGACTGCACACAAAAAGCGGCCCTGGAAAGCAGGCTTTTGTTACTGCGGCGACTCAAATCCAGCGGCTGGCTTTTCTTTCTCCCCGGCCCCGCCGAGGCACACATACCATGCCACACCATCAGCGAAAAAAAAGAAAAGAGAAGGAATGACATATAGAAAAGGGAAAACCCTCCTGACCTCCGCTACTCCACAGCACATGGCTGTCCCAAATACTGAGGCTTGTCGCTAAAAGAGCCACAGAGAGAAAGACAAAGAAAGCAAGGTGTGTGTGTGTGTGTGTGTGTGTGTGTGTGTGTGTGTGTGTGTGTGTGTGTGTGTGTGTGTGTGTGTATGAGTGTGTGTGTTTTAGGTTGTCTTTGCTAAAAATGAATGGAAAATATACAATGCAGCAAGGTCCAGCCTATAATTAATATATGGCACATCCATCTATCCCTGTATCTCTTTACAAAGGCAAGAACTTTAGACTGAGTCTTAATTTAATCTGTTGAGTAACTTCTCATAATTATTCACCCTCAATCAAAACAATATCTGCATTAATAATGAGTCTTAAAGCGAGTGGGATGATGCTATAGGCCGTCATTAGCGGTACCAACAATAGTATTATGACACATCTGTCAAAACATTTCACAAACACCAAAAGTCAAGAAAAGTCACAATAGTCTTAAAAGGAGCTTAAGGACGGGGGACAGCAGCTACAGCGTCCCCCGGTTGTTAGGGCAACCCACTTCCCACGTTCATTAGGTTCTTGACAGCCAAGACCTGATTAGTTGAGACCTGATTAGCCTTCAAGACTTATGTCTGAGGACACCCACTCGCTAAGAGGCCGCACTGGCTGAATCTAATTAGATAGTCAGTCTCATTCCCATACATGTCTACAGACTTACAGCTTGAGTCCATTGTCCTCCACTGAAAACAAAAACAAACCAGTGTGACTCATAATCCCCTTAACTATCTTGACCTTGTTTAAGTATCTGATGAAGCCATTCATGAAGAGGCCACCTCATCAGGAGTGATTAGTCAGTAAAACAAGTGATTCAGATCTTAAATAGTAATTGTTAATGCAAACAGCAAATAACACCAATGTCAAATCAGTGGGATACTTTTAGGAGTTTTGTAGCAAATCAACGTTTACAGGTGCCTACCCGCTTTGCCAACACGTTCCCTCATTTTCAACCTGACCAATGATGGGCTGAGAGAACATTCATGTGACCCACGAGTCGTGCTCGGTGGCGACGGCGTCCAAGAGGGGGCAGCTGGGAAAAAAGGGGACCTTTATCTTCTCATTTGAATAAGATGGCCTGGATATGTCACAGTGTTTACCCCTCCGTATGGTCCGAGAGGGGCACACACACACACACAAAACAACAACACAAACAAACTCGGTCGCGCACACCACAACGGCCATTGTGTTGTTGTTCTTGTTTTTTCGTGCAGCTTACATATTGTGCTTTGTTTTCCAAATTTCCTTCATTAAACTCCCAGTGGAGCTAACGCTCATCCTCGCCATGTTCCCTAAATCGACTCTCTCTCTTCTCCCCTCCCTCTATCAAACCATCCTCCCTACACCTGCTCAGATAACCACTCCTCCGTCTCTAGGCTCCATCCTCCTCTCTGCCCTCTCCACCCCTCCATTACTCATCTCGCTCTTTATCTTTAGAATACTCATAGGCTCTCCAGCTCCCTCATGTAAACCCATTCAACTTCCTCTTCTTTCATCTTTTGCATAAAACCATAACTTAGTGAGGGAAAGAGCCTCATTTCAAGACGGACAAGCGTACACTGTTTTCAGCAGCTGAAGTTTGCACATCACAAATAATAAGCCCAACTTCCCCTTTTAAAGCAGGTCCGTTGACAAATGTACAAGAGAGCAGACGCACCAGAGTGTTATCCATCTTTACACTTGTTACATGCCGCTAAAGAAGCCACCATGTGAAGAAGATTAAGGTCCAACAAATGAGTGTGACAATAGCAGAACAGAGACAGTGTGTACCGATGTGAAAAAGAGTAGTATTGGCAAACGTTAGAAAAAGGACTGAAGAGGAAGATTTGGACTTACCTTGACATCAGAGAAGAACATCTTGAGCATATTGGAGCTTGGGTAGCGGGTGTAGAAAAACATGAGCTTGGCTTTCTTCAGATGATTGGGAGAGAGACCCTCTTGGATCTGCAGATAGCTGCCATTAAGGACATTAACAACTGTTTGGAGGGAAACAACTTATGGTAGATCAAGCAAATGCAGCAACTGATGTTATCACAAATACTGTATGTGCGTGCTAATAATTGGCAGTGAGATTGGCAAGAAATCGTCATTTGGATGAAGGGTAACCAAATTTCCTTCCAGGCATGAATGCAGGGCTGGTGGGGGTGGGGGTTGAGGGGGGCTGAAGACAGCGCACCAAAGCAAAACCATTTGCTTGCAATTAGCATCGTCCGTATCAGGTGTGAGAGCGTCACGGTAAATAAAACGCTGGCCAGCACTACAGCCGATGCTTTTACATAAGGAGGCTCATTTCACAGTCAAAGTAAGCAAACGCCTTTGCCTACACCCCACGCTAACCTCCACCCAAAAAAAGGAAGAAGAAAAAAGGAGACATTTGCATATCACAGACAAAGACAGCAGTTAACGCCAGTGACGGGCAAGAAGGCCTAATGGCTTGGCGACAACACATGCCAAGCCTGAATATGACTGTCTGATGCTGGCCTCATATCAGTGGCAAAACAAGGTCTAGGAGATAGTCGCAAACACTGGCCCGAGCAACATGAAAAACCTTCTCACACTCTCAGGCCATATTCAAATACATGTCAGAGGCCTTGTCTTCCTAATGGATCGCCTGGATTGAACAGCAGAGAGGATGGAGATGGGCTGGTGGGGGCACCTTGAGGGAAAGCATGGTTCCAACCTTCAATTACATCCCCCTCCTCCTCCCTCTGCTCCACCCCTACCCCCCAGCCTCTCTGCCACTGCCAAACCCTTGGAGGAGCAAAAGAAGGAGGAGGAGAAGGAGAAGAGGGGCTCTGAGGCTTTGGACACAGCCAGTGATGGGGGGGACTGAAACACATCTGCGCCACCGAACGGCCCAAGCCATTTCCATGGTGAATTAACGGCCGTATAATGCATCTGATAATATCAATCTGCAGGATAAGACATTGAAAAGGGAACGGGGATGGGGGCGGGCTGCATGTTAAAACCTCAGGCCGTTTCAACAAGGGTTTTCATCAAGCAAAAGCAAGACAGGGCTTTAAATTACACAGAAGATACAGCCCGAAGTTTTCATGAAGACTGTTTACACTTGAGTGGACAAAATACATTGCTTGACATTATTTATGATCTACAGGGGTGGCGGTGATCGTTAAAATCAGTCAAGTGTCCAGATGTAGCTGTAACTATAGAGTGGGAAGAAGGCATCAGCTGCTAGATTGGATTGCCCTTGGCCTCGGGGTTACACCGCAAAGCCAGCAAATGCTGAACCACACTGGGCTGGCTCCTTAAAGACCCTGTCTACTTTGTCTGATTCAGTGAGAGAGAGGGAGAGTTGGTTGTATACGCAGCGAGGGTCTTGTGGGGGAAACCCTGGCAGACTGGTGTTACTCTGTCAGGCCTGGCCAAAAGAGCAGCACTTCACTCTCCACACCACACCATCTGCTCCAAGTGGAGGGGATACAATGGATCCTCAGACACAGAGAGGGAGAGACAGAGGAAAAGGGAGCTCTTTTTCAGCAAGGCAAGGTGGGATTTATTTGCTGTGAAAGCTGTGCACTTACACTCGGATTAATTTGTTTTTGCTTTTTCAATTAGGATTAGCATCGCTTTCCCCTTATCACTGAAATTAAAAATTATTTTAAAACAAAGACGTCGAGGTTTTACCTCTCCAGCCATAAACACAATATCACCTCCCTTCAGACGACAATTAAGAAGCTTCATATCTCCTGATGAGGCATTTTCATCTCCAATTCACTCACAGCTTGCAAATGTAATTGTGATTGGACTTAGGGGTGGCGTGCAAGGCTATTATTTTGTCATGATGGTGCACTCATACCAGCTGGCCCACTGTTCGCCTGCCACATCTGACAAGACATCATCATTCTCACAACACTTCCCCAAAGCCCAAAGTCATGAGAGGAAAATAGCTGCTCCTCTTCCTAATTCCAGGTGTAAGGACAAGAATATTTGGAGTCGGACTGAGAACAAATGAGGAAATTGATAGCAGCCATCTGCTCCATAACGCTGGCGCGAGCTGGTGAACTTGAACACACCTCGCAAAATGTCTGACAAGCTGTCTGTGGTTTCTGAGGTTCCAGAAAAAAAAAGACAGCAACGGAAATATGACAAAAATCTACATCAATGGGACCAGCTGTAAGAGTGCAACTGCAAATTAACTAATTCATAAATGTCAAAGTATAAGAAAAAATATATGAAACCTGTATGTCCTGTAAATGCCAAACTTTGTCCCTAAACCTGTGGAATAAACATAAGGAATCAAAAATAAAACAACACATGTGGACATGCTGTCCTGCCTATTCTTTCCATTTAGGGTAGTACATCTGTTAATGCTCTGCATTTATAAATGCTACAATGAAAGCCACAGCATCTGGCATATGTGGTTATTGTTTGATTGTTTTCTACTTTCTCTCAGTCTCTGTATGTCTCTTTCCCTTTTCTCTTTTCATCCCTCCATCGGGAGCTCATAGAAGCAAAGGATTATGGATCTCTGGAAAGCGTTCACCCTTGGGTCAGAAGACAAGACAAGGCGAGGTAATGAAAGATAAACAGCTCGCTGCAAACACCTGTTAACGTCCGCTTCAAAGAAAAGACAGGGAGGAGGGGGGGGGTTGCAGGGAGGGAAAACAAAAAAAGAAGTATTTGGCTGCCAAGCAACAGCCGAAGGGCCCCCCGGGCTGTTGACAGATCTTTATGAAATGAAAAAAAGAGAAAAGAAACGACAATGATTGTGGGCTTTTTACAACAGCGATGGATGATAAGAGGAACACAAGAGAAAACACAAGCAATCATAAATATACATCTTTACCGAGTCCTCAGGCGAACCTTTTGTGACATGCACACACACAAAAAGACACAAGCTCGAAAAGGGCTAGGCACTCAGGTACACGCAAAAGCAAAAACAAGACATCCAAAGTGTTAAATACACATTAACTAATAAAGCCATAACAGGTACAGGGCTGTTGGATTAATTTCTTAAGCATGTAATGAAGGTTAATGACATGAAGACAAAGCTTTCTAAGGACAACCAGTGACACAAATCAAATTTTCATAAGGGTTAAGGGGTGTTGAATACTTAGGGACTAAGGAGGTATAGGGGAAACAGAGACGGGACTGAATGTATCTGTTTAAGCTATTAGTCCTGAGTCCCCGGGGGATTCAATTTGAGCCTCCCATAGGGGATAGCCTCTTTATCCGTAGGGTATGATTGGGGCACAGTGGGGTTAAACTATAAGGGAGGCTATATAACACCATTGTGTGCCAAGTTTCAGGATGCTATCTCCCTCCTTGTTCTTTCAGGCCATTTTTTTAATAAAAGGAATTGGGGCAGTAAATGTCATGGGGACCTAATCTTTGTGAGTAAGTGATATGTGACAAGAAAGCTTTTAAAGCACTTAGGATTGAAGATGGAAGAAAAGGCTGTACGGTGCTGTGAGAAAGAAGAGGTATGAGTATAAAAATAAATGCAACAATGCAGTACAATGGAGAAGAGAACAGCAGTGGGAGGAAAAGTGATTCATCAACAATTTCTCAGATTCTTATGCTAGTTTCAAACAGGCTAAAAAAGATTTGATTTTTAACTCTTTGTGGTTCAGATGCAACGTTTCGCACCTGTCTCTGCAGGGAATTACTATCTGAAATCAGATTTTTCCTGGCTTACACGGGCATGAGCTGGTCTCAACTGGACCATGGAGAGTTTAAAACAGCAGATCACTGCCATTCACTTATTATTGCCTTTCAACCCCATTAAAACATGCAATCTCGCTCTCACACACACTCCACCAAAACTTTTTTAAAGGATACATTGCTGCCTGAGTAGGGTGAGATGTCAGCCATGTCCTGGAGGTCACCACACTCAGACTTGATGAGGGACAAGGAGAGTCCCTCGGCTGTGCTGCCGGGGTGCGCTGGTGAACAAGAGCGATGGTGGTGCCCCAGGTGGTGACCTGATGACATCTTGGTCCTCAGGCTGGTGGTCTCCCGGGACAGGTCCATGGAGTCTGGTGAGGAACGGTCCTTTCCTGGGTAGCCACCTGTGGGTGCACCAAGGGGACTCTGGAAAGGGTAGCCCATCAGAGGAAGTGGAAAGGGGTGTCTAAAGGATGGGGGGCTGAAGCCCATGGAGGCAGAAAGCGAGGAGGGGTGAAGGGCAGGGTGGTGATGCCCGCCATGTGCACCCACAGCTGAGGACTGGTGGTGGTGCTCAGTGGGTGTCTTCCTCACGACTAAAGGCAGCGCCTCGGTTTGGTCATTGGTGGCGCCTGGCATCCCGGGCATGCTGGCGAAGGAGTCTAGCGGATTGGGAATGATGACATCGCCGAAACACTGCAGCCTCTGGTTGGCAGTGTGGAAGTTGGGGTTGTCTCCATTGACAACGGTGGGAAATCTTTCAGGAGGTATGGAAAGTGGGGGGAAGGCCTGCTGGGGTGTAGGGCGTGGAGGCTTGGCAAACACCTTAACCACGGTGTCGACCACCTGGGTCATGGCTGAATTGAGTTCCTGCTTCAGTGTTTCTGCCAGCTGTTTACCTTCAGCATGCATGGAGGAACCTGGACCTCCCTGTGCTTTGCTCCGGCTGAGCCCCTCTCTTCTTGGCTTCTCCCCGTCCGCCAGCAGGGCCTGCTCTTGAAGCAGTGCTCGTGCCCTGTCTAGAAAATGGCCTGGGTCCAGGTCAGACATCTCATTGTCAGATCGCAAGTCATCCCCACCCCGGTCATCACCGCCAGTGTCAGACCGGGTTGGGCTGTCCTCAGACATGTTTCCTATGTCATTGTGGAGGTCATTGTGGAGGTCGTTGTGTTCTGAGTCGTCGGTTGAGTCATAGATCTGAAAGAACTTCTCCTGCAGCTGACGTAGCTGTTTCTGCATGTCCTCCAGCTGCAGCTTCAGTTGCCGTCGCTCCTCCTGCTTCTGTTCCTTCCTCTGACACACCAGCTGGGTGAAGCTCTGCTGTTGCTGCTGAGGGAGACGCTGCTTACGCTTGTTCTCTCGGCTGCTGCTGCTGCACACCTCACCTCCCCGTGGACTGCTGGGGGCCTGCTGCTGAGACTGAGGGGGTGGGCAGTCTAGCTCCATATCCCTTTCTCCATCCATCTCATGGTCACGCTCATGACGGGAAGCAGCAGGTACCACCACGCTGGGTGAGTGGCTCATACCACGTATAATGTTCTCTACGCGGGCTCGCTTGGCACGCAGGTGTTCATCATTGAGACGTTCGATGTCAAAGGTGGCCAGGCCAGGAGGACGACCAAACGGTGACAAGCACTCTTGAGGGGTGCTGTCCTGGGAGGAGTTACTGCAGGCATCCTCTTGGGGAGCATCTGAACTTGCATTGGATAGCCCTGATCCGGGGAAGCCGGCATCCCCTCTGTCACCCCTGTCCCCTCTTTCTCCCCTCTCGGGTCCTCCTCCATTTTTAGCCATGTTATTCTTGAGAAGCTGGGAGATAATGGTGGTGCCAGGGAAGGGCATCATGGTGTCCTCGTATGAGTTGGCCCTCTTCAGTAGCTTTCGGAGTACATTGGACTTGGACTCACTGTCACTGGCTGATACAACGCCAGGCCCACCATGTGGCTGCACTACAGAGCACTCCATGGAGTCTGTGTCTGATCCGTGGTGAGAGTGGGAGCTCAGAGAGTTCATGGCACTGAAAATGGCTGCTTTGGCGCGGGCTATGTTATCAGTGGTTGCTGCTGTGGCTGCTGCTGCGGAGGAGGCTGTGCTGCCCACGGTCCTCTTAACACCAATGTCCACACGTCTTCGCTTGGTCTGTCTGTTCAGGAGGGAGTCGCTGTCATGGTCCGGCATCACGGGCTGCTGCTATTGGGCCATATCCCACAAACCCAGTCCTCTAGGATCAAAGCCTCTGAGTACCTGCGGGCAAAAATTCACAGATGCATGACTCACCAAAGCGAAAAATATTTTCAGAGTCTAAATCACTCACTCAGGCAGGACATGTCATAGAACACTTCAGTTTCAAAACTAAATTTACACTGAACAGAAAAGCTTGAAAGTTTTGATAGAATGAAACGATCAAAAATCTGTCAGTCTATACCAATACCAACAACTGCTCAAACCGACATTATGAACATAAATTGAAGAGTTTTGTGTCAAACCAGTTGACCGTTCTTCCTCATATGTTTCTGTAAATGCAGGGACGTCCATATTTCTTCCTCATATGTTTCTGTAAATGCAGGGACGTCCATATTTAGATTTAGGCAGTGGAAGAGGGGTAAAGAGAACAGGCAAGATGGGGTCAGAATTAGGCCTTGGCACGACATTCCAGGGCAAAGTCCTACATTTTATCCTGTCCCCTGTTACACACTGCGCGACACTGAACCAGTTCCCACGGAACACAAAGCTGCATAAAATTATGGTAATTACTTAAGTACTTGTCCTCATTTCCATTTTTGTGCGGTGTGAGCCAACATAGGAGCTATTAAATTACAAAATAAAATTATAAGAAATAAGGTTAAGAGTAAAAAAATGTGGCGAACAAGGCGAGGCAGTGCACATAGTACATCTCCATGTACACTTTACAAAATCCTATTACGTAAGTGAGCTATCGTTTGATCAATTCAACAAAATATTCTCTTTTTAAATCATGTTTACGCATTGCGTTATTTTAAAGTGCAAGTTCTGCATCTACATTAATCAATATAGCCATCATATCTTAAGCAATGGAGGGAGTGACACATAAAAGAAACACAAAATAGGCCTATTGATTTTGGTGCCAGCGTGAGCTCACTTCTGTGTTTTTTGTTTGTCTTTTCATCTGGCAAGGGCAGTTAATTCTGCTCAAATGAATAGGTCACGAGGGTCAACTCTGGCAAGGAGCAACGTAAAGCGCTCTTACAAAAACCCTAATGCCCCTCTGAAAGCAAAACGTTTTGTCGGTACAGGCCTGCATCAATAATGCTATGTAAGCAGCGGTGGCAGTGTCTTAGTCAGAGCCATATAAGATGCATCCAATCTCAAATGCAGTGATATTATCAGAGACAATTTAATCTGTATGCCTCTCTTTAAAAAAATAAATATGTCTGAGGTTAGTAAAATTGTACATTTGATAATGTTCCCTTAACAATATAAAAGTAGTGCGACAATTCACATTTTTCTTTTTACACTCTTCAGGAAAACACCAGCTCTTATTCGGACTCACAGTGGCTCAGTGAAAAATAATAAAATATAACAAATATAAATACAGTATTCTTTCCGTCACTTGAACTTTACAGGTTGTAAATATGCTCAAATATTACACTGATTTAGGCACACTTTAAGATGGATCTGGAAATTAGCTGTAAAAATGTGATTTTTTTTAAAAGTCAAATGACTGATTCAGATCTGTGTTTAATTTTGCTATAATATTCCAAGACAGAAGTCATTCAGAGACATCTCTTTAAAGATTCAGAGTAAGTGATGACAATCTACAGAAAAACTGAACTCCAGTGAGATTTCAAAAACATTTTCTCTGACTGTTTTTCTGCTTGCTCTAACTAAAAGAAAATTGTGTCATCTTGACATTATGGCCGCATGTGAAAGTTAATTTTAAAAAGACGGGCTTCTTTCTTGTCACTTAACCTCTCTCACACACAAGCGCGCACACACAACTTTGCTGTTCGCTTTGTTGGACGCTGTCTTGTGTGATGCACCGCACAAGTGACATGCATTAGCAGGTTTTTCCACCCTCAAAAACATTTCGTAAATTGTGGTGTTGCAAACTCACAAGCTAAAACTAGAAAAGTCCAAATGTGCTGGAATAACAGGTCAATGTTTCCTCCTAAAAAACACCACTGTTCTAAACTATATCCCTTTGATAAATGGCTTTGGCCCAAGTCGTGACAGCCATATCCAACAGTTCAGACAAGAGGTGATACATCTCTAAGAAAAAAAACTTGACTCGATCGCCTCAGGATCTCAACAATGAGCTTGAAATAGTCACCAGCACCTGTCTTTTCCGACGGCGCACCTGTCTCCCATTGCCCATGCGCACTCACTCTCTCCCTCTCTCCTAAAAACCCTTCCAACAATTTCGAGCTATGAACTCCAACGAGCTGTTGATGTTCACCCCGACTTTTATAGATCTTCACCCCATCGTTTGAACCTGTTTCTTTACTGGAAGCCTTATGCTGTTTGTCAAATCCGTGAAACGAACCTTCATAAGAAACCAAAAAAAATGAGTGGAGTTCTGCTTTGAAAGTTGGCCTAAATTAAAATAATCTACCGTTTCTGTCACTTTTAGGAGTTAAAGTTCAACAACATTTGAGCGATGAGATGTTAAAGTGAGCCCTGGCTGTTTCTTTGCGCATTTGATGGTCAATGGACAGAGGAAGATATCAAAACTCATAAGAGACACACTTACGCACTAACAACAATACACACAATTGTCCAAAAGTGTTGCCGTAGAGGAAAGACACCAAATTCACCAATCAGGAGAAGTGACAAGCTCCGCAGCTGGCCGGAGAAAGACTTAGTGTCAGTAAAAAGGGACGTATGAGGCGTTAAAGTGAGATTTAGTCCACAGGACAAAGACAGCATGAGCTTACAGCAAATTCACGCTTTTATACCAAATACAAGTAGGTTTCAGTTTTCGACTAGAATCAACTCATGTTTTACATCACGCCCCCAGTTGTAAAAAGAAAAAGACGGAGAAAAAACAACACGCTTCCCAACTTACTTCGCAGAGTTGCAAATCAACTTGATCTCCGCTTTGATGAGGAAGGCTGGGCTACCGTCCGCAAACCATCCTCGCAAAACACACGGGCTGCTCAAGCAACTCTTTACCACATATCAAGATGAGGGGACCGAAACAGAGCAAAATAATGCCCCATAGATGTGATTAGCTGTTGATCAGCAGAATAAATTTCCTCGTTAATGATGTTTGATTTGTTTATTTTTTCCGCCCACCGTGCGCAGGCGAGGCAGAACAAGAGAGGGAGGTATCCGAGGACAAGGTTACTTACCCTTTAGATGAAGAGGGGGACAACCTGAACTCCTACGGCGGAAAAAAGGGAGAATATACGCAGAGCACGGCGGATTGCTGGATTTCTGGGATATAACAATTTCTCAGAGAAGGGAGAGCTGGAATAAAGTCGGCGACGCAAGCGAAAGGAACAAAATAGGAAAAATATAGAAGATGAAAAGAGCTCTTGCGCGTCGGTCTCTCCCTCTATCCTCTGCTGTGACTAAAAGAGTGAGAGACATAGAGAGAGTGCAAGGGAGAGGGAGAGAGAGAGAGCGAGAGAGAGAGAGAGAGACTGCGTGTGTGCGTCTCCGAGGCGCACTGGATGCAGAGGACTGGATGCTGGAGCGCTCCTCCGCCACTAAGATTCACTTTAAGACGCGGCTGAAGGAAACAGGAAGACGTGCGCGTCATGAGCGGCGTGATGTAACTGTCGCTACCTACCAATAAGAAGCGTCCGTCCGGTCCGGAGAACAACGCACTGAACTTGACCAGAGAATGGGACTTGAGCATGCAACCAAAGAGAGAGAGAGAGGAAAAAAAGGAAATACCACTCTTACTAATCTCTTTCTTCCCAAATCAACGACTGCGCGAGTAAGAATCGTTCCGCACTTTGACATTACACCACCTTAGCCGCAATAAAACACATAGTCTGCATCTTATCATGTTATTTATTAATATTCAGTTCCTAAACGGGAAAGTTTTTATAATATCTGATAAAGTGTCAGTGCCGCTTTATTCCAGGAGATTTTCAATAAAGCGTCAAATTAAAAAAAAAGAAGAAGAAAAAGAACAATTTCTCGATAATAACAGTTAAGAAAACACATAAAAGAAGTTGATTTGTTTGGCAACAAGTGAGATTACCTCCCGGGTGTTGTGGATTCATTACATTTAAGCATAAAAGCGTGTTTTTTTTAAAGATGAATGCAACATGAAATTAATCGCTAAGGCAGATAGTTTTGCGCCGTTTTAATGCAAATGTTTTCAGGCACCTTCCACGCTTCCTCGTGGCAGTAAAATTCCAAATGAACAGTCTGTTTTACAATCCAGACGACTTTTTCATCGCTTGTTAACGCACGTTTCGATTGTGTCAGAGAATCTATTAAAACGCGTCAACATCCCGCGCATTTTTAATAAAAGACAACTTTGTAATTGGATCTTTTAAGCATGCCTCAACAACGTTATATTTTAAACATCAGCATATAGATGTTTTAGTGCAATGACAACATGGTGCATATTTAGATTGCGCTGCTCACAGGGAATAACAGCAGCGGGTCACTTGGGTATTGGAGGTTCAAAGTGGCATGTAGAGATATTTTGCGTGCAGAGTTTTCTCATTGGTCGCAGCAAAGTCTGATTTATGAACAAGCAGAGCAGCGCAGAGGCTCTGAGCTTTGCTTTGGAATTCAGATTATCCAGGGAAGCCAATATCTGAGGAGAGCTAAACGTCTCTTTGTGAAACGCTCAGTGAAGAGCCGAAAATCATCATGAAACGTCTGTCACTCGGAGCCACAGCCTGCCACTAAAATATCCCCGCGCGTGAAGAGTGCACTGTCATCAAACAAGTTACAATTAAGTAAAGCTGATGGTAAATGGAAACAAAAATCCACCTTTACGTTTGCATATCTACAGATTTTCCATGAATTGTGAGGGCTTGTCCTCCCTTTGGAGCTCGCCCACCTGTAAGGCTGAACCCTGCGGACACTGACATCTGATCCTTTCCCCAGAAAAACCCGTTTGGCGCGTCTGATTTCTGAAATGATGACGGCTGCTCGCCCTCATCCTCCTGCATTCATACAAATTGGATACTTAGAATTACACTGCAGTTTGTGCGCTCTGCAAATATTTCAACCTTCGACCTTTACAACAGGTGTATGCACCAATTGTTTCGTAATATTATTTAGGAAATGATCTTTTTTGTGCCGTTGAAATTAATCTTTAATAAGAGATTTTTTTTTTTTCCATCGCGTCTAAAGATATTTCTGGATAATACAGGTGACATTCATCTGCCTCTGCTTGCGTTTCTGCGATTAGAGAACGCGTAAGCCGCGTATTAAGCAAATTACCTATAAATTCATTTAATAACAAACGTATAAAATCTGCTTTAATATTATTAATATTGTATTATTGTTATTATTATTATTGGTAACAGTAAAGAAAAAGCGTGTTCATGCGCTCCTCTTATCAGACCAGCGTGCTTTCTTTTGCCCTTTCCCCTCCAGCTTTTCACTTTGGATTCATTTGTTGCACGCAGAGTCTTCTTTTTTTATCCTCTGCACAAACAGGATCCTAAAGTACTTAACGATAAATCTTATTTTCCATATGCTCCTCTGTCAGGGGCCAAAAAGGAAAAGGCGCGTCTCTTTTCCATGCCGCAAGCAAGTGTTTTTTGGGACGAACGAATTGCAACGAAGTCAGCAAAGTTTAGTGTCTGGAGTGTCTTTTCCAAAGCAGGTGTCCCGGCCCCCTGCTCTCCCCTCACTGGCCTGTGGCTGATTTGGCCTCGGCTCCCCTGGGTGCCGTCGGTGCGCACACAGGCTGGAAAAACAGGCCGGGACATTAAAGGAACGCGTGTTTGGGAAAGGAAGACTCGGATGAGGTGTAGAGGAAACGTGCTGGTTAACACTGGCTGCTCTTATCGCGGCCCATTCCAGGTGGATCAACCCGTGCGTTTATTTCAAACTCACTTTCCCCCCTCTTTTGGGTCGAGTGAGACACACCTCGATGCCCAAGACTGATAATACGCTCTGGCATTGCGCACTGATGGCTGAATTTATTGACATATTTATTAGAGTTGGGCCCAAAAGCAGAAGGAGGGAGGCAGTGAAAACAATATTTCTCCCAGAGGTGTTATAATGTTTTTTTTTTTTTTTTTTTAAATCACATTTTGACCACAATTAAGTGATAATAAGAGCGGGCACGCGGTGATGGTATGCGGGTGTAGAGAAGAGCCAGTGGCCTATTTTTCCTCAGCATTAATTTAAATCAACAACGAGCCAACTGTCTTTCTATTATTATTATTAACATTATTATTATTATTATTATTATTGTGATTATTCTTATTTTTTTACTGCAACTACTATTACTGCTACTCCTTTTTTGTCTTTCGTCTTATTCTTGGAGCGAATTGAATCCAGAAAATCAACAAACATTACCAATCCTGAATTTAAGTTACCTGAATTATTATGGAGAGAATGAATATTATTCGGGAGAAGAAGCAATCTCTTGAGCAGCAGCGGTTATAAAATGGCATTAATCAGATAATGATTTGATGAGCTCCTACAACAGCTCCATTTCTTTTCACAGACAGTTTTTTTTTTTTTTTTTAGAGAAATAAGAGGGAGAGAGAGAGCTATTTGCGAAAACACAAGCAGAGAGAGATGGTAGCGCTAAAAGCTGTTTTGTTCCGGAGAGGTCTCCGGGTCTCTGAATAAAAAGGTTTAGGAGACAGGACAGAGGAGAGGAGAGGAGGATGCAGGATTTGTCCGAGTGGAGTAAGTGAGTAGGCGTCTGACTCTCAGAGCCTCTACAGTCCCTGTTGGGCCTCATGTCCAGCACTTAATGTATTCAGCTTTCAGCATCAAAGATGAGGATGCTGGAGGAAAATATGTATCGCACTTGTTACTGTTGTCAAGGCAAAACCCATTTGGAAAAAAAAGGAGCCTGCGTGACCTGAACGCAATACAAGAAAAGTCTGCAGTGAAATGACAGAAATTTACATAGATGTTTTTATTAGATATTACTTCTTGGCTGCTATAGGACTGTGATAGCTGTCTGGCCCCCGATGACCCACATCCCTCTTTCTAGGCGATTATAGAGGCGTGTGTGTGTGTGTGTGTGTGTGTGTGTGTGTGTGTGTGTGTGTGTGTGTGTGTGTGTGTGTGTGTGTGTGTGAGGGAGAGAGAAAGACAGAGAGAGAGAGAGAGAGAGGAAGAGAGAGGATGGTCGTCCTCTGTGGCCTGTTTTACGCATTCAATGAGAGATGCTGCATATTACACACACACACACACACACACACACACACACACACACACACACACACACACACACACACACACACTCACTCAAATATGCTTTATTTGCATGAATGGGTATTGACCATTGTTGCAGAAGCAAATGTATGACACAATGTAAAGAGAACATGACAGTGAAAAATGGAAACATACACAAACCAAACACTGAGTAACCTAATGATGAATAATCAATAACAATAAAATCAACACATTTATGGCACACACACAAACATTTCTGTACTCTTATATGTAAAAAATCCCATTTATATCAAAAACCCATTCTTTCTGGACCATCTCTGTTTCCTCAGGGACTTCACACACACGCACACGGCCCTCACAGAGTGTTAAACCACAGCACTGCAACACTTTCTAGATCTGAACAAATCCTGTTTTTTAACATGTGATAAAAACATTAAATAAGGCTTCATGTCTGGCCTGCGCTGGAAATAATAGGCAATTAAAAGAATGCTGCTCAGAGAGGCTGATGGGAATATGGCTGCAGCCAAACTCATTAAAACCACAGATATATTCTAAACATCGTAATTAGTCTTAGCCGTGTGTAAAATCCTCGAAATTAGCCACACGTTTGGCATTTTTGAGCAAGAAAACAGCGCAGTAAACTCTGCAGGGGCTGAGTTCTTTCAACGTGTCTTACGGACAACCTTGAAAGTCTGCAAATTTTTAGAATCACTGCTTATGAAAGGGGTTAGGCTAAAGTCAACGGGAATGAAGGGCGCGCGTGCACGAGTGGACACACGCACGTGCGTGCGCACACACACAAACACACACACACACACACACACACACACACACACACACACACACACACACACACAGAGCGCCTTGGAGGTGCTTGGGCGGACAGACATGCTGGGAAATCGCCTGGAACTGTATTAAGCCTGACGTCCTTAAAACAAACAATGGCACCATGAAATAAGGGCTTATGCGCTCAAAGTCAAAGAGCCCCCTCAGCAACTCTCGCTGTTTATCTCTCCCTCTGTCTGACACACACACACACACACACGCACACACACATACACCATTTCTTGGGGGTTACACAGTCAGGCTGGCAGCTCCATTGGGAGGGGACCAACTTTGCTCCTATGAACTCTCACCTGTCAACATGGAGCAGAGGACTTTACTTGGTAAACACGAAAGGACTTTAGCTGTTTACTTCTGGCGGTGACTTGGTCTATTTTATTTACGACAAGGCCGCGGTCACAGCTGGTTCTCTGGTGCTTTGAGTGCGTTTCAAGGCGAGGTTGAACTCCACGCCAAACTCCGTTTAATAATGACACAATTTTAATACGGTTGTTCTCCGGCTGCGTGTTTTGTTACATGTTGTGAGTTATTGTTTTGACAAGGTGTGCTCCATAGGTAGGCTACATCCGGCATACATCCAAGTTGGTTTGATTTGCTCATGGATCAATTTTGATCTGTGGATCAACTTTTAGATGTTGCCCACGCTGCTCGCTACCGCCCCACGCTGTTGACCACTTTGACTGACGCTTAAGGGAGCAAAGGGTTACCAGCTAGGAAAGTTATAATTACTTTAAAATAAACGTTATTTTTTGGCATTTAATGAGGGCCGAATTTAAGAATGTGTTTCAGTGATTCATATAATCCCTTCAGTGATTTTCTTTAATGAAAAATAATTTGTCCAGAAACAAAGCAATATGAATTTCCGCATTTTTCAATGGAGTGTGGCAGCAAACCGCCTATCACATGCAGGGTGCAGGTCTCTGCGTTTTTCTTTTTAGATGTCCATAGCCATCATCCTCCAATGCGGCTATATTTCTAAGAGAAAAAAACAAAACAAAACACGGGCTGTGGCAGATAAGCGGCGGTCTGTTTTCGCTCCTCTGATCAGCGGTAATTATATTTGTTGGCGTGGAGGTAAGTGGTCCTCCCCGGGGGGCGTATTGTACTCGACTCACTCCATGTCATAAAATAAAATTACAAGGAAAGGAGAAGATATCCTACAATAACACAGGCGAGTCGTAAAATCAAAGAGAAGCTAAATTAAATCTGAAGGAAAAAAAACCCTCACGGAAAATGCATTAGGGGTCTGATGGACGGGGGCAGGGGGCTTCAAATAAAACGCAGGTTAATGAGTTTTTAATAGCCTCCACGACTATGGTTGTTTAACGGGCGCGCGCGCGCGCGCGCGCACACACACACACACACACACACACACACACACACAGCTTTCTGTAGCTGACTCAGGCAATTAAGAGTAATTAGTGATCAGTTACCTGTGCTTCAGCCTTTCTGCACTTCCCCAAATACTATAAAGAGAGGCGTCTATAGGGTATGAAGTGACATGTACAAGGCTTAAGTAGCTTTAAAGTGCCTCTCTCACCACACGCATTAGTCTCCAGTTATAAGTTTAGCTCTCTGCAACAGTGTGCTCTCCTGTTACAGCAGTGGACATTCACACACGTCTCGTACCTGTTGGCACCCTTTGTCTGGTTTATGTATCTGTGTAACCTTTGACCCCCAGGGTGGATGTCTGGGCCCGGCGCTCTGCGGGCCCCCCATACTACAGGGGCCTTTCGCTGGTGACCTCTCTTGACCTCTCACTGACCCTTCTCACCAGAGGAGATTCGGCTGCCTCAGGGGAGGTCAGGAGGAGGGTAATGCTGGTATAATTGGCCTGTGAATACACACAGACACACGCAAACACACACACGTAGACTGAGGTGAGTGTTGTTTTCTGGTCAATCGTTGATTCAAGATGAAATCTGTAGCTTCACTGACCTAAAAATGAATCTGTATCTCTAATGATGGAAAGCTAAGCACTGTTTTGCTCCACAATGCTATAAAACCTTAGCGGGAGAATTATGTAAGAATTAACATGATCAACAGACATCCTAGCATGCACTGTCCGACCATTAAAACTCTCCAGAGACTCTTTTTGTAGTTTGAAGAAAACAGGGATGATGGACACTTGCTTTATAATCTATGATTTGTGTCATAATGGAAACAATGCTCACCACAGTGAAGATTAGTATCACATTTGGTCCCTAAACTCCTCATGCTTGTAATATAAGACGGGAACTGGGAGCAGACTTGCTTGTCGTCTTTAACTTTAAGTGAACTGAGAAAATATGACTGGAAAAAAGGCAAAAAGCAAAGCAGGTCTGTCAGTGTGACTGAGCAGGTGTTGATTCAAGTTTATTGAACTCGTTTTCTCAGGATCAGTTGAATTTACTCACTTGGTTTTGCATTTTCAAAAGCATTAATTGCTCAACATGAGTTCAGTTCACACATTTCTTAGACAGCAGGGGAACTTGCTTTTCAAAGTTAAACCAGCTTAAATGATTTACAGTGTACTTTTACTTACAATACTTCAAGTACATTTTAGCACTGGTACCTTTTGTACTTTTAATAAAGATTTTGAATGCAGGACTTTTACTTGTATGTGAGTTTTTTCGCACTGGGTCGCCATATTGTTTTGAGAGCAGTTCTGTGCATTACCTGTAGGATCCAGGCCTTTTTCTATAGCTTGTAACGTATGTGTGCAGCTTGTGATTAATCAGAGGAGCTTGACCATCTATCCTCTGTTGGGCCATGCATGAACATGCTCCAACCACAGGTTAAAAACCAGCAGCCTATAAAGTGAATGCACACATAAAAAGGCTACACACAAGTGCACGCTCAAGTGCGTGCTGTGTGTACATGCAGGCCTACATTCATGCAAATGACTCCCGGCATTTTCAAAGACTTCCCTGTGGACGCAGGCGTCTGCCAGCGCTGCTATAAATCACATTGAGGCTGGTGCTGAGGGCAAGGCACACCTTGTCCACGTCGCCCCCACTCCTGGGCTGAATAAACCATAACATCCTGCCTCTCGTGCTGCCCGACGCCCTCCGAGCACGACCTTAGAAGACCCCCCTCATCATGCCCTCATCTCCCCTCCTCCTCCTCCTCCTCCTCCTCCTCCCTTCCTCCATCTCATCTCTCAACCCATCCCTGCCATTGTTCCTCCTCCTCTTCGGACTAACGCATCTATCTTTAGGAATTTTTAGCTGTTGCTGTAGACGTTTTTGGGGAGGGCTCTGCTTGTTTGGAACAACTCACAACCCCCCTCCCCATTTTCATTTAACTCTCTTTTCCATTCCAATGACTTCCTGCTCGAAGAGTGGGATGAGAGAAAGAAAAAGGAGAAAGAGAACAGCAAAACAGCAGGAAGCAAGCGTTTAACAGGAGGATGCCGACACCCTCATCCTGTCGTGTGCCAGCTTGGTTCAGGTGCTCTGGGCCAATCAGCTCCCTCCGCTCCATTTACCTCAGGGTGTGCCGAATTTGGCTGAGAAGGTGCACCTTTCCGTCATGACCCCCTCTGGAGGAAGTATAATGTTTCTGGAAAGAAAAGGAGAGGATTTTACTGCCGGTCCAACTGTACAGGATCATAATAGAGCATTAAACCCCCTCACCACTCAGCAGAGACATAAAAGTGAACAAAGAATAAAGAATGCATGGAGTGTTGGGTTATCTGCTGATTATTTCCCTTGATTTTTACTGCTGCAGAGGGAAAAGCTAAGCAAACAGTCCAGCCCCGCGTTTGGTTCTTGGCATTCCTCTTGAAGGTCTTATTATAGACAAAAGCAGACCAAAACCCACCTTGGAAAAGAAAAACCCTGCTGTGTGCTGCTGGGCACACAAATGATTACCTCCTGTAAAATCTAATTTCAAAGTAAAAGGCTCAGAATTGCCAGTAAATTCACTGATATGCAACAGTGTGTTTTAATTTGAAAGGCCATTTTGTTCAAGGAAGGGTGTTTTTGATGTTGACATTCAAATTTTGGAACAAAACTGCTCCTTAAGTCACCCACAAAACACACGCATATACACGCACATGCACCAGCAGTATGTATCTGTACATTCACACACACACACACACACACACACACACACACAGAGGTCCAAATCTCTCCCTAACCCCTTGTATGCCTGGGTACATCCACCAGAACGCCAGAGGAGCCTTGAGAGGACAAGAATAGCGAGGCATGTGCCTATTTGTGGCATCATTGTTGTAGAGATAAAAGATCTCAGTGTTACGCTCACACACTCACACATGCACACACGCGCACATTGAAATTCAGAGCAATCATGCGCTGCGTTTCATGAACATAACATACAGTCAAAGTGAAATATTTACTCATACATACTGGCCAGGACCCTGAGGTACAACCACAAAAAACCCAAAAAACCAACTCAAATATCCACTGATGCATGCACGCACAGAACCCCTCTGTCTGACACACACACACACACACACACACACACACACACACACACACACATTGTGCAGGCTTTAGCCAGCAGACACACAGGCTCACTGGGCAGTTCTTAGAAGAGACAGTGGAGTAATCTCCTCTTTATACACCCATACGCAGCTTCTTTCACTGGGTTACATGCAGTGTGTGTACAGTGTGTGTGTGCGTGTGTTTGTGTGCGTGCGTGTGTGTGTGTGTGTGTGAGTGAGTGAGTGAATGCCACACCACAGCTCCATGCCTTAACAATGGGCTAACCTGGCTATAAATGAGCCATGGTGGCACCTGTGCCGGTACGGATCCAGTGTTAGGACAGAGGAAAGTCCCATTATAGGACGCTGTCTCTTTTGTTCTGTTGGTATGAAGAACTGCTCTCAGAATAATGTCCAGTCCTGTAAATGTTCTGAGATGAACTGTTTCTGTCTCGAGGTGCAGCTGGTGTTTTACACAGCAGGGAAATTAACCTGTGGGATGTAGGAAAATTCCAGTGTTTTAAAATTAAAATGCAGTCACCATTTGAGGAAATTAAAATATATATTTTGCATCAGTTTTCTTGGTTCAATTAAGGATAGTTCAATTATTCCATATGATCACACTGTGTTTTTCAACCAATGATAGTCTATTAAATCCTCATTCAGCCTTGCAAAGCTACATCATTTGAAAGCACAAAGCCTCACAGCTCCTCTGTAAACAATTCAAATAGAGATAAAATTAAGTGATTTCCATTTTTAGCCACATGAATGAGATGGCTTTATGGCAGATAGAGAAGTCCACAACTTGAGTCCAGACTAAAATATCCAACCAATTGCCATGAAATTACAATTTTGTACAAGCGTCCCTTGTGCCCAGAGTCCTTCTGGCTTTGGTGACGCCCTGACTTTTCATCTAGTGCCACCATGAGGCTGACATTTGTAGTTTTTACTGAAATATCTCCGATGTGTGCCATGAAATTTGGTGCAGATACTCAAGCTTCCTTCCAGATGAACTCTAATAACTCTGATTCCCGAATCTTTCATTGAGCGCCATCTTCAGGTCAAAATTATTTTTCGTCCTTTTGTGCAAATCGCTACATGTTAGCATGCTAACACACTAAGCTAAAACGATGAACATGGTAAACATTACACCTGCAAAACATCAGCATGTTGATAACGTCACTGTTTAGCGTGTTAGCATTTCGCTCAAAGCACAAAGATCAACGTCACAGGGCCGTGAGCGTGGTTGTAGACTCTTTGATAGGAAACTCAAATGTTACAGTTCAGAACAGAACAGGACCATGTAATTAATGAAGTAAAGGTTAAAGAAGATAAAAGCAAAGATCTTTACTTCTTGAGCAACAAGAACTACTGAGAAAATCTCCATATGCCGTTTGATTTTATTAATGGAGCAGAAAGAGTCATTGGGCGGTGTCTCAGATAGCTGCTTGAGATAAAGACGTTATTCTATAAACTCCAATAGAAACTCACCAAAATGACTTTAAACCAGTTTTTGCTTTTAGTGTTTTTGTGATTGGACCATCTCGTTACTGCTAATGTTACAATACAACTGCAAAGAGTTGGTTTCAGTATCTACAATACAATTCTACAATTCAGTTATACTGTTTAAGTGTCGATTGTATTACTGATCCCCAACCCCAGCTTCCCTCACACACACACACACACACACACACACACACACACACACACACTGTTGTTTTCAGTGTCTTTAGCTAAGCCAAAGGACAAGTGATGCCCGCGGCCGTTCCTGGTCCTCCTGGCCTTTTCCTTGCAGGAATCTCCTCTTCCTGTGCGGAAGTTTATCGTGGTCAGCCTGCCTGTCACTGACGCCTCCCAAAGGAAAGTGACAGCAGCTTTATTCACCCGCTGACCCGTAAAGAGGACAGCGGAAGAAAAGAAAAAACAAGTGCATGTGTGTGTATGTGTGTGTAACCTGACTAAGGGCTTCTTTTCTCTCCAGTAAGGAGGTGTTGATGAATCTTGTACCATCAGCACAACCTCTGCGTGTGTGTGGCACGTGTGTGTGCGTCCGGCACCTCGTCCTTTATCCGACCCCACCGACGTGAACGCATCTTCTCTTCCTTTTTTCAGCCTCTTTTGTGCATCCACGTAGAAAAAAAAACTTAGACAAATCCCCATATCCGCCAAGTGGCGTTCTTTTATCTGCACTCTAAACAAACAGATCGGTTCTTATCGTTTTATTTTTTGTCTTTCCATCTCAAAGTCGAGGCCCCGCAGCCTTGAAGAGAGAGAACAAGATAGATAGATAAAAGGATTGAGAGATGATGTCCATCTGCTCTGATGATCTCTCTCCAACTTTGTTTGGCATCCGCCTTTTCTCCATCCCACTCTGGTCCCATCAGCCCCAGAGGACCCAGGCACTGGCCTTTTCTTGACCCAGTTTAAGACTTCCATTCTGGGCTTTCTGATCCGTCCACTCTGCCACTGTGTGGGGGTTCAACAGAGAATCCTGAGATTATCTGATGGTCACTTAAGAGGGAACGAGAGAGAGCGAAGTGCTGTCCACTTAGCTGAAGATTATCCTTTAAAAGGAAGGGATGGTGGTGGAGATGGAGGAGAGAAGGAGAAAAAAGGACGTGCTTAAGAGGTGGATATAGAGGGGGGCGGATGGAGTGAGAGATTGCGAGGACAGTCAGAGAGATAGAGAGAGGGCAAATGAATCATATGGAGATAAAGTGTGTGTGGGAGAGGGTTAACAAAAAAGCGAGGAGAGAAATACGGCACCGGAGGGAAACGTCTAAATGAAAAGCTGAGATGGAGGTGAGGTGACGGAGCGAGAGAGAGCGGAGGAAGGTCGGCAGAGAGAGGTAGAGATGGAGAGATAAAGAGAGGAGGAAACAGGAAGGATGAGGACAAGAGCTGGATTAAGCAGTAAAAACAGCGATTGTGAAGTGTCCACTAACCAAAGTGCAGACCTTCTGCTGTGCTTTTTATGGGTTGTGGGGCGTACGTACATGCCAACCTGCATTTGTCAAACGTCAACAGTACAAGTGGCAGCCGAGAGGAAGACCTGATTTACAGTTTGATTACAGAATCCAAGTGAAATATATATATATGTAGTCTCTAATTTTAAGATGGTGTCCAATTACTTTGAAGCGCTTCAGGTATTTCACTTAAAGAATAAAAGATTCATTTTAGTATAACTTCTATAAGTTTATAAAGTATTTGCTGAGATCTACATCACAGTGACATTGCTACCATAAAATCTAATGGGAAAAAACACGATCATACAAGTTGTAAACAAGCCAACAGGTTAGCTTGATTACCATCCAAACTTAAATTAAAGAATGGCTAATTAACACATCCGTCACACACAGAGCAACTTTATTATTCATTTGGAGTCGTGTTTGTGTCCACCTAATGCATAGAAGTCCTATACGCCCACACAGCTACAATTTAAGTGCACTAGTTGCTTTTTTAGGAATGTCGCCAGCAGTCAACATGTGGTCATAATGTTATTACAGCAAATAGATAAAATAGGACCCAAACTATAATAAACTGGAATTATTCTTGGACATTATTGGTTCTTGGTGCGTCACAATTTTTATTATTTCTTATAAACTGCAACATATATTAGCACAGGAAACAGTTTCTGATGTCCGTCACCATTGTGTCACATTATCACAGAATTGGATGGAATTCCTTAATCACAGTCTACCTGTGTGTTGTCCACTGTAAAACATGCTTTTGTCCTGACGGCAAAGATTTAAAAGAAGTGTGGATTAGGATAAATAATAGTTTCTGTGTTGTGTTGTTTGTTTCCAGTTTTGCCTGCAGCAGGTATAGAGTGATGGGGGAGAAAGGTGTGGCTTTACTGTGAATGCAGAATGCTTTAAAATCCCAACAGCATTCAAACTCCATTCATGACTTTATGAGTGAATGAACTGTGTGTGTGTGTGTGTGTGTGTGTGTGTGTGTGTGTGTGTGTGTGTGTGTTTGGGGGGTATCACTGTACAAGAGAAAGAAAGAGAGATCATTCCCTATGATCTGATTGGATCAGTGGCCCTGCCAGTGTCCAATTATTGTATTCCCCTGGTAGCACACACACACACACACACACACACACACACACACACACACACACTCCAGCGGACACTATCTAAATATCCCCCCCACCAAAAACCCTTACCTCCCATAAGATCGCTATATCTCTCTCTGCGAGTATGATGGGAAAGAGGACAGTCTCAGTGGAGGAGAAGGGCGCTGCCCTCCTCCTCCTCCTCCTCCTCCTCCTCCTCCCCCCATGTTAATCTCCTCATTTTCATTTCTCTTACCATGTGGGATTAGAATGATTTTATTTAAAGTGTCAGCTTGAGCTACCGGATTGAGAAATCTGGATTTCATAGGGATTATTATTACAGAGAAAATGCACACACACACACAAACACACACACGCACACACACACACACACACACACACACACACACACACAGATTTTTTTCTTCTCTGTCACTCACTAATGACCTGCTTGACCAACAAATGATATTTATCCTCAAATTGAGTGCAGGGGAGACGAACAGACATCGTGATACACTTCGAAGTGTGTGTGGCAGTGTGTGTGTGTGTGTACACGTGTGTGTTATATGTACAGTATGTGCAATATTAAAACTCCACTTTTACTCCATTGATGACCCAAAGGTAAACTTTTTGGACCAAGACGTAGAGTCATATTGCACACACACACACACACACACACACACAAACAGGCAGAGTTTTTTCTCTCTTTTTGCTTTTCTTCTGTTTTCAGGGCGTCACACATTCTCCCGTCACCCTCGGCCGGGCCAAGTGAAATGAGGTGAACAGACTCTAACCAAAGCTTCACCCTTCTGTCAGATTTAACATCTAATCTACATTAGGATAAGGCTTTCACCGCTCAGGAAAAAAAAGAAGACTAAAAAACGCCATCACCTTTTCATCCTCGGGCCAAGCCTTTTATTCCGCCTCTTCTCATTACATTAAAGGATGAGGGAAGCCGTACAGTGGCTGAGCGGTATTTAAAGACACCATCCCCTTCATCTGTTTAATTTCTCTTTATTTAAGAGACTCCCTCCTCCCTGTGCTGCTCGCTCCCTCTGTTTAATTTCTCTTTATCTAAAGACTCCCTCCCTTCATCTGACTGATTGATCTTTGTCTCACTGCAAATGACATGGAAGAGTTAGTTACCGCAAGGCCCTTAATCCAACCTTTGTGACGGGGACGCTGTGTCTGACCGGAAGACGGGGTGACTTTAGCTTTACAGATCCAGGCTCTGTATGAGAAAGCCTTCTGCTTAGCACAAGTGAGGAATTTATTTTACAACCTGTTTTACTGTTGACAACACCTTTACATAAATTTCATTACATTAATTATTCTTAAATGACCCTTGATGTATTTTTCTTTTATTCCTTCTTAGCTTTGTGCTCCATGTGCAGCAGAGCACTGGAGGGTAAACCTACACACACCTTCATGATGCAGTGACAGAAATCATAGGGAGGATGTTAAGACCTAAAAAAAGCTTATATCAAATAGTTATTATTGTTTTTATATGGGCATATGATCTCAGTCCCAATCAGATCAGAATGTCCTGATTGGTTGCTTTTTTGTCTTCAAACCCCTCATTTTGGTCATCATTCATCAGCTGTAGTTGAATGATATCAGTCATGATTCATACTGTATATATTTAAAATTATTTCTAACATAGAAGACTTGCTTTAAATGCTCTTCAGACAGTATTTTTTTATGGCTCTCATCCCTTTAGAGCTGCAGACAGAGTGAGAGCAGCGATGAAAATGACTTTTTAAAGTTGTCTTGAGTCATTTGGGCAGAAAAAATCTTGCAAGAAAAAGTAAAATACAGATAGAGGTGATATGTTTTCAATATGAGCTGCTGCATCTAACATGTGTTTTCACTACTGGTCAAGCTAATTTATTTCCATTTTAATAACCCTATAAAATGCCAGAAAAAAAGTAAAAAGTAACATCACAGTTTTAATTTTGATTGCTAGTTATCCAATGATACTCAACTTCCTGTCAGATGCGACAAGGAAAAGCAGCAAATCCTGACGACCGAGAAGCTGGAACCGGGGAGTCATTGATAAATGACTTAAACAATCAATTGCAGATTAATTGCACTGAATATTCAAGTTCAATTCAATTTTATTTGTATAGCGCCAAATCACAACAAAAGTTGTCTCAGGACACTTTCCATATAGAGTTGGTACAGGCCGAACTCTTTTATCTACAGAGACCTAACAATTCCCTCATGAGCAAGCACTTGGCGACAGCGGTGAAATATCAATCGATAATTTAGCTGTAAAGATCATCATCGTCATTATCATCAACCCCACCAAAATATAATCTTGTGATCTGCTGTGGGGTTTGAAACCTGGCTGTAACCTCACTCAAACAATACAACAGACACATATTATGTTTTCCCCACTCTGAAGTTCACGAGTGGCATATACAGGCACAAATACAGGCGCTGAGACAAGTATTGAGAGTTTATCCTGATGAATAAACACACACACACACACACACACACACACACACACACACACTCACAGCCTTTTTAAGAGCAAGGTCTTGGGAAGTAGGTTAAGCAGGCCGGGATCACCTCTTGCTGCTCTCTCCCAGCTTAGAAGCACTGAGAGGGGTCGGGCGGGAGGGATGGGTGACGGAGGTGGAGAGGCTGGGAGGGGGGACGACGAGATGGAGAAATCTTCCAGAGGACATCTGTCACAGTGAGGCAACTTGTGAGCTGCTTTTTTCCAGCCTGCTCTGTGACCCACAGATTCTCTTGCATGACTGACCAAGAACTATGAGAGTTTTATAGGGGGCCTTAGCCCCTGTGCATGGCCTGGGAGACCCCATACAGACCCGGTTAAGTGAAATCTCTATCATATGGAGTGGACATGGAGGATAATACTGAATCTGCTCGGTCTTTGGACATTTGTCAGCGCATCTGTGGGCTGTGCTCGCAGCAGCATTCAAGTCATGAGAAAATTACACACTGACAGGAAAGTGTGACAACTTGCAGCTCTCTTGTGTCACAAATCATTTTATTAAAACGCCATATGACACGTGTGCAGCTGTTTTGCGACCATTCGTCCACATTTGAGGGCGCCGTTGGTGCTGTACGGAGAGCTGCACGTTGTAAAAGTGCATGCATGGGAACGTTTCTCCCCCTCCCGCAGGTGTTTAAGCCGTACAGTAAACAATAATGCTTTACACACACATACACACACAAGCACACAAACACAAAAGGCTCATTGTGTGTTGCTGTGTGTCCACTAACCCATCCTTTTTAATCTGGGATTATGGTATTCCCATTGTGACGGCAACAGAGGAAACAATGCTTTATTTCATGGGAGGAAATGTGCAATAATGATGTTAACACCTCAATCTGCCTTATTTAACCATTACATACGGTATCTCATATGCACGCACACACACACAAATGTGCACACACACACACGCATACACAGTTTTAGTATTTGTCTCTCTCTGCTAAACAAACCTTGACACAAACCCTAATCTCTTTAGAAATTAAATCCAATCCAAATTTCAAAATTTGTATTCCAATTTTTCAGGAACAAAATATTTGTGTGTGTGTGTGTGTTTGAGCGGGACAGGGAGTGCCTTTGAGCCTTATTATGAGCTACAGTGTATGTAGAGTATAGCTGCTCCCATGGGGTGTAATCTGACACTAAAAACGTCCATTAACACACTATCAAATCTATTCTTCTCCGTTGTGTCACACTTCCACGAGCCATTTGTGGCTTCACTGCTTCGCCTATCCAGCCTCTTTAATGTAGTTCACAGTGCACAGTAATAAGAGATCTTTATAGAGAGAGTTTTCAGACACTGACTGTGTGAGTCCATAACAGAACAGTACATTATGTCCAAGCCGAGTCAGATTTTAGATTCCGTAGTTTTTGATTTAAAAACCATCAGACAGATCAGATACTGTTTGGATTCAGGGGATCACAATGGGCACTCCTTGTGTTTGAGAGGTAACGGTGTGCTGGTCTGTGAATAAGACCTCTGATGATGGCTGTATTTTTATTGTGAGGCCCCAGGTGCTGCCAGCGTCACACATGGACACTCATGGCACCGGTGTCCTGGCACACAGCAGCCAACCAGAGACGGGCCAAGACATGGGGTGTGTGGCTGAGAGAGAGTGTGTGGAGATGTATACGTGCATGCTGCATGGCTAAAACAAGTTCTGGAGTTGTGAGGTTTGGCTTAGGTTAAGGTGAGGCTTAGGATTTGGCACGTAGTGGTTATGGCTATGATTAGGGTCTCAAGGAAATGAATGTCTATGTAATGTCCCTAGAAGTCATGGAAAGATGGCTGTGTGTGCGTGTCTGTGCGAGAGAGACTGTTTTGCCTGAGAGATGTCCAGTATTTGGTCTGGAATGCAGATGAGTGTAATGATGATACCCCATGCTAATGCTAATCCATCTCTTTATATGACAAATCTAATGTCATATCCTCCTGCAGGGCTTTATATAGGGCTTATTTAGGTCATGCAATGCATTAAATGCCAGTTAGAATAACTAAGTGATTACTACATCAACAAAAATCTATTTCACCAGCATTACTATGTAAAGAAATAACAACAAAGCTTCTTAAAGCCTCATGAAATTACTTTTCATTGTTTGTGTCTGACCATTTACATTAGTGCGTTTTAATTTCAGGAGCATTTCATTACAGTAATAGCGCAGTTGTGAGTGCATGTGCACATGCATGTATGTATGTGTGTGTGTGTGCTTGCACATATGTATGCACGCAGGCATGTCCGTGCATGTGTGTGTGTGCACCAGCTGTCTGATCAGTAATCAGTTAGCAGTGGGCTAATGCAGCCTCCTTAACCCAGGGGCCTCATAAGACTGCCTCTGGCCCAGCCCCTCTCTCTGCCAGGGACAAATCCATTACCCAAAACAAGGACATCAAATGTCAACAAACACAACGCACACACACAGACGCACACACGCAGATTGTATGCACTTGTCCAAAGCGCAATTGATTGATGCCACGAGAGGGAAGTATCTCCATGAAAAGCTAGAAGAAAACACAGTGGCTATAATAAACACGCCTTTGTGATTAGTTTTTGTTGGATAGATTATTAGAGAAAAGATGGCGGCGCTAATGTATCTTTACACTGTGGATGATTGATTTGTGAGTTTCCAGAGATGTCTTCAAGCTTGTCACAATTCCACTGCAACTCTAAAACGAGATCTTAATTTAAACTAAAAATAAATAAATATTGGAAGAGAATAAAAATGACCCGCTAATTGGTTTTTCAAACAAGGGAAGCCGCCGTTAAAGGAAACCTCTCCAAAGGGATCCGGGCATTTTGTCAAGCGATATGCGACCAAACCGCTGTACTACAAAGGTTAACATAAATAGCACATAAACTGCACTGAAAACATCCCCTCAGAAGTGGCACAAAGACTGCGGCGGCTCCCCAAGGGCCTGATGGTAAGCAGCAGCGTTTACATATCAGTGGCCCTTGTAGCATGTACAGTGATCTGGCAGGTTGGAGAGCTTTGATGCTCCGTCACCCAGCAGGTCGGGTGTATCGATCCCCAGGGCGGCGCTGCTTTCTGGGCTGGTCTGCCTGGGTGACAGGGCCCCCTCCCGGAAACCTCCCTGGTGCCCGTACCCAACAGATGGCCTCAAAGAGGGACCAGAGACACAGGGCCAACATCCAGCTCTCAAACAGAGGAGCAGAGGAGCAAATGGCCTGTTAATATTTCATACAAACACTCTCACTCATCTCCGAGCAAGGAAACGGACAGGACTGAGAGCGCAGCGTGAGTGTGTCTGTGTGTGTGTGTGTGTGTGTGAAGGGGCAAGTGTGTGTGTGTCTGGCAGAAATCAAAGACATTTTGATGAAATATGAATAGTTTTCCCACTCAGAGGTGCTTCACAGCTAGACTCCTTGTGCATAGTAATCAGCAGTCACACACTTGTTTGTCAAAGGTGAGACTTTGGTCAGTGATCCAGGAAGAAAGATGGACACAATGCTTAAAAACAGCTTTTCAGTAAGAATAATAAAACATCTCCCTTAATGCATGAAGCCCCCTTCTCTCCAACACACACACAATCCCAATTACTCTCAGCACCAGATCCTTCCTTAAGCCTCTGTTGTATCTTTTGAGCATAACCTGTACGCTAATAGCCCATAACCTCTGTACAGATCAGTGGAGGTTATGCTATTTGCTGGTCGGTAATTGCCCTCTTCATCAGTACTCTGTCTGCGCAAGCAGCCACGCGGCCAGCCCCGGGGTCCTCCTGATGTCATTAATGTGTGATTAGGGCCGGTGGGGAGCAGCAGTTAGGAGGTTAAAAAGCCCCTGACAGCCCTCATCATCGGCGAGGAAACCCTGAGACTGATGCAGGGGCCGCGCAGATGGGCGAGAGCGTGTGGCTGCCAAAGCTCTAACTTGTTATTCCTCCTCACCTCCAACAATCACGCCATGCTAATAAATGGCACTGACATGGGCATGCACGTGCACAGCCACACTGACACAGGTACGCGTGCATCCACAAACAGACACACACAGTGTACACCACATCATCGAAGCCCGTTCAAGCTTTCGTAATCGAAGAAGAAATCATATTGTTTGAGTGAAAACTATTAGGAGAGAGACTGGGAAGGCTGCCAGAGTGTTCACCAGAGTTTAATACACATAAATGCCCAAAGTTTTGCCATTCTTTAAACTTGATGACACTGATTGGTCTTGAAATGACGGGTTGGTCTTGGGAATAGGAAGCTGACAAGTTAAACTTGACACAAGCAATCTAAACTACAACCAAAAGTGTCTGCCTAAGTGCTCAATCATGTCAGGGCTTTAGGATTCCTTTAAGTTGTCATCTTTAATACATGAGACGATTTCCAGCCCCGACTGCGCAACAAAGTCATTAGACTGGGAGGAAAGATGAAATATAAATCAAGCGTCTCTCTCTGCCCCCTCCCCTGTGAACAGGTGGCTGAGTTGAATGAGAGGGTGCGCTAACTTGGCTGTCACCGTGTTTTCCAACAGAACCGCTGCCTTCTAAAGCCAAACCACCGTGAATTATACATCTATGGCAGTAATTCTCTCAGAGGAGAGAGGGAGAGAGAAAGTGAGAAGGGGGGCTAAGAGAGTTAGAGAGATTAATGGCTGGAGCTGTTGTTTTTGACGCAGCGATCCTTGGCTCCGCTTCCCGCCTGCCGCTTATTGGCTTTTCAGAGCACATTTATTTATTTCGTTAACAAGAGAGAGCGGCCACGTTGCTGTCACTCTCTTGGCTCGCTCAGTGCCACAGCAGGCTTGTCATCTCCTACACCGTGGCGTGCGCCTTTGAACCCCGCCACGGACGACAGAGTGAGAATATTAATAGTGCAACAAACAAGACTTTAAAAATAGCAGGGTTCTGTCAGAGGCCGAGTGTCACTGACACTTTTTGTCCCACAGACTGACCCGTAGGAGGGAAAAAGCGCCACATCTTTTGTGGCAGGCTTACCGGGACCTCAGAGGTGAGCGGTCAAAAGTCATAAACATCTAAGCAAATGCTTGTTTTGTCACATTATTATTTGATTAAAGCATGATTGAGATTCATTTTACTTTACTTTTCACTTTTCTCCAACATTTCTTTCAGCACATATTTGAGTGCGGGAAAGAGAAGATGGCTGCAGTGATGCTGCACCCAGACCTGCAGAAAGGTAAAAAAAAGTTGTTTTTTTTACTTGATTTTTCCAACAGGTGCCTGCAATCAACTGCAGGAGGTGTAATATCTTATCCTTCCTTTGGCATAACAGAGAATACTCACACTTTGATTTCAGTGAAAATAAACCATAAATAAGAATCACTGAATTTATGTGTAATATTTTTAGTAGTTTCACTTTAAAAGGTGACAATCAAAAGCCTGATATATTATTTTACTTGTATGCATAACAACCCTAGAGACTCAAGCCTCCTTCACATCACAAATCGGACAGAAAAAAATCTCCAGTGCTTTGACAAAAAAACGAAACTAGAATGAAAAAAATCATTACGCAAATAGTTTGAAATCATCTGATTTTAGTGCAAGAATTCCTCCGTCTAAAATAAAGACTCTGAGTACAATCTGATATGAATAGTCAATCCATGGACTAATCTGTATTCAGCCTCCCAAGGGAGTCAGGACAAAGGGCCATCACCGGCTTAGCCAATAAACTTATTCAAGTCAGTTTCAACACAGCGTGGCGTGTTCCAACATAATCTGTCCGGGAGGTCGTGACCTCCACATCCCCTGCCTGTGGAATAAAGAGGACCTCAGGCCGGGATGACAGGAGAAGTCTTCCAAGGAGTTCATGTTACCACATGTCATAATAACAAGAAGCTACTGTTCCCCCGCCAGGCTCCTTCCCCCTTTGTCTTGGAGGGGCTCTGGACAGGGGCAGACAGGACGCGCTGGCAGAGCTGAAACTGAATATTATCATTGGGGGGAATCTTGTTTCATGTTACTGAGCGGCTAGGCCAGCTAGCTGGGTGCACCGTCACTTCACCTGACAGGAACAGTTCACTTTTCAAACACTTGGAGACAAGTTTTATGTACACACACGCAGGCATCTATTCAAAAACCCACCAGTTTCCCTCCATGAGCGACTTATTTAAAGGCTTTGCACACCTTGCACACACGCATGCTGTACATTCGCACACAAGCGTTGAGCGCTTTACTCCCCGGCTCACCCTCCATGGCGATTGAGAGGTCAATATCTCACTTTACCGCCAGCTACACTTTCCTCTGTCACTCACAGCTCCCACTCCATTCAAACAGCAGGTTAGCCCAACAAAGGAGACCGCAGGGGAGCTGCCCGAGCCTTCCGCTTACACACACACAACGCCGCACACAAACACACACACAGAACGCGGACCGTTCGAGCCGCGGCGCAGCTCGGAGCTTGACGGGTGCTTTGTGCTCATCCGTCAGCCGGCCCTTGGGTCCTGAAGATACCTTCAGTCAGCGAGGCCGGCTCCCTGAAAGGAGGGATTCACACAGCTCTGAAATATTGATACCTGGAGCACGCCGACCTTTTGACCTCTCCTTTACATTCTTAGAGGAGGAGAGGAGGTGGGGATGGAGGGAGGAGGAGGCCGGAAGTGTGAGGTGTGGCCAGGTGCAACAGCCAGGCCACATTCGGGGGAATTGGTGCTGCTAACGGTGTGAAAATGTACAGATAAGGTAAATTGTTTGAATGTGTAAGACAGCCACTCTGCAGGAATTTAACCAAAAAGTTTATGCATGAATTAAAAAAAAGGATTTAAGAGAAAAACAATCACTGGAGGACAGATAGCACAGAGTTAGCCTTTGACTTTAGGACAGAGAAATGGAGTGATGAGAGAGAAAGACGGAGAGGGAGGGAGCGGGGAACGGGTCGGAAGTTTGACATTCCTGTGGGCGATGTGTGTCTCGTCAGTGAACGCGTTTGGATTCTTTTAACGGGAGTCGATACCCCCTTCCGCTTCCCAAGCACTCACTGTGAGCTGAGCCGGGGTAATGCCATTGAACAGGGACAATGGGGCCTCTTAAAAGGCAGCTTTTAACTGGGCGTGTGCACATGGATATCAATACAGCCGATAGTTTTCCATGTAAGAAGATCAAACGCAGAGACACTGGGTGAATTCTCAGTGAAGAAGCAGATAAATAAATGAAATGACTAGAGGGAGTTTATTTAACAGAGAGAAAAGTGTTTCTGGTTTGCTGTTGTACAACATACAGGCGCTCACTTTCTGCCTCCCCCCTCTCCATTTTTTCCCCTTTTTCTCTCTCTGTCCGCTCTCTTTCTTTTTGCTCAGACACACATGCTCCAGCGTAAGCTCTTCAAGTTTAAAGCATCCTTTTCAAAGGCGCTTGGGTGCCTGTATCACCGCTTTAGACAAAAGGGCCAGCTCTTAGGAGATAGAGGGGACATCTGAGGCAGAGCGAGAGAGAGGGGGAGACAGGAGCAGGGAGAATGAAAGAGAAAGAACGAGCAGGGTTAGAGAGACAGAGGGTGAGAGGGGGAGACAGAGAAGGAGAGAGTGAGGGAGACAAGGGAAGAAGAGAAGGAGGGGCCGCGATTGCACGCTTTCAACTGCCTTTTGTGGGCCTCTCTGCAGATGTCACCAGCTGTTCCCCTGCACGGAGGGTTCCAGAGCGTGGAACATCGCCTCCGGCCCCGTCCTCGGCCACCTTTCAAGTGTCAATCAGACAGGAGGGGTTGAGGGGGTGCGGTGACTGAGGGGTGGAGGGCCGGTTGAGAAAGGGGGGAGTTTGGTAGAAGGGAGGCAAAGGGGGCCAACAGACTGGGCTTCGGTCACTGTCCTGAGAACAGTGCCAGCGATTCGCCATTGATTAAGCCCCCCCCTCAATCCGCTCAATAACAGAGAGGATGGAGCCAGCCGTGTGCGGCGTGCAGACAAAAGAGGCCCGTGGGCAAGGTTAGCTGGAGATCACACGGCTGCAAGGCTACTGCTTCCACAGCGCTACCGTTAGCCATAGTGTTAGTGATTAGCGATAGCCAATGCCCCCCGACCCAGCCCCTCCTCCCCACCACTGCTCCTTGGTTCAGCACACGCAGAACCGTGAGGGTGACCTACGATTAGTTGTGTATGTTGCAGCGGGGAGGAGGGCGCGCAGCGGTGGGAGCAAGAAAAGTTGTCATCGCCAGTGAACAAGCAAACATAAAAGAGGCTGACATATGGTGTGATTGACACTGAGACAAACAGTGTCTAACGACGAGGAGAAGGTGTGCTTAACACCGCTTAACCTTGGAGCGTCTAGTCGGCTGACATAACTCCAAGACACTTTTATTGACGACATCAATATCTACTGTACGCGGTGTGTGTATAACCTTCTGATCCAGCCGGGGATGATGGCGCTGAAACCTGCAGCACGGAGCCGTTTAATCACCCAGACAGGGTCAGTGGTAGAAACCCACAGACAGGAACCCAAACAATTCTTCCAGGGTTTATATTGGCAGACAAGTCCGCGTCGAAAAATGGTGCTGCCGTCACGTTAATGTGATATAATTCAAAGCCTGAAAAAACACACTGATTCCCTGCTTTCATTGACAGCCTAAAGTGAGAGTCACAGACTCTCAATGCATCTTATCAGGCAGTGTAAGTAGGTCTATTATACACACTATTGCCGCTGCCCTGCTGATAACCTCTGTGCCGAGGCTGTAAAACAAAGGCCTTTGAAGAGGAGAGGAACCGGTGGATTTCGTGTGATTTATGTCTTCTGAAAACAAGATGGCTGAGCAGAGGTCCCAGACCACGGCTGACCTCAGTGCTTCCTGTCACCTCGTCCTGCGCCTGCACGAAAACATGCGCACAAAACAAGAACCTTCATGATTATACAGCATTCATTAATAACTCAATCTGGAGAAAACACAGCTGTGCCACCACATAGAGAGATAAGCATCGTGGTTATCATGGCAAGACAAGAAATCTTAAGATCTGTTGCATTGTATGTGTTTCCAGACTGTCTGGCCCTCGAGCTCTGTGCCACTGTGAATGAGAGGAAACTGATTATATATAGAAAACTGTTTATATTTAGCTCTGTGCTGTGCAAATAATGTCATTTCAATGCCTTGTGCTAATCTTAAGGAACAGCCTTTCAGGAGCATTTGTACACAGGTTAAGGTGTTATATAATTTCCATTGCTGATCTCTCCAAAACAAATTTACAGGTAACTCTTTCTTCACTAAAATGCCCTCATTGACTGGTTTGTGCTCATTATGGATCGATCAGAAAGATATTTCCTGTCTCGTGAACAAGAGATGACCCCTCTTCACGTTGTCGTCACGAAACAAAAGGAGGCCAAATCACTCCTGCCTGTCAGACATGTAGCAAAACACAAATTCAGTCAAGGGGCCAGCACTTTTTCCAAGGGGTAATATCCTTGGGCATTAATCACGCCAGTCATAAATCAAAAGAGTGTGACCACCCCTCCACTTCAGCGCATCCCTCCTTCACTTCCCATCCCCTCTCCCCCTCCTGTGCCGTGCATACACTCCGCAGTCTGCACAGTTAGAAAAAGTTGAAAAATCATAAATCAAAAGAACGACCTCAGCTATCCTGCCACACGCCGTCCCCCCTCGCCGCCCCCCTCCTGCCACACCATCACCCTCTCATCCTCCTCGACCTTCTACCCATCAAAGTTCATCAAACGCGTCAGAAATCAAGAGTGGCTTCCTCAATATTTCCTCATCATCCGCCCCCCCATCTCCCAGATTTGTAGCCACCACTGACTGGACCCTACACCCACCGGGTCACGGGGTCAGCGCGAGGTCTCGTGGCTGCCCGACTGAATGTGTCTTTGTCTCACCCACTCTGAAGCTCGACTAACTTTGGGAGCCTGCTTACTTGCTTGCGGAGGTGGCCCCGTGGTCACTGAGTCCCGTGTTTTTCTGATCCCCTCCTGCAGAAGTGAAAAATAGCAGGAAACGTATATCTGTCATTGTCCATTCAGGAGATCACCTGTAAGGAAACGAAGCGGCCAGCAAGTGCTGACACAATCATCCCTGCGCCTAGCAACACATCCTGGTTCCGGCCCAGACGCGAGGGACCGTACAGTACGTCTGAGCTGCTCCGCTTCCTGCCCCACAAGGCAGAGGGTGGGGGTGGGGATGGACGGCAGGTTATCACAGGCTGAAGGGGGAATTCTGGAGAGAGAAAATAAAGACTTTTGTGCTCCGAGGTTACATGAAGCATTGAAAACAGGGTCAGACACACTGAATCAGATCATATCTAGTAGTTTTTCAGCCCCATAGTTGCAAAAAGCACCAATAAAAACAAAAATAAAAGGTCAGGGGAAATGCTACCCAGGCCACATTTAAAAAAACAACAACAAAGGAATCATTAAATATTAGGCAGCGAAGATGAGACACTCGCAACACCTGCTTTGTGTGATTTTCTAGCTTTTGATTTGGACCCAGTTCTGTTGATGTAGCTCTGTCATTCACGCATGTTTTTTCTTTTTCTTAACCCTGACTCAGCGAACGACCGCCGTTTGATCTCCTCTGCTGTTGTGATGTCGTGTTCCTCCCATTACAAAGAGTACCAGGAAATGATGGCCCCTGGAGAGATGAGAAAGAGACCCTGTTTATCCTGAGCAGAACCCATACTCGTGATTACAACCCAGCCCTGCACCTGGCCCCAGTGACATGCCAAGTACACACGCTTTGGTACCCTCCCCAACTGCGTGCGTACACACACACACACACACACACACACACACGCACACACAGGCGTGCACACACACTAACTTGCTCCACTCACACAAGATGAGCCAAAATATACTATGTATGCACGAGTATGCACATGCAAGATAACTATTAGACTGTGAGAAGACAAGCATCCACAAGACTGTTAACATCCACTCTCTTATATGAGCATCTTACATTGGTTTGATTTTGATGCTGAAGAGCAAATTAGACATTTTGGGTGGTGGTTTGTTTTACATGTCCGTAATTCACTGATAATTTGAATGTTATAATGTTTTAGTGTTTCTTGAAATAATGATAGAGACAGTGTTCATTTGGTAAACTTGAAATTAATGAATTCCCATTCAATTCTTGTCAAGAGTGTTTTGGTCAGTGTACAGCAGCAGGTAAGCTGAACATGTGAAAGTGTGAAATTTGTCTGCAACAATAAAATCATTATTTATTCAAAGAAATCCATAATTAATATATGAAATTACATTGTTTTTTCTCCAGGATACTTTCTTTAAAAAAATGGTTATAGATCTATAAAATGTTGCCAAAAATATTTCTTTGAGCTGTAGTCTTGAAAGAAAGAAAACAATAATTAAAAATATATCTCAGATAGCACACCGAGCTGACCTTAAAAATATGCAAACCATACTAATGTTTTAATTTCAGACCAACTAACCTGGTCTTTCAAAGTCATGTTACTATCTGGTTTTGCATAACTGAAAAAGGGAAAAAAACTCAAAAACCAAATTTATTGCTTTAATTTATTAATGTGCACTATATTTAGAATATTTTCACCACTTTACCTTCCTGTCCGGCAGACCTTTCTGATGACAAACTGAATCTGTTACATCACTCTCTTCAAAGCCACCAGACTCCTATAAAAAAAGTCATTTTACCTCGCAGAAGATGGGAGTTGCTGGTGTCATGCTTCCTCGATCGTTGGTTTGTTTGAGCTTCATTTTTTAGTTTGGATCCAAACTAATGTGTTTAAACACCAAGGTCACACAAAAGCACAAACAAACTAAATATAGCGTACACTTAAACCCACTTTCAGTGGGCTAAAATACGCGTCGCTGTTGCCTCCAGTCTAAAGCAGTACATTGTTTAGCTTCCTACATCAGTGCTCCTGCTGCTCCTCCAAACTATGGCGTGCTGACCGCCATCTACTGTAGGTAATACACCGACTATGGATAATATCTCATAGAACCCCTTTAAAAAAAGGATCCAGACTGACCCTTTGAAGTGTTTATCGCTGTTCAGACCGGCCACACTCACACTTTGGAGAAGTTTGGAAAAGCATTCACTCTGTTGTACACTCAAAAAAAAAAAAAAACACAAAAGTGACGAAAGCAGCTTAAAAAATAAATAGATAGATAGTTTTGAAAAGTTTTGAATCAACACTTTGACCTCCAGGGTCCCAGCGCCTTCAAGGCATGTTTCTGTGATTAAAACAAACAAAAACTGCATTAATACTTTGCATGCTTTCTAACTTGTGTTTTCTTTATGAGTCAATAAAATCGTACCAATAATGAAACACAGCTATTATCTTTGAAACAGGTTAAACGGCTTCCTCTCTGTGGGATTCAGATCTTGCACACACACACCCTCACACACACCGCGTGCAGGGGCATTGCTTTCTAATAATTTTGAAGGGGGCGTTTACATCGATATGCCCGCTGGCCCGAGCTGAACTTTATACACAAAACGAGCCACAAGCCAAAGGGAAGTTTTTATTTGTATATGATCTCACCCAGGACACATACACGACACTCATCCTAAAAATACACTGCCAGAAACCACCAAACATGTTGAACTGAGGCCACAGAATCCAGTTTGGCAGCAGAGGTTTGTACCGAGCAGCCGTCGCAAAAACAAAGTGCTCTGACATCTTGTCTTTGTGCTCGTGAGGAGTCACATTGCAAACCGGCGGAATCAAGAACTTTTGACGGCTTTTCAGTCTCTTTTTGAGCTTGAGGAGCTGCAAGCTGCACATTTCATTCTCCTTTTTTAATTTGATTCTTCTTTTCTCAGCAGCACTCAAGTTCACTTACTCTGTCTCCGTTTCTGTTTTCTCCTCCCGTCTTGCTTTTTTCAAATCATTTATTCTCGCCTTTGAATTTAGGCAAAACTTGGGAGAGAGAATTGATCTGGGGGTCTCTCTTTTTGCTTCTCTGTCATGCACTCACATTTACAAATGCCTCTTCTTTTTCTCTCTCTTTGTGGTGAGCTGGCTGCCAGCTCTGGAGGAGCTCCATTGTCTCTTGGACCAGCACCTGTCACCACAGTGTTAAAATGCAGAGGAGAGGGGCCGTATGGTGTAGGACGCCCTCAGCAGGCCACTGGATATGTGTGTAAATGCTTCAATTTGCACGCACACACACATAAACACATGCACATACTCACAAGTTATTCCTTGTTAAAGTAGGGACGGGTGTGCTGGAGGTGGCGTGGAGGTCATCGAAGCTGTGTGCGTGTGTGTATGTGTGTGTGCGATTAATCCACTGAGCAAAGACAGTTTGAGCTGTTAAACAGCTGAGTGTCAAAGGGCTTTTATCAGGGCAGACACACACACACACACACACACACACACACACACATATAATTCACACCACCGAAACATTCATGTACCGTCCAAATGCATCAAATTAGACTGTATCTGCACACTAAGTAGATGGCAGAGATATCATTATGACAAGGACACACACTTACAGTACGTCTTGCTCCCAGTGCAGCGGTGGACCCAGCTGTTGCTACTTCTCACTTTCAGAGTACATGAGAAGAGCATGTGAGGAGGACATGCAGCAGCAGTGCATGTGTGTGTCATCTTATTTCATCACTTTTCCTCTTCTACCTTCCACTTTTCTAGCTTTTGAATGCAACTTAACATATGTTGCGTTCACTTTTCAAGAGTTTTTATATGCTGCATTTGATTGAATGAACTGGAACCAACAAAGTAATTCCAACCATATTCAGTACATGCAATGAATTATTAACACTTTTTTTCTTTTAGTTACATCATGTAGTGTCCTGTTAGATGTTAAGTTCACCTTGACACAGTGACAGCTACACTGCGTCTTTCAGTATTGATGTTACTGGATCAGCTTCTGAACAAGTGAAACCCCACACAGGCATGTCACAGTTAAAAAGCCTAGCTGCTGAAGTGGTGGAGACTTTGTCTAAAATATAGCAATTAAGATGCCTTCGCTTCTCAACAGATTAAGACTATTTTTGACCACAGTTCACAATTGCAATTATATTCACTAATGCTGCCATTACCAAGAGAGAAGCATGTTGTTTTCCACAGTAACTGCAATATTATCCTCTCAGAGAAGATGTAAGTAGCACTGCAATTATAACTTCAGCAAAGGAAAATAGACTGACAGTGGGCTGAACTTCACTCACAGCACAAAGCCTCAAATCTGTCAGATGTAAACCTGCGGGGAATATTAGAAAAGTAAAACTGGTTTGACAGTGGCGGTGAGACACATGTCTGCACACCTTAGCCAGTAAACAACAAGATATGAGAGAATAATTCAAATCAATTGTGTACTTCTGGCAGTAGCAGCAAGACTGGCAAAATGTGAATAAACAATCAACAAAAATCAAACCTGGCTCTAATCACAGGCAAATGTGTCCATCTGCATTTTGCGAAATGCTGCCTGTGGATCAGGGTTCTGCCATTTTTGGGGTTTATAATCTCGCTTTTAAGGACATTTCTTCATCAATGTATGGTATCACATCAAAGCAAGACTCTAACAGAGGTCACTGTAGCCACAAATGGTAATTACAAGATAATAGCACGTTGAATTTTCTTCATTTTCCAAGATGCTTTTGAGTCGGTGACAAAGACCTCATTAATGGGAAAGCTGAATAGGATCACAGTGAATGGGACCACAAGCAGGTAACCAGAAACATGTCTCCTGGTATAGCACGATGTGTCCACGACCAGTTTTACTCAATAATGTCAGTTGCAAAACAATATTTAACTCTTTGCTAGCATTAGCTGTCGCGACAAACCTCACTGAGCAAAAGTTATACAGTCTTGATGTAATCCAGACAGAGGGCAATTCAAGTCAGTCACACCTTCATAAATGCTGAATGGTAGAACAGTGAGTGATGAAGACAGGCTGTCATATCCTGCCATAAGCTGCTTAGCATGCAGACCATGTTGTGACTGTGTGTCCATGCATTCATGGGCAAGAGCATCTTTTGTACATTGTTGCACATTTCTCATGTCTACAACATATACATGCACACACGGACACACACACACACACACACACACACACACACACACACACACACACAGGCAGATCTACTCAGAAACACAGACTTTTGCACAACATGTCCTCCTCCCCCAGTATAACCTACATCTTTATCTAAATAAAGGCATGTTTCAGATTATCATGCTAATGCGGAGGCATTGTTTACCAAACCACTTTCCTCTGGCCTCCTAGACCCTCCTCCTCCCTCCTTCTCTCCCTCCTGTCCCTCCCCTCCTACCCCCATCTCTGCGCGGACCTCCTGATTGTGCATTTGCAGCCCCCAAGTCCTCCATCCAGCCATTATCTCCTCTTATCTCTTTATAAGTCCCCATCGCCCCTGCCCAGAAAATGTCCTCATATTGTTGCTCCGGAGGACTTAAGACGCTCTTGGCTGCAGTGAAATGTCCTAGCAGATGTTTCACCATTTGAGTGCTTTTTATTGCCTAGGCTTTCTTCCTTTGAGGGGTGGAGGGAGGGAGAAAGAATAGGATAGATGGAGGGGAGCAGGGATGGATGGAGGGGAGGAGGTTTTAAACATTAGAAGGCCAACAGCTGGTTGCTTCTCCCTCCCTGGGTGCATTAACCTCTTTGGCCCTCTTGCAGCAGTGCCAGTACAAGGAGCCTCTCAGCATCTGGAGCTTAAGTAGGGCGAAAATATCACTGTCGCCACAGTCAGGGGACAGCAAATCCTGGAAACAGGCTGGAAGATGGAAGGGCAGGTCATGCCACTGTGAATGTAGAAGACACACCAGTTTGATGAGTGTCTTCTGCAGCACAAGGCTACTTTTAAGCCGTTGCTAAAAACTAAAAAACAACCACTGAAATAGTGAAACAAGCTTGCATAACTCTTCTTTCCACCTTCTGTCTTCTGCAGTTTTTTCTTTCAGCGTCATTCATATTTAAAGGGACAGTTTTAAGGAATCACACTGATACAAACTCAGGGATGCCATATGCAGTCTATGATTTTTACTGAACACTTAGTTTAATGAGGTAGTCAAGACGAGCCATTATTGACCTGGTTATATGAAAGAAGACAAATACAGTTCTTTTGCACAGTATTTTTTAAATGCAGCCACTTAAATGGCATTTTGCTGCGTTACATAACCTGTGTGTCTTTCTTAGCAAGTGTAATATTAACATTTAAGATAAGATAAGCTCTACTGAACCCATGAACATTAGATGTTTCACTCAAATCCATTGGGTTATCCAGAAATGTGACTCAAAATGATGCTAATGTTGCTCTGTTTTGCGATGTTGCTCCTGTTTGCCAAGAACACAAAAGCTTTCTAGGATGAAAATATGTCAGTGAGACAGCTTGTTCCATTTCCCCCAAGGGACCAAAAGATAAATTATTACTCCTTTAAGAAGAGTCACACACTGCAAGTGAGATAAACGTCTAATCTCACCTGTCAACACTCCTTTGTTTTGCATGCAAAGACATAAAAAGAGGTCCATGTCGCATGAATAATAGTGCAATTCCCCGGAAACTAAACTATTCCTTTGAGTTATAGATATGTATTGAAGTATTTAATCCACTTAGTCGTGTTTACTTACCGACTTTCATATCATTATTGGGATGATATAATATGCACATAAAACCCCAAATTAAATGACAAACAGAGAGGTGAAGTGAAATCAAGCAGGGACCTGACGCATTAATTGCAGAGTGTGCGAGATGGACCTGAAGGCACTCCTGCTGCATACACACACACTTAACACACACACGCAAGTCAGTCGCCATTCAGCTGCCATCACTTTGAACATCCAAAGTGTACCTTTTCTTAAGTAAACAGGCCAATTGTCTGTGTCTCTCTCAACCCCTCGGCAGCTGCTTCTCCTTAAGCCACTGCCATCGCTGTCATCATTACCATCATCATCATCATCATTATGATCATCAGCCTGCTTAAACACAAGACAACAAAGGTAGAGACACACAATGGGCCTCAGTAGCTTTGAGGAACATATCAAGGCTTAGTGAAAGAAAAGATAGAGGGTTTACCGTCTTTATGTGAATGGGCAGCCTTTGGCTCGCGCAGGGCTTGGCCCTTTCTTCATCTTTACTCAGTATTGGGTGTTGTGTGCTCAAGGGAAAGGTGTGTGAGTGTGGGTGGGTGAGAGCATGACAATAGGGGCAGGTGCTCCTGAGTTTACCTTCCTACAGTTTGTTAGCTCAGAGAACACACACGCAAACACACAATGCTCAAGGAGAAGCGTTCTCTCCCTGACACTCTCGTCCGTCGTCGGCGTCATGATGATCTCTTCCTTTTTTGGGATGAATGTTTATCATATCACTCGCGTCCGGAAGTGACAGCACTTTCACAGCTTTGCCATTGGCACAAGTAGATGACAAGCGCCCACTTCCGGTGTTGAAAACGCATATAGCACACTGTACTCCCTGTTTAAACCCACTTATTTTATTTAATTAAAGCAGCACTCCACTGATTATACGTGTCAAAGTCAATTTGCCAGTTACAGGGAGTTCAGCACAGCTGGTGAAACAGCTGCATAATCTGTGGATCTGGAGGGAGCTTTCTAAAGTCGACAAAAATTTGTAAAGTCTCAAATGCTTTTAAAAGACGCTACCAGCTTTCATCAGGGTGAGTTTATGATTCATGGTTTGTAAAACTTGGCCCATGTTGATGACTGAAATTCAGCCGTTGGAGCACCAATTGTAACCATTCTTTCACTAATCTATCTCTCAAGGAGATAGATTAGTAAGATTAGTATAGATTAGTGTTTATGCTTGCTCTGAATGGCCACATGCACAGTGGGGTGAAAAGCCTGTCGCTATAGAGAAAGAAAACACACAATATGATTGAAACATGAGCAAAATGGAACACATTTTCTCTCCTGAAGTCTAGTGTCACACACTGTTGTATGAGGGATGTTCCTAATTAGTAATTATCCTGACAATTGAACGAAAGTTTAAACTTAAACTAAAAGTCTAAAAGTCAGAAAACATTGAGTACAATTAAATCTATAATGTCATACATTGTCTGGAAAATATTGCGTATATTATAAAAGCTGTTTGCGACTGCTGAACACATTCCTCAAAAAGAAATTGTATTTAAATGAAGCTGAAATGTGCGGCACTTTACACCGTGCACTATGAGCACTGCACCTGTAATTTGGACACTGATAAAATGCTAATAATGCATATAACTGACTCATATGTCTGTTGCTGACTGGTGAGGGTAGCAACATTTAAGCTGACAGTAAGCTGACGGGAATAGTTGTGTAAAGAATTAAAAAAGTGAACTCAGGGGAGAAGTTCAAATCCTGCTGACTTTCACACTGCTGCACACCTGGACAGTTGTCAGTTTCAGAAAGGTGTGGTGGGTCTAATATCTAGCAGACTGGTCTCTTCTTCCTCAAGCTGTCTCCTTCTTCTTCTCTCACTTTTATGTGTACAACCGAGCGCAGCACCATGAACATCTTGGAGGACAGACTGTCATCTCTGTATTTAAGTGATTATTGGTTCTCAGCTCTCTGTGATTGCTGGCATTTCATTTTGGCTTTGAGTGTGACCTTTTGAAGCAGCTGTAAACATTTTGCCTGTAGACATGTTGGACATATTCAATGACTTTATGGAAATGCAGAACTAAATCATTAAGTTTCTGAACTTTTGCAGTAGCTGCCTGGAACTGTAGTAGCACAAGTTGAATTCAGTAAACTGAAAATGGCTCAAACTCCTCACGCTGAGCACCTTTATGAATCATTAAGGCTAATTATTTTGTACAATTTCTCTCTCTCTCTCTCCTTTTTTTGGCCTTGTTTACCTCTTCTTCTTGAAACGGAAGGAGCATCGAGTCATTTTCTGGCAGCCGCAGGAGATGAGGGCTGAAATTGCAGGAGCAGACACTTCCGTGGCCAAGTCTCATACGGCAGCACAGCTAGAAATTAATTAAAACGGGATGAGAGAGAGAGGGAGCAAGAGAGAAAGAGAGAGGGACGAGAGAGAGAGAGAGAGAGAGAGAGAGAGAGAGAGAGAGAGAGAGAGAGGGGAACAGACGGAAAGGGATCACAAGGAAAATAGAGACACGCACAGTAAAAGGATGCTGTGCAAAAGCATTGTTACTTGTGTGTGTGTGTGTGTGTGTGTGTGTGCGTGCCGGCTGGCGTGTGAACACCAGTTGTCCTCTGTCGACTCTGCCACAGTCAGACGTGGGGAACAGTACGATCCTGACACAAATCCTTGGTAAGGGTCCTTTTTCTGCCCTCCCTCCCTCGCCCTTTTCTCTTTGCCATCAGTAAATCCGGGTTTCACTACAACTTAAGCACTTAGCTGTAATCCCCATGAAGAGGCGATAGCCCTGCACAAGTCACTTTTCGACCATTAAAGGCATACAATAGGGGCGTGTTAGGGACTCACTTAAATGGATTGAGCACAAAGCCTGTGCTTGATAAGTTTTTAGCTGGGAAGAATCCGCCGTTTACACCCCTCCTTTTGTGCATTCTCTTAGATGTACTTGTCTCAACAGTCTAAGCCGATTTTATCCCTTTTTTGCGTTTGTTTAATTCCTGCAGCACAGAAAGGCTTTAGAATATGTCCTATTTCTTTCTTTCCCCCTCTCCCTTTTTTTTCCCAAACAAATGTCACAGTGAAAGATGCACAATGGAGGATATCTCTACCCACTTCCTACAAACTAAACACAGGGGATGATGGCCTCTTCTTGATATTTCCAGAACTGTCCCTTCAAATTAAGCCACTGTTTCTAATCTTTTAACATGGTGCATCAGCTGGACTGAGGGGGAGTATTTTGATACGCTTGTCTCCCTTGGACGAAGGCTGCGGAGGAAAGTGGACTCCAGACTCTTCAGAAAACACTAATACCCATCATCCTCTGGGGGCAAGGAAGAATGCTTTCCGATACCGCTTATCAAAGCAAGAACACTGAAACACAAGCAGCCAAGAAAAGAGGCCAGGGACAAAACCGGCATTGTCACTGCTTGTCATTTACACACTGGCCATAGAGGGACATTTCAGAAAGACAATCCACAGTTGTCACATGTGAAATCAATTAAGGGTAGAGCCCGTGGAAATCCAGGGTTGGGGATCACTCCGAGGGGTGATTGCTACAAACAACTTCCAGACCTGAAGGTCAGAGTGGGAATTTTGTATATTCAAGGACATGGGAGCCGGGGTTTGGGTCATTATTTAGCTCAAGTTGTCCAATGTATGCCTGGAAACACCTGCACACCCCAGTCCCAGTGTTTACTGGTCAAAAACAAACCAGGTTCTCTACCAAGTGGTTAAAAGTTTGTGCACATGTTTTAGATGAAGTGTGCTTTTATCAATAATCCCTCACTGATCAGTGAAAAAGTCCAATGCTGTGCACCCGTGTTTGCACTTCACGCTCATTTTCAGTTGCTTGCTGGCATTGACCTTAAGACTCTTTAAAAGGCCAGTAAAGAAAGTGCTTTTAGTCCAACAGACAGATAAAGCCTGACAAGAGTGCACAGAGAGAGAAAGTGAGAGGCATGCCGCTAAGTCGTTGAGAGCCGATCTAATCCAGAGGTTTGAGTGTTTGCCACTGCCACCATGTCTTAAAGCAGATCTCAGTAGGAGGTGGTGAGATGCTCCTCAGGGCTCAGGACTCTAATGGTTTGATTAAGCTCATCCAGCCAGGCCTGCGCTGCAGAGACTAAACCTCCATTTAAGGACCAGACAAAGACAGGACCGCCGGGACGGATAAGAGTATTAAATCTGACTGCCAGGCTCACAAACACACAGATGTAGATTGTACACAGTGTATAAACATACATGCACACAGTCAGTGAGGGTAAGTGTATATGTGCATCACACACAGCAGCAGCAGACCTTCCTGTATATGTCTAACTCGAACATGTGTTACTTTTACGAATCTGAGTTACTTTACTTCAAGGTTAGATTAGTTTTTGAAGTAGTGAGTGACAGCTGAATGCTGTAGCACTACAATTTGTATGCACATAAATTCAACAAAAACTACCGTTTACATGCTTATAAACTGAGCATAAAGCAATACACAAGCGTGGAATATTAGTGAGTTATATTGACAATACTGACACATCATCATGCATAACAATAATGCTACACACACATGCGCACACCAGTGTGTTTTTCATGTTCAGTATTGTTTTGGAATATAAAGGGTTAAGTCCACCAGCTCGCTCTCCCTGACTTTGCTGGCTGGGCTGTAAGGCTACTAAGTAGCAGCTGTCCACCTGGCGAAGGAAGACCCTTCTACTGACACACACACACACACACACACACACACACACACACACACACGCACACACACACACACACACACACACACAGGCATAGACATATATGCCCTGTTGAGGAGAAACTCAAACTCGCTCACACTCGCCTGTCTGCATGTTCGTGCATGCACAAACACTCGCACCGACACACACACATACACACAAACACTTTCGTGGAGGAGAGGCCCAGATGGTCAGGGAGCAGAGCAGTGCCCAGTGTCAGTGAGAGAGAAAGAGAGAAATGGAAAGAGAGAGAGAGAGATAGGGAGAGAGTGAGATAGCTGGAAAGAGAGACGAGGGACGGCAGCCAGACCCAAGTGGAGGAGCTGAAACAGAAGACAACATCACACCAGTTCAGCCGGCCAGAGCTGCAGACAGACTGAAAAAGGGGCCATCTCTGTTACCAAACACACACAATCTGTAATCACATGCCTCCACTGAACTGTCATCTCCACCAACGCTTCAAGGTCTTCATGACAACAGAACATGATTCAAACATTTTGGAAAATATGCGTATTTGTTTTGTTTCTGAGAGTGAGATGAGGTACAGACCTGGAACCAGGAGGCGACTAGCTTAGCCTAGCATAAAGACCAACCAGACTGTGTCCAAAGTTAATTATTGTTTGTGATTTAAGGGAGAGTTTTTTAGTCTAATTATCTGCTGACGAACAGCAGTTCACCTGTCTGTGCAGTGTGTTCATTGGTAGACATGATTTTTAACTTTGGAGACAGTCAAGCTAACTTTTCCCCCTGCTTCCAGTCATTATGCTAAGCTAGGCTAACCGTGCCCTGACTCCAGCTTATGAGACTGATATCAATTTTCCACCTTTTAAACCGTACAAAAGGTTGAACTATTAAATGAAACTACATGAAATGTATTTTATCTATGAAACCAACGGGCAGCACAACAGTTTCAAACAATGAGAGAAATAAATATGAGCAATTGTTGAATCTAGTTCAGCCTACATACTGTATAAATATTCAACTGACAAGCATAAACAGGAAAACGGGGGAAAAAACAAAGGCAGGCATCTGAGCAGCGAGTTGTTTCTGGGATGTGAAACCCTTCGTCCAGATGGCGATATTTTTTTCCAGCTTTAATTCATTTATTTCATGTCACAGTTGTGCTTTGATCGCTCCTCTCTAATAATTAATGTGGTTTTTGCTGCGCGCTGCTCTTGAAGTCATTGTTCCAGTCTCCGCTGCACCAACGTGAGCTGGCTTTGACTTCTACACCTGATGGGAGAAGCGCCTCGCTCTCCCCCCTCAGCTCACCCTCCTCTCCTCTGTCCATTTATCTGTCTCTCTATTACTTTTTCTCTCTTTCTCTCAGCTTTGAATCGTCTCGAAGGGGGTCTCACTATTGCTTTCACACATTTGTGCTGACACACACACACACACACTTGGACTGTCTGGTGTCTCTCCAGAGTGGTTGGGATACAGTGGTTGGCATGTGTCACTCATCCATTATTGATCAGATCCAGCTGCCATCATCTACAGATCACTTAGAGATACACCATTGTCTCCGTCTCACCATCACACTCTCACACCCAAGCAAACTTGCTTGTTCACTCGCTAACTCATCTTTTTTTCTTCGCTCAGCTTATTGTCCCACTGGCATCTCAAAATTGACAATTAGGTTTTGCTATAATTATTCCCACACCTTCTTTGGATTACTTTACATTTTGTCCACAAGAGAAGGAATTTAATTTCACTCCCAAAATTCAAAACACCCTACATCTATAATGTACATGTTTTTATTATTAAGGCTACATGATCAGTTACACACATCCAGCTCCCTCTTTACAGCTGCGACCAGTCAATGAATGAACAGTGTGTCAAAAGTAGCAGAAATTAAAATATATATAGGTATTTATAAAGGGTTTATTAATTAGATTTATGCCTTTATTGATGGCTAATAAATATTTTACTAATTTGTTTAATTGCCCCCGTTGTGATCCTTTGTATTTTTAACTCTTTAATTCATCAGGAAGAACTTGCTGAATCGCTACTTATGTCTCCACATTTTTCAGCCTTTTAAAGAGAAAGAAAAACAAAATGATTATGAGGCCAGAAAGATCCCTTCAAAGCACCATCTGATCACTTCCCAACCTCAAAAAAATCTGTATAGAATCTGAACCATAATCCATTTATTAACAGCTAATTAACTGCTGATTTAGTTCATTTTAAGAACTCTTCAGCATTTGTAATCAAGTCTCATCCTGGAGCCAGTTAAAGGTTTTTCACAAGGAAAAGTTATTGAATTATTAAAGCATCAGCATGATCAACCATTAAAAATTTATTTATTTACAATAGTATAAACCTTTTACAAATGATGCCGAATTAGAAAGACGTGAATTCAAGTCTGTTTGTAGAGTACAAGCTCATTCCACATGGACAATTGGCATGGGCCACCATGGAAACCCGAAGGCAAATCCATGTACAGCGCATATTACAGCCAATGCAGTTCCCATGTAGGACCCAACTTCAAACTGGTCTTCTGTATGTTGCCTGGTTGGGGCCCACCGTCCTACCAAGTGTAATCCTGCATGAAATTCATGTGGGCAATTGACATGGGACCATTATGGAACGTGTGGACAATCCCATAGAGGGCCCATTTTTCAGCTCATTTACTACCCACATGGGCCCCGCATACAAATGTCAGCTGGGTAAAGCAGCAATTCAATGTGCTTTAAAGAGGAATAAAACAGCAGAAATGTTATAAATGGAGGCTGTATGTGACAGGTAAAGAGGCCTCTGTGGACAGAAAATAAAATAACTATATCAAATCCAAGTAGAGCTTCTTCCACTGTTTTTTATGACTTTGCTTTTTGTGTGCGCTGCTTTGTACACTTGCTCCAAGAGTGAGTGAGGGGGAGCGAGAGAGAGACACAGAGATGCACTTGTTGGTTGAAGGTTTAGGGGGTAAGAAGAGGGGGCCTGAGAGAGACATGGAGGGAGGAGGGAGAATTTGCCCTCTGCAACATATCCACTCAACCATGTCTGTTCTCAACCCCCCCTCTCACTCCTCTCTGACTCTCTTTCTTTTTTTCCAAATGCAAGTCACCGTGAAAAATGTGCTGGTCCAATATTTGCACAGAAGTGGTGCTGGGACAGGCAGATAACCTATCAGTATTTGAGTTTGGCTTCCCATGCTCCAAATAGCCATCCTCCGCCTGTTTAGCTTATTGATTGGCTTGGCAAGAAACTAGGTCCCCTCAGCAGTGACCAAGGTCATACAACACATGGACTCTGTGCCACCCATCCAAACCCTCCCCCCCACAACACTGCCACCACCCCTTGAACACCCACCACAATCTCTTCCTCCTCCTCATTTCTCTCTCTCACACACATGATGTGCACACATACATGTTTGAGTGGACCAGTGTGGATGCATTCACTCTCAGACATACTTGCACAAAGGGAAAGGCACAACGTAATGAAAAGTCTCAAGTGTGGGAGCTTTTCGAAATGAGGCGCATTAGCACTCACACTGATTCAGGGTGGTTTGTGAATGGATGAAAAAAAAAGAGATGTGTGATACGAGATGTTTAGTTTTCTTCTGTTGAACACTTGCTGTCAGGTTGACTGAAAAAATTACTTTGGTTTGAAAAATATTTGAAAAACTTATTTTTTATGCACATTTTGCATATAGGAAAAAGCTTGAAATGCATGAATTTAAATACTGCACTGTACATCTGTGTGTGTGTGTGTGTGTGTGTGTGTGTGTGTGTGTGCGTGTCTGTGTGTGTGTGTGTGTGTGTGTGTGTAATGACTCAGGGTATGGACCACAGGCAGCGTCCTCCACTCCTCTGTGGGAATCAATGGGATTGAATTCTGAAGGTTTTCTCAGGGGCATCAGCCCTGCTTGTCAATACTGCTCAGTGTCACAAGTGCATTTTCTACACACACATTGCACACATACACACACAAACACACACACTTCCAGTTCACTGTCCCAAGCCAGACCTCTCCCTTGCTCCTCTTCTCAGCATCCCCCTCACTACATCTCCCGCTCTTCCAGTCCTCAAATAAACTTGCCCCATTTTTCACATCCTGTGTTTATCTGCATCACCCCATCTTTCACTATCTTCAGCCCTTTGATCTCTGTGTTATTTCTGCTTTCTGCCATGTAGGAGTGTTAGGATCAAACATCAGATGCATTTTGTTAGAACTCATAAACACACAAGTACGGTATGCAAAGGTTAAAAATGAACTTTTTTGTAAAACATTTTCTTAATTTCACAGATTTTATCGAAGTGATTTCAGACAGTGGCAGTGACAGTGACAGCGAGGAGGGAGAGGAAAGGAAAAGCCTTAGTATCTTAGTCATGCAGCCTTGTTCACCAACAAAGCCAAACTGTATACGGTACAAAACAACAAAAAAAAAGTGGAACTTGATTTTCTATGGATCATCCTAACTTTGGACCTCTGCTGCAGAGATTTGTATAGTTACTCCTGCAAAACAATGCATATCAGGGCAGGCAGCACAAGCTTTAAAATCAACATAATTTTTTTTTTTTTTTACCTAAATCAGTTCAAAGTTTGGCTGAAAGTAAACAGAGAAACAAGCTTTGGATTAGCTGTTTGAAATCAACTTCAGGGAAACTTGAACCTGCAAAAGTCAGAGTCAGAGATCAGCATCTCTGAAAGCAAAAGGGCTTTCCTGGCTGCATGAGCAGAGCTGATATTTGTTACTTCAGCCTGATTGCTCCGGTTTAGAGGCAGTCTATCTGTTCCATTCTCTTCCTGATTTGTAGTCAAGTAAATGCAGACAGTGTGACCTGTGGCCGGCGGATGATGAGCGAGACAAGCTGTGTGATTTATGACCGCTGCTGTGATGTTCTGCCGTGTTCCACTGTGACATATATTCCTGATATTCCCAGAGTCCTTGCTCAGGAACCCACCGGGCTCTGAGGGGTGTCAGCTGAACCCCCCCACCCCCCACCCCACCCCCCCAGTTTCTAATTTGAAAGGGCCCTTGAATACCTGCTGGCTGCAGGCTAAAAGTCACACACACAAACACACAGATACAGTTGATACACACATAATCACTTACTGTTGCACTTAAATATGGCTCTGGGGAGCTTGAGTGTCATTCTCCGGAGGAGTGAAGGCCCCTGGGCCACAGCTGTGTGTGTCTGAGTCCGATCTGGTATCCTGCCACACGGAGGGAGGCCTTGGAGCCCGAGGCTTGCCTTGAGGCTACAGCCAGGCCTTGAAGGACATGAGATACACAGAGAGGAGACGCCGCCTCCCTCCTGCACCTCGCCAACAGATTCTAACAAGCGATGAACAAAAAAAAGAGACTGAAGTTTCTCTTTTGATTTCATGTTCGCTCTTCTATAAATACACATGCAAGTGTTTTTTCATTCACATACGTGTCCCCTACACCCTCCACACACACGCACACACACACTTTGAGTGTTAGCCCCCGTCGCCAAACAGCTGTCTGAGATGTGGCAGTGTGGCGCACCCATGCTTCATCATTGTCATCTCCCCATCACCTGCATTCCTTCTCCTCCTTCGCCGTCTCCTCTCCATCCCTCCATCCATCAGTATTTTCAGACACAGGGCTCTGACAAGGGCACATCCATCCCTTGGTCATACATCACCTTTATATGGTGGAGGGGGTGTGGACAGGAGGGAGGGGGGACGCGGTGCTGTCCCAAACTCCTTCACAAGTTGGGAGAGAGCCAAGTTGCTGTTTGTCCTTTTCCCGTTTCCTTTGTGTCTGAGGAGTGGGTTTCTTTGTTCAGTGACAGCCCGACTTGTTTGCTTGATTTTCTATTGTTGTGTGTCCAAAAAGCCAAAAGATACCAATATTATCAGCATTCTTCAAGGGTGTTTATTTAGGTCTAATTTTGGTGTTACAGAATCAGTAGGCTTTTAAAGGGCTGCATTTCATGGTGAAATCAATTAATTCAAGTTTGCAAGTTTTCAAGTTCAAATGACCTTTAACCTGCAATTATTAGACATTGACCGGCACTGGCTCTTGACAGAGCTGACCTCTGAGGTTACATAGAGTCAGAAAGAACAACATGGATGATGCTAACATAGCTTATTAGTTGTGTTACAGCATCCATTTTCATTTAACCTTCTCTGTCAGAGTATAAATGAGTGCAAAAAATAAAAGTTTGCAGACAATTATTAGGCAGAAGGCAACGATACACATACGTCTGTCAAACAAACTGTGTGAAATTCTTGTCCTGTCCTGGCTGAACTAACGAGCTTGCCACTGACCAAGTCAACTCAGAAATTAGCCTCTGTTAGCCCCAATCTAACAAGCCTGCTAACAGACAGACAGCTTTTTTTCCTTCTTAAATAAAACTTTTAATTATTTAAATCATGTACAACCCAAATAACAAAATGCTAGGGGAGACTAAAGGGCATAGTTTAGAGAAAACAGAAAGAAGCTGTGGCGCTATTGTGACTAACGTGCCTAGCTAGCGTGTTAGCAGTTAGCTCACCAGCTACGGTAGTTAGCTAGCCCTCTGTGCAGCCACTGTGTCACCAAGCCTTCAGAACCAAATATTACACGGAGACGCGCAGATGAATTTTGCTGTGATGTGATCAGGCCTTTAGTCTTAGAGTTTAGAAATCAATTGGAGGTCAAAGGTCAGTGTAAGGAAAGGAAAGGAAACGTCAAAATAGGGGACACTTTTTGAAAAATCACTTTGAAAAACAGAACTCAATATTTCCCTGCACCTCCTTGGTTCACCTTTTCCCTTCAGTCTGATGCAACGCTTTACCTCGGAGGGTGACTCCTGCTGACCCTGCCTCGCTCCTCCCTCAGCTTTCTCCTCTATCCCGTCCTCTCTATCCCTGTCTCCCTCACCTGTTTCTTCACTTTTCACACCTGGGCTCTATTCTTGGCGTTTTTGTTTACTGCTTCTGTTTTTCCAAAGTCCCGTCCTCCCTCTCTTCCTTTTTTCCCCCCTCTCCTGCTGCACCATCTATCACTCACTCCCTCCTTCTCACCTCTCCCTCTCCCTGCTACCTTCTCTCTGTCTGTCCTTGCTCTGTTTCTCCTCTGGCTCACCTCTCATTAAGCCCCTGTGCCTATTGCCACCATGCCCAGTGTCCACCCACACGTCTCACACCTCTCTTTCTCGCTTTTTGTCTCTTATCTCTGTCCTTCTTTCTCTATCCATATTTCTATCATGCCCTTATACTCAAGCTTGATCTTACATTGATGTGATATCTCATAGCTGGTCTTTTTGAAATGGATAACATTTGAAATTGATATAAAAATGTAACCCCTATTTATCAAGTGAAATGAGGCTTCTCATTAATCCAACAGACTGCCAGTTGTCATTCAAGTATATGCTGGTTTATAATATTTATATTATTTAAAGTGACATTAAACACTTCATCTCTCACCCCGTTGCCTTTTACAAGTGGACAAATGATCTATTCTGGGGCTGTAAGTTATTTTCCTTTGTCACTGAAATTACTATTATCAATTTGTGTATTGTCTTATACTGCTAACAGAGACAACAGCATAGACATATACAGTAGAAACCAATTTATTTTCTTCTTTTTGTTGTGTTTTTTTCCCTTGCTAGACTTTAGTTGTTATTGTATTTTTGTGAGATCTTTGTAAGTCTTTTCATATATGCAAATAAATTTACCAAACAAAGCGGTACCACGTAAAGAGACGTGTACATAATGTCACGCATGTGCTCGTAGCATGCACGTGGATCCCATTTACATAATGTCTTTATTATAGAAAGGAGAGTGCAATGGAAATAGCTTGCATAAGGCTACTAACATGACCTCTTGTCATTTTGATAAACCCTTTTCAATTGAGGAAAAATCCAAGAAACTCCTTGTGTACACATACAGCACATTGATGCATAGTTCTGCAGAAACACCTGGGAGTTCACACATGTCGTACAAGCATGCATGCTTAATGCAGTGTCCTAAAACACAAAAAATAATGGATGAGACCAAGGTCGAGGAGCTGCATTTCTCAACGGAGCACTGGAAATCTCCAGTGTTTTCTCCACCAAGTACATTTTTTATTATATCAGGTCAGCCTGGAGCATATTGTCATGCTTATAGCACTACTGCTTCCCCCAAACAAGAGCCACCCTTAACATTTGCATGTTGTCATGTTAACCCATGGTGAGGTATGTTTAACCTGAGGGAAGCAACAAGCACTGTTGGGAAATTTAATATATTGTATACACAGTTGTTACTGTGGTTAAACTGTTGCCAGAACCCCATTTGAGGATTTGTATATGATTTTAACGGACACCTGCCAGCCAGTCAGAAACGAGTATTCTCTGTGGTCGCGGTACTCTCGGCCTTTAAGCACACAATACATCATACATCAGTATCTTACTCGCAGCGCCCCTCTCTCCCTCCCACATATGTATGTGTTTAGATCACCCGGCAGCCTTACCTTGACCGCACGACTCCTCCATTGATTACTGCCTGTACTTCTTCGCTCGAAAACACAATGCATCACAAAGACCAAACTGTCCGTGAAGGGCTAAAATAATTGTTTATAATAGACCCTCCACTTGCAATGACAAGAGTGCTATGATGTGTTTTAGGGTGTAGACAAGAGCTCCCGCTTTGTGCTCAGGTAATTTTCTTTCCAGGCGTAAGTGGTCAAGGTCTGGCGTTTTAAAACGCATGTGAGCGATGCGGTGTGGTGTGGGGGAACCGTATTGTTTCAGGAGATGCGCCAATGTCCATTTGGAGAGCAGCAACACTCGTCTCCCCACTTGAGGAACAATGGAATACACTTCAGAGATGCTGCGTATGAAGTATGTTTATGAGTGCGCTCGGACAATGGCGGACGATGTTACACAACACAAGAAACGGGTTTGGCTCTGAGAGAAATGAGGTGGACCCAGCAGGCATCCTTGACATTCACTGATAATTAAAACCCGTTGACATGGTGAGAAAAAGACTGATTCACTGGCAGTGTTTACAGTAGCGTATGATTGCAGAAAGAGCTGCAGCCACTTTGAGTGCAGGAGAAAGTGGGCTGGAGTCATTTGGGGGTGGGGAATTGTTGAGGTACAGTGAGAGAGAACACATTGTGTTGGTGTTTTGTTTGACATAAAAGCCTGCTAACAGCCACTGTAAACCAGGAGCTCTGCCAAGACTCACAGGTGTCATCGGGGATCTGGCTACGTGCCACAAAGAGAAGACCCAAAGGCCCCGAGGCTCACCTGGAGGTGTCACCCTGCTGCAAGATGTACCAAAACATCGAGGGGAAGGGGAGAGGTCAGGAGAGGATGGCGATAAGGAGGAGATAACATCTGAAAGTCACCAACTGTGTCAGCAACAAAAAGGATAGATGGTGGGTGTATTAGTGATGCAGACTTCACTGTATCTAATGCTTAGAGAGGTGAAATGATTATGGAAAGGAATTTTTCACTCTAATTTGTTGGGTGATATAATGACATGTTAATGATCTCAGCATCTGGCCGTTCCATCAAAGGTGTATATTTATACTGAGAAAGAGAGGGTAAAACAATACAGCATGCAGAACAAATGCCTTTGGTGAGGTCAGAGTGTCTTCTAATGACCTCATTTACTAACAACAAACACTGCAACCAAGCAGGCAAACACAGCACAGCAAGACCTCTCCTTTATCCCTGTGTGACAGTGGATGGAGGGGAAGGGGATGGAGGGAGAGAGGGGGCCAAGAGGGAATAAGGAAACATGGAGACAAGAAAGAAAGAGCAAGAGACGAGATAGAGGTGGAGAAAGTGTTGGCTGAGGGAGGCGAAAAGAGAAAGGAGAGGTGGAGGCAGCAAGGTAAGAGAGCCTAAAGGAGCAATGCAATCAAACAACACAAACACAGTCTCCGTGTGACTGCTCAACCTTGCCAAAGAAAATAGGTTACCTCTGCTTCTCCGGGTGCCCAGGGGAGGTGCAAACTGGCAAGAGTTGTGCCCCTGTGTCATCCTGTAAACATTTAACCACAAAAACTGCCCCGCAACACTGCTGACAACCTCATCGCCTCCCTCGTAACACATGACAACGTGTGACGTGTAATGTGAAATATGTTTTATGTGCACACAGTTTCCCACGACATTTTCAAGTCAAAAAATACAGACTGTATACATGCCTCTTTTAGCTGGATAAAGAAAAGAATTACATCATACAAGCTGGATGTTCATTTCATCCGTGAAAACTACAATGAAAAATATTCATTGATAGCCTTTTCTCATGATGAAAATGAGAAGAAAACGAAGCAGAAAGTCACATTTAAAAAAAAAATTGTCAGTGAACTGAAAACTGATGAATGGACAAATGAACGAATCACTGTTCAAATGCAAAGTCTCATTCAGAATCAGATATTGTGTCTTCTAGTAAAAACATCCTCGCCACGCTCAGATTTGAGGTGCTTGATGTCAACGATTCAGCAGCATCTTGCAGTTCAGTTCCATTTTGTATTTGTCAGTAATGTTAGCTGATGTTACTGGTTCTTGGAAGGAAAAATGAGAAATTTATGAAGCCCATTAGACAAGAAATGGAAACAAATTAGCCACAAAACAGTGAGTGAGTTTGTTGTATTGCTGTAGAGCAACATGGGCGCTGTGTGTGAATGACTCCTGTCAGCTATAAAAAAGTAATCTGCACCTTTTCTGATAACCTTGTGGTAGACGTGAACATACGGCTGTAATCATGGTAATTATAAAAGAATAAAAGAACAATTCAATATTTTGGGATTTTGAGATTGATATTGCCTTATATAAATATAAGTCTGCAACCAGCAGCTGGTTAGCTTAGCTTAGCTTAGCTTAGCTTAGCTTAGCTTAGCTTAGCTTAGTTTAGCATAAACACTGGAAACGGGGAAACAGCTAGTCTGGCTCTTTCAAAGTTGAGAAAATACAGCATAACTTATGAAACCAATATATCTCGTTTAATGTATTTAAGAAACTTTGCTGCATTGGACCTCCATTAAAACTGTGGATTGTTGTTTTGACATTTAGAGGTGCTGGTACGTGGATTTTGTCAAACTAGCTGTTTCCCTTGTTTCCAATCTTAACGCAAAACTAAGCTAACAGGCTGCTGCAGCTAACGGACAGACAGGAGAATGATATCGACGGTCTCATCCCAATGCCAGAAAGCAAATAAGTGTATTTATTAAAATATTTGAAAGACGGTGACAGTGTTGCCTCAGAATGCTTAAAAGACAACAAAAATGTTTTTGTTGAAATCTAGACTGAGATGTCTTTACTTTTTGTTGACTTAAACTGGACGAAAATTAACGAAACTACTAAAATGTGACTAAAGCCAGAATGAAATTTTTTTTTTGTCAGAAGACTGAAATCAAATTATAATCAGGTGCCAGAATTCCCAACACTGGCTGTATGCAATTCCACTCGACTGAAATGAAAAAGAGGAGCCGATTCAACTGCAAAGGTTCACTTCTTTTCTTGACAGTGAGCATAAGTGCATCCAGCCGTCCCTCCATCCTGCTCTCCTTCCATCCATCTGAGCATCACTAAAGCCCATCTTAATCTCCCTCTTCCACAATCACGGAACAAAGAGCAGAGTGCTGGCAGATCCTTGTTTTTCTAACTAATGTCGATTACATATTTGATAAACATGCATTTGCATTAGCATTAGCCGAGGTCAGGATTAGCAGCGTTCATCCTCAAACTGTTCTGTCTCTATGCTTCGCCTGTTTGTTGATCTTTTTTCTGGCGGTGCCTTTTTTTTTCCCCTTTCCTGTTGTTTGTGGCCATCTCAAATCCTAAAGGACACGACTCCACACAAGCGACGGCACAAATATTTGAAAGGGTGATTAAAAATCGTTTGGGAAAACAGATTATTGACTTTTTTTTAAAGCAATCTGTAAACACAAACAGGCTGCTTTAAGGAGTCAGAAGGGGTCAGAAACAGTCACATTTCATCTGATCGTTTAGATTCCTCCTCACTTTAGAAGTCTCATGAATAACATCAGTCATCAGTTTGTATTTTTACAGCTCAGATTTACACGATCCCTCAGTTTCACGGACCCTTATCCCTTGATATGTAACATTTTTGCAGCAAAATCAACAAGTATAGAGACACACACACGCACCAAAAAAAAGATTCGTAAGTACTTCATAAATGCCCGTCTTCGGTCTTTTCCTCGCCTCTGCACAAAGGAAATAAAAAAGGAAGAATTAGCTCCAGACAGTTGGGGCTCACGAAAAGTTTCAAGTGCCTCTGTTGACCGCACACAAAGACACTGATCTGCTTAGCAGGCTTAAAACTCTCTCCCTTTCTCTCTGTCTTATGTCAGTCTCTTCCTAAAACCCTTCTCATACCCCCCATACACACCACACACACACACTCTGAGATGCCTCGAACGCTGCGGCCCAGATCACTAGTCCTGAATGAGGATCTTAAAGACCTCTTCCCAACCACCTATTAAACAGCTTAGAGGCATATAATTGTCAACCAGGCGCTTCTCTCCAAAATGGGTTTTTGAAAGCCACATTGTTCCTCTCTGCCACCAAAGGTTGAGTAATCCTGAGGCTTAAGCAGCCCAGAAATGGTCCGTCTCATTCTGTTTCTCTCCAGCTAATAAGATCCTTCCCTTTATGAATACTCCTGCTGTAATTGTTTGACATTAATGCTAATCAAGCCTTTGTCTTTCTTTGTAACTTCTCCACCAGACTTGCAAGTGTTTGTCTCACATTTCGCCTCTGCCGTGCTCGATAATTCTTCCTCATGAAGCATTTTCTCTTGAAGGTTTGTTTAGGAAAATATTTCTCGGGAAAAAGGAGGGCAGTAATAATTGGCGGTAATTATAGAACATTTAGAAAAGTGTATGACGAGAACAAACTGATGCCGTCGTGATGAAACAGAGGAGCTGCATTAGTATCCAGAGTTGAACCTAATTGCATTTGCGGAAAACAATATCAGACAAGAATCAATCAAGGAGTCCTGTGGCTGCTGCTAATCAGATTTTATTAGTGTCCTTATTGCTCGCTCATGGATCACAAACGAAAAAAAGAAATTAGGCGGCTACTTTCTCCGACGGTGCGCCTGTTTTAATTGGAGAGATGACAAAACAACTGCCCTGGAAGTCTTGATATCTGGAAGATAATTTAAGGGCCGGAGTACAAACGAAGTGAAGAGAGGAAAAAAAGCCACTCGCTCCTTAATTAAAATGTTTTGGTCTCCTTCCTCCCTGACCAGACAATTACCATATTAGAGACCTATTAACCTTATCAACGCAGGCAGAAAGACCCAGAAGATTCTGCCTCTAATAAAGCAGGATTGTGAGACGAAGACATTTGGTTGATTAAACTACATCGATGCAACCCTGATCTCTGTGTTTCACTGTCTTGGTTAGTGGACTCATTAGTCTCTGCAAAATGCAACAAGGCTGAGTTTTCTGAGGACATATTGTACAGAAATTCATACATTAATGTAGATTTTTTTCCCAGTTTTATTCATGTCATTTGGTGCGAGGGCTGAAGAAAAATGTCTGTATTAATTCTCTGTGTCTTGCAGCCCGTTCGTCCTGGACGACTCAACAATGATCTCCACAGAAAGGGATTTTTTTTCTTACATTTCCATAAAGACAAGTGCACCTGCAACACTGTTATTTCTGTCACTGGGAACTTAAATAAAACGCTTCGAGAGATAAGAATTGTTCAATTAGCTTTCATTGAAGCCAAGTGATTGGTGGAAATGAAATCCCAGCTCTCCTGCTGGATCTCCGGGTCGAGGATTTGTAGAGAATGATTGATGTGATTGGTTGTTCGTCCCTCCGAGAGTCGTCCAATTGCTGGTCCATATGGACCCCTCTGACCCCTCCAGCCTCTTCATACTTCCAACTCCATGGCTCCATTTAGCAAACAGAAGCTGCTAAAGGACTGCTAAGTTGTACTTCAGTGGTCCTCCAGTCCAATCACTCATTTACCTGAAGTGATTTTATCACTCTCCAGAGATAATCATGGAGAGTCCGACACAAAGTGCTGGGTTATTGAACTGACAACGAACAATTAACAAAGTTACAAACCTTGTCCATTTTCAGGCTCTGCATTTGAGGCATCTTTAATAAGGTATTACTGGGGTGAGTTTGGGGCATAAAAAGTGCTTTATTTAGATGCTATGATGTAAATAAATTCTGCTGAGTTAAAACTAGACATTAGTCTCTAAGTAATGGACGATGGATATCCTCTCCAGATGGATTTCTCTCTGTCAAGTAGCTCTAAAAGGTTTTGGGATTTGTGGAGTGGGCATGGCCACTGGTTTTTGCATTTTGGGTCCTGCACTCGCAGTGGTTGGTCTGAGGGGAGATTTTAAGAGGGGAATTATCTGGAATGGAGAGGGTGGAATGAAGGCGATTTGTGTGTATCTTTGTGTGTGAGTGTGTATGAGAGAGAGAGAGAGAGAGAGAGAGGGAGAGACCATGCTTCAGTGGTCCCTTTGGTCAGTGTGCAAAAAATCCACAGAGGGACCCGAACGCATGGAGCGTTTTTGAGAAGGCTGCCTGCATCAGCTTTGCTCAGATCTCCCCTAATCCTTCCCACTTGAACCTTAGTCCACCACAATCTGCATGCCAACAGATTAACACAATATGCAAAGATAATTCAGCCGGCCCAGGACTGACAGTGATCTCGCAAATCTCTGAACGGCCAAGGGAAGATACCTACCCAAAACCCAGATTAAGTCCACAGATCTGAAGCCTTAGACCCTCTTAGGGCATATATTAGCATTACTGCTGGATGCTTTATTTATATATTTATCTGATTTTAAAAACAGATAATGCTGCCTGGTCAGCTTGAGTGTCACAAAATCTGCCTTGGGTAGGATGGAGGGATGAGACCATATCCCAGATTGAGGGAGGAAGAGCAAGAGTGGGAGGTGGAGACAGAAAGAGAGAGCGCTCTGTAATCCATATTATATGATGGCGAGGGCGAGGGAATTATTTAAGAAGCTCTTTGTTGTACTCTTTTTGGAAGTGTCATTTGGGATGGGATGAGGGCATCAGGGCCTATTCTGTGACAGATTATGTGATTTCAATTAAGAAGATGAAGATTGAAGATTGGAGAATTATGACTTCCATTTTCAGGGGGTGTAAAATCGAGAGATTTGGATAGGAAGGAGAGAGAGAGGAAGGCAGAGAGATGGTATGTGAGTCTTGATACAACAAACACTAATGCCACCCAAATGTTCAGACATGCCAATACGAGTCTTCAGCAGGCTGAGTCAAGTGTATCTTCTAAATGTAGTGCAAAAATCCATCTTTTTCGTTTTGACGGACTGTGCTGTGCTAAATTGTTGGATGCAGTTTGTTGCTGAATTACGTCATTGGGAATAAACCCACACACAACTACGAGGAGGAAGCAGCCTGCCCTCACTTGAAAAATAGTCATAATCATCAACTGTGCAAGCAGGTTATGACCCTTATTTCTATCTATTGTTATGCTGCAACCTCTAGGGGCAGTGGTAATTATGGCGGGAGCAAAGGAGGAAGTCGGTGAAGCAAAAAAAGTCTTGCAAAGAGCAAGAAAGTCTGTATGTGGACTAGGTGAGATGGATGGATGAGTCAAACAAAAACAGGACTTCCAGAGAAAGTCAAGTTTGACTTATATTAAACTTACGTAACCACTGTACATGAGAGTATTCAACCCCATCGCCACACAAGGTTATTGGATGAGTCTGTAAAATGCTGGAGGATACGTTCAGTGACTCTTAGTGTTTTCCACATCCAGTCATGGATCAAACCGGCCTTCCTGAAGTCCAACGCCACCAGCGTTGTAGCCTTGCTTTGTTTTAACACGGGACTGTTTTTGGTCTGAACGCCTGCTAAGTCACACTATACACCCATCCACCGTCCCAAGATCAAAACCCTGACTGTTGCCTCACTACATATACAGCACATGTCCCCCTGCACCGGAGAAGAACATTGGTTTTGGACAACCATTGTGAGGCAGCATCATTCAGTGTGGACATAGCTACTTGTAGGATACCGGGCTGGAGTACTGTATTAAGACAGGTGTGGAAAAACCTCCACCTCTCCTGTGGAGAAACCAACAAGTATGTCAGGGGTTTGTCTGCAGACACACACACATTAACTAAACAGACAACATCCAATTCGAACAGCCTTAATTTGCATCTCCACTCCCTCAACTCATAACTTTTTTCTTTTTTTGGGAGAGGGTGGTGGGGGGGACGAAGTTGCCAAACTCCTTCCCCATTGTGTTTTTCCCAGTGTGGTGCTGGGATAGTTTGGAGAGCTTGCTGTGTTCCCGCGGCGACAGACTGCGGCCCCTCTCTGCCGCGCTCAAGGGCCCTTGAGGCGGCCATTATCTGGACGCCCGCCTCGCTGAGGCATATGGGTAATTACTGAGCTAATAGAGTGATGGAGGGAGAGGCAGAGGCAGGAGCCTAGGCCAATTAGATGATGCATTAGTGCTCTGTCTTTTGTAAGCACCTAATGTGTGGGGAAAGGATGGGGTAGATAGAGAAAACGTGTCATTTCTGAAGGGTCAGGATCCTTGAGCAAATGCAAACAGTCTCTCTCTCTCTCTCTCTCTCTCTCTCTCTCTCACACACACACACACACTCTTATGGGACTCACTTGTGCACAGTAGCTGCACACACATTCACATAAGTGTGTGTGCACAAACACACGCAGACACTGAGACCACATTTGCACAATTGCTCTTAGAATGCACCAAACCACACACACACACACACACACACACATGCACACACACACACGCACACACACACACACACACACACACACACACACACACACACTGATTACTGTGCTTTGTTTTGCTCTTTTCTCTAAGTGTCTGAAGAGTGTGAAGTCGTAATTATTGAACACTCTGGCTCTACCTCATGCCTGTATTCGCAGATACACACATAAACACAAACACACACGCACACACACGCACACACACAGACCAAATGCAGATGAGTCCAAATAAACGAGGAGACCCTGCCCAGTCTATTGAGGTCTGCTATGAGAATCCACTCCATCAATTACATTAAAGAGGCTGCCTAATGATGGCCACAGCTGTAATCACGCTCAGCTGAAGCATTTTACACCCCGCTTCTTTGTTTTCACCTATTATCATCCATCCCACAAAGGAGAGAAATGCTATCTCAAGCATCGGCACAGTGTTTTGAGTTAAGAATGTGCTTTTTGTCATCATCCAGTTTTGTCAGACTGTGAATCAGTGTTTTGGCAGTTGCAGCTGGAGTCATTGAAGTTGGCAGGCAGCGGGAGCAGCAGAAAGTTGTCAATTTGTTGCAGAGTTTTTCGTCTTTCCGTTGTTCACTCTCACGGGCTGCAGCATAAAAGGACAACTGGCTTCAACTTTTAAAAGCAGTTTGGATGTAAAACCAGAATATTAGAGATTTACCATCTGACTTATACCTTTAATAATACCTTTGATGCATTTACACTGTAATTATCGCAGTGAATTGTGATCTCGACCTCTCTAACTTTTGTAAACAGCGAGGACTGAGGCACTCATTATGAGTGCCAGTCTTTCTCAGCACCACAAACATGTTCTCTTAAGAGCCCCATGTCATTAACTTAATTATTATTCCACTGTACAATTAGCATCAAAACAATCTCATCAAAGGGTGAACAGAGCCAGGACTTTATTGCTGGACGAAAGCATGTGATTAACACTCCAAATCGACTTCATTGTTACACCTGCAACAATAACTCCGAGGACCTTTGCTTTACTCTCCATGTCGCCTGACTGAGGTGGCCGGCCACTTCAATATCAACCCCTCAATTACAGACATACAGAATGTGTGAGTTTCAGTGTGGTGCTGAATATTGCACGAAGCATTGTTATTAATTCAATCCCAACAGATGAAACTGTAATAGCCATGTATTATTGTTCCCTATCAGAAATAGCAGCTCTCATTATCAAACAAAAGACTCTATTGCTGATATCATTATCAAAAGGGGAAACGGAGGAGGGGGTCTATAGCTTTCAGTGTTTAAATGACTTTGTTTCGCAGCCCCTGAGTGCGATTTTACTGTTGTCGTGATTGGCATGTACGTTTTTTAAAAAACAGATCAGCTTCACATCTTTGACCTTGTTGCTGCTGAGTGACAATGTGTGAAGTTAGTGGGCGATTATTGGTAATGGTGAAGCCACGGCTCTCGTATCATGTGGTTTTTGTTTTATGGTGGAGGTGGAAATACCTTAATTGCACCTAATTCAAGCCCATCTTTGATGAGCAGAGGGGTGGTGGGATAAACTCAACTACGCTTGCATTTTGGCAGATGCATTGATCTTTTGTGCAGGCAGGAGTAGCTTCGGGGAGGTTCAAAGACATTCCCCGACTGAATCACCTTGAGGAGCTTGCTTCAGGCGGTCTTAGCTCCGCTGACTCACAAATGAAAGCAGCACACAGACGGTAGCTGGCATGAAAATATGTTTTAAAGACCCTTGAAAAGATAGTGTGACCGCTCAACACAACCTTTGCCACCCAGGCATGTCTCATTCATGCAAGTATTTGAGCTTTGACTGCAGACAACATGTGGAGAACTAAGTGCTGAGGTTAATTTTGAAAGTATGACCAAACCAAGTAGCAGAGAAGGAGGGAATAATGGAAACTAAGATTTATTAGTAGCAGTACTTATTCCAGTCAGACACGAGCCAGCAGATTTGATCTCAGCTACTCACTCACTTTGAACACAGTGGTATCATAAGCAGTACAAATGATGGCTAAAACTACAAAAACAAGTTGGGGCCTAATTATTCACACACTTTGCACTAATTTATACGCATAGAATCAGATTTATCTGCTTGTGCTTGTGCAGTGTGATCATACAGAACCACTACAGACCACGAGCACCGACAAACTCCCAGTGATACACAAGCGTAATCACAGTTAAACAATTCTGATATTACAAACTCAAAATGCCAAATTATATTGTCAACCATGTAAGCAAAATTTACGGATTTATCTTTCCTGAAGTTGAATTCACTTCTTTAAGTCTGATATTTTGTCTTTTTTTTCTACTACTTTATCACTGAGCACCCATGGCTCCATGTAAGATATCCAGAACTTTTGTTAATGAGATTCAGATTCAATCCATATTAATAATGAACTTCATGTTTTAGTATCATAAATTTGAAATAAATCAAATAAAATCAATTTTTGATATGATTTATGGTTTTATATGTTTCTATGATGGCCATTCAGTCTATGTACATTTTGTAATTACCTCTCTGTATAGTCATTTTCATATAGTAGTTTTTGGCAGAGCTCATCATTTCTATGCTGCATCCAGATTGCTTCACAGGAAATGATGCAGGATGAGATCCAGCACTGTTTTCCCTCATTGATAATAGTTTATCAATGAGTTTGCTCACTGTGATTATAGTGGCCAATAAATATTAAAGTGACAAACTTTGACATTGCATGGTATAGTTATAGGTAGCAATGGGCTAACAACATTTTAACCAATCCCCCGTCTGCGTAGTGTGTGTGTTAGAAAGATTTACATACTTTACATAAGCCTAACATGCTGTGTAAATACTGCTCAGCAAACAAGACGGTGGGCTCAGCCTCCTCTTTCAACCCCTGGCTGTTAGTGATACAACTGAGTAACGGACTCTGGGACAGCAGAGCCGCAAACAAAACACATGCTAATGTGTGACCTGGCTCTCGAGTCTCACCTCCTGCGATAGAGAACCATAGTTCTCAAGTACAGCCAACCTGGTCCTTAATCCATCAATGGGAGGCCCTCCTCTCCCAACATTCAGACACATAACCATCCTTCCATCGTCCAGACAGAGAGCCCTCTCCTCTCCTCCTGAGCCAACCCCCCCCCCCCCCCCCCCCACACCCCATAGCGGCCCCTGCCCTGGGTAAGACCAGTCCCCATCTCCTCTGGGCTGAAGGGCCCTTCAGACGTCTACTGAGAAAGAGCAGAGGGGTGGGAAAGAGAGGAAGAGGAGACGAGCAGAGAACAGAAAAGACTCGAGAGAGGGGAGAAAATGCTAAAAAAAAAAAAATGACAGAGATGTGAAAAGAGAAAGATTGAAGGAGGAGGTAGAGGAGATGAATATTGCATTGGACCCCTGAGGGTTATGGCTATAGTTCATGTTGTGTATTAATGTGTGAAGCGTTAGTATTCTCTGTCATGCTAATCTCACTGTGTTTCTTTGTTGTGTTGGCTGGTGTCTGCTAGTGTCACATACACTCATCTCTTCCTTTGCTTTCTTCTCTTTATGTGCTACCCTTTTGGAGTGGACGATCAGAGGGAGTAATACGGGGTAAACAGTGCTGTTGTCTAAAAGGATCACATTTGAATAACTAATACACTGTTAGCATTAGCATACATTAATTATTCAGCCCTGCAAAGGTGCTAGCCATTTTCCAAATAAGCCTCAGTTGTTTTTTCAGTTGCTGTTTACAGAAGGAATGCTTCCAGGAATCAGGACACATGAAATGAAAAAGAAAAAAGGAAACTGTTAAAAGCACCTCAGCTTGCTATCATCAGCTCTGTAGACCCTTGGGCTTAACGGAGCTACGTCCGCCCTCGTTTCACATTTTTTATGCAGCAATCAAAGAGGACATTTTCAGAGGTGTGGCAAGTGTTGAATAGTCAGCAAGCTGTTTTTCAGCTTCCTCCTGATTACTTTATCGGTTTGAAATCTTGGATGGGAAGAGAAATTGCGAGAGCGAGCCGAGCCAGAATTTCCTGGAGGTAGCATATCTCTCAAGTCTCAGTTGGTGTGGATGGAGCAGAGGAGGGGGATCTCCTCCTGCGTGTTTATCCACAGTAATCAGGAGTCTGTGGAGCAGGAGCGGAGGCTTGGCAGTGAGGGGGCCCTGCCACATTAGAGAGGAATGAATAGCAATGTGCCAAAGCCTGGCACAGCAGCACTTTAGACACAGCATCCTTTCTGATTTGGTCAAAACTTTAGGAAAGAGAGAAAGAGAGAGAGACGCTGAGACTGTTAATCTGGAGCAAACTGGACCAATGTTTCAGTTTTGTTGTGTTGTTGTTGGTTTTTTTTTTTTTTTTTTGCTTTTTTTCCACCCTTCGCTCATGAACTTTTGCAGCAAAGCAATGGGGAGGAACAAAAGAAGCCGTTCTGGGTTGACAAAGAGGAGAATAGATGGTATGCGAACGACAAGCCACCATCTGCTCTGGAGGACGACCAAAATCTTGACACACTTCAGCAATCCCACAATCCCCTGCTCCAGGAGCGTTCCAGGCGCCCCATTCATACTCTCCCCTCCGCTCCCAGAGTCTGTGTGATTTCCCCCTTTTCTCTCCTCCTCAATTAAGTCATTAATTCCTTTCTTCGCCCCCCTCTTAATGACCGCAGAGGCACAAACAAGCCCTAGTTGCTTCCTATTGAGGCCCTGTGATTGGGCATAATTGCTGCGAGGGCCTAAGTATGGGGAAGCGGGAACGAGGGAGGAGGGAAGCATTGTTTTTCGGCGGCGGCGAGGAGGAGAGCAGGGAAGAAGATGCACCCTTCCTCTCTTGACCTGCGCCACGTTAGTGTCAGTGAACATTCGCCTATCCTGGATGGAGGTGCGATGACAATGAACTGAGCGAATCTGGACTTAAAGGGGGGGAAAAAAGCCAGAATTTTGTTGTTTCATAGAAAACACAAGGGACTGCATAAATTTCCATGTTAAACAGCAGATCCTTTGTCCACCTCCTAATTATTATGACACATCATGTCTTCATCAAGCAAGTTTCAAGACTGCCATGTGTTGAGTGCTTGAGGGGGAAAGGTGCTTTTGTTGGCAGTAGAGGAAACCATCCTTTAAAGCAACCACGTGACTGCAACATCCATTAAAGGACTGCAAGATTGTTAACAAATGCTTTGCAAAGAAGTGCTTTTTAGGGTTTTATTTGTTGCAAGATGTGTGTGGCAGTCACCTGATATATGCATGGCACCCAGCACGTCTTTCTGCAATCCGACCACATTGTTTCAGGCAGGCGAGCTCTTCCCCGCTCCAGGTTTTGGACTGGAGCTTGGTCCAGTTAAGGGAAGATTCAGGATTGGTTGTGACTGGTGCTGGCTCACAGTGTGCAGCTAACATCTAATGGCTTCAAGCTAGCAATGTCCACCAAGGATGCCCTCCAAGGGAGAGGGAGTCCAACATTCCACCCTAAAATCAGCCGTCTTGTTTGGCTGATTGTGCATTATGTGGCCATCTGCAAAAAATGTTGAGTGTGTGTGTGTGTGTGTGTGTGTGTGTGTGTGTGTGTGAGAGAGAGAGAGAGAGAGAGAGAGAGTTGTTGTGCTTGGTTAGAGGGGTGTGGCTGCTGTAGCTGAGGGATGTGCAGGGAATTAGACAGTCTTTAATAACACATTTTGGGGATAAATGCATTTTTGAAATACTCACAGATTGCTCCATTTATAGATGTGGAGAAGTAGAAACAGAGAGAGAAACAGAAACAGAGGGAGAGGGGAACAGATATAGTAAATCTCCAGATTAGAGATTAGCCATAGTAGCAGATTTAAAGGGGTGTCTGGTCTTCAGCCAGCCTGCTCAGGCATCTATCTGGCTTCTGCTGGCCAGGCCTGCCGTGGCCCTTCTAAGTAGATCACTCAACCTTTACTGGGGACGCCGTGTTACCACTGTTATCTCCTATGGTCTCTCTTTCTTTCTCTCTCTCCCTCTCTCTGTTGTCGCTCAGCTCTCAGAACAGGACACAAAAGGTTCTGCCTGAATCAGTCCTAGACAGAGGACCGGATGGATGGAGAGCATTTTGTCCACCCGCACTGGCTAGAACTCCAAGCTTTTTGGGCCCTTTCACATGATTTCCTCCCTCAAAATAAAGGTCCAAAGCCCCCTCGCTAATGTCCAGATCAGAGGAGCAGTTAAGCACCGCCGCCGCCGACGGCTCAGTTTGCTAGTTTTGGGAGGGGTGGAGGGGGGAGTGGAGGAAGGCGGGGTAGGCATATTTACTCCTTTTTAACATGTAGAGGGTGGTGTAACATGGTGAGAGTGGGTGTTTGCGTGATGCAATGAGTGATGTTCCCCTTGGCCTAATGATTATCTTTGACGTTTTTAGGCCCTGTAAGCACTTCTTATTGGGAACTAATTCCTGTTTTTACACGGGTGTAAGTAATCTGCTGTAATCGTCACATTCACCCAAACACACTCACATATGTATGCACAGAAAAGCAGTGGGTCAAATAACTATTACACACCCTCATGGTGTAAATCCCATTGAGGCTAAGCTTTAGGGGCCGGGCACAGGGGGTAGCTCCAAAGGTAAGAGGTTAAATATGATCTGTGGGAACTTTTACCGCCTCAGTCGTTTAACCCTTTTATACCTTTTTAATCGGTTTTAGAATATGTTTAAACAGACATTTTGGGCATCTGTTTACTTCCCAAATCTCTGGAGCATATGAGCTCATTGTCAACAGCTGGACGCAACTGCAAGTGCACTGATCCAGAGACTTAATTTAAATAACAACACCATATTTTAAAATTACCTGCTGAGCATCATTTCCTGAAAAAAAAAAAAAAAAAAAGATAAGCATGGCTGCAAATAGATCCGCTTAAAAAAAGTGCAAACTTTTGCAAGAGAAACATCAGGAATATTTAATTACGCTCTTGAAATAATGTGGAAAAAAAGACAGCGTATTGCACACTTTTGACAGAGCCTTAAACAAAGACTGAGCTGCTATATCTTGCCCTGCATTATTCTTCTCTAAGCAGCTTACAACCCAGTTGTGGACTGATACAGAGATGAAATCTTGGAGAGGCGTGTCTCTGGACCCAGGAAGCGGTGGCCACTGATTGAAGAATAGAGCTCTTGGATGGAGGATGTGCTCTGGGGGTATCACACACACCCCAAAAGACGGCGGGACACAATGAGAAATCACAGCTCTTTCACTTGCCGTCCATCTGCCCGCCACGGAGCGTGCTCAGTGTGTGCCACTTGGCTTAATTCTGTCCCATCAGCCACCACAAAAGCCCCCCCAATCCAATCGTGGAGATCAGACCTCGGCCAAGACCATAAGACGGGGAGCCAAGGAACAGACCAGAATCAACAGCCCATTCTCTCAAGATCACACACACACACACACACACACGCACACACACACACACACACACACGCTCTCACAGAAAACAATATGGAGGAGAGAATGACACAGAGAGTATGGACGGAAAAATGAGGAATATTTTCACCTTTAATTCTTTTTCTCAACCGAGCCTCCAGGGATGGATGAAGAGATCAGGCAAAAGTCAAACAAAAAAACGAGAGAGGAGAAGTTGCCGTATGTTACAGCTGGTACGCCATTAAAAAAAAAAAAAAAAAAAAAAAAAACAGGCCAGGATGAGGCGAAAGATGAGGGCAGAAAAATGCTTTTCTCAAATACCACACATTCTTTCTCTCTCTCTCTCTCTCTCTCTCTCTCTCTCTCTCTCTGCTTCAGCCTCTCTCACTCACTGACTGTTAATTGTGTGAGAGCAGGTCATCAGTAGCAGTGCATTAGAATAATGGAAATAGATGGCAGAGACCTACGGATGGCAACACAAGCCATCTTCCCTATTTGCATGGCTGTGTGCTCCGGGACAATTATGTCATTATCACAGACCTCTCTTTCTCCCTGTGTGTGTGTGTGTGTGTGTGTATGTGTGTATGTTTTCTCTATGTGCGTGTGCTGGGTGACAGGTGGGCAATCGAAGCTATAAGTGCCAAGGAAATCTGAACTCTTTCACTTTCTCTGCTGTTTTTTGAACAGCATGTGCTGTCCCTGCTCTGCTCTGTCTGTCCCTGAGGTTTCCGTAGAAATTATTAACATTTGAATTATTATTAAATTACTCAGTTTTAACTCACCTCAAAATCTTACTTGTTGTGACTCTTCCTGATTTCTCCCCAAAAAGTGAAATCCCTGCAGAGAACATAAAGCTTTTGTCGATCTTAATGGAACATTTTTTACAATGGCTTAGCTTGGGAAAACAGTATGGCGTTGTATTTGAACCAAGGGGAGTGCACAGAGCAGTATCACTCTCGCTCGTAAGCTTGACTTTTGAGACTTTGGAGGCAGGGATGGAAAAGACAGAGGCTGAAGTCTCTTCTCCTTTAGTTGATCACTGAGTACTGACCCTGCTCTTTGATTGGCTGTTTGCTTTGATCACTGACACACAGCTGCCTGAGAGAACAAGCATTTTCATTGGACCATCATGTTGGAAGAAGTAAGTCTGACACTAACGTACACTGAATGTAGGACTTACTTGCCAGGACTATATTCAAAGTGGAAAAAGAAAGAAAAAAGTGAACTTGACAAGCAAAGAAGTGTTGAGCGGTTGCAAGGGCCGAGCTCGCACTCGTTACAGCCTGATGCTCACAGGATCGCATTTGTGCACACAGGGCAGAAATGCTCCTCGGCGAGGATGCTTTTCGATACTGTTCTATGAGCTTGTGTCATGTGCACACACCCAGTATTTATGGGTGTAGGTTTTGAGGCTAATTAAGTGCCACAAAACAGCTAGTTCACGTGTAACCCCCGGTAAAACCACAACATACTGTGTTCACAGATCCTGGAGGGTTCCCCATTACCAGACTTCACGCTAAGCTAAGCTAAGCTAAGCTAAGCTAAGCTAAGCTAAGCTAAGCTAAGCTAAGCTAAATAGCAGCTGTAGCTTTACTGAATATTTAACATACAAATAGGAGAATGGAATTATGGATCCTCTCATCTAAACTATTCTTTTAACTCAAAACCTCAAAATCTTTGTGCTTTCATTTCTTCTCTTGTAGAAAATTTCATGCCAGAAAGTAGATTTTTTCCAGATTGTAAAGCTTTTTTCAGCCTTTAAAGTCAAAAGTTTTCACGCAACGCAGGGAAATTCCCATCTTAGCCTAAAGTCTCTTCCACCCATCACCTTGTGACCCCGCCAGGCTACACAGGGATCCAGACAAGGTCCTTCCTCTGTTTCCAGGATGCTGGTGAGAAAAAACCCCAGAAAGGGTAAAAGAAAATAGTTAAAACTCATCAATGACAGCGTCTTCCCTCCTTCCTCCTCTTCCTCCTCCACCCCTGAAAGTGGGGGCTTTCAGCAGTGGCGGGACCTCATCAGGGACCCCAGACTTAAGAAAACAGTGCTAAAAGAGGAGAGGGACGACCTTTGACCCAGACAAGTGTCCTCTGCCTCCGCTGTACAGGACTGACACTTCCTGTACTCATCAAGACAGGGAAGAGAGGGCCACCTGCTAACCATGCACTGTCACCTCTGTCATGGCGGATGCGGTGTGGGTTTGTGTGTGCATGTGTGTGTGCGTGCTCCTACTTAGATTTGTTCCCACTGAAGTAAGTAATAACCTATTGAAATCACCACCAGCCAGGCGCTTTTCACTCCTCTTTCAAAACAGCCGGAAACATACAAAGTACATGTTTTGATGGTGGCAGCCGGATCACAGCGCCGTCTGAATTTAAAAAATTAGTATTGACATGACAAATCTGAGCAGTTATGAACATGGACAACAAGAGGCCATTAAATCCATCAGCAGTCTTCAGGCTGTTTCGGTAGCGTCAGAGATGTTGGACAACATGCATTTATCTCACTAGCAGCAGGCATTGTGGAGAAAAGGTGTGAGGTCTTTTTTTTTCTGTGAAACCTCTTAGCGTCCCATAATCAGGAGTGATAATGTGTCTCATTCTATGCTAATGTGTGTGTTTTACAGCAATCAGGCGACAGGTGATGATAGCACGCGCTGAGAGATGTTCTGCTGTGTGCATGTGCGGCGGGTGTGTGTGCGAGCGCGCAAGTGTGGACGCAAGGCACCATTAGTGACTTCCCAGGTCCTCTTCAGGAATACAATGGGCGGCGAAATTGCTTTAATGGAAAAAGGCTAATGTGAGACGCACACACACATGTACACGTCCACACACATGAACACACCGCCTTAGCAAATCACTCAAGCTGGTGAGAGGTAGAAAAAGGGAGAATATTATCACTTACACTTGAAAAAATAGAGATGGAGGAGAGAGAATAGACAGCGAGGAGAGAGTTGGCGCTGCTCTTCTTCCACTTACTTCATGCTTCCACCCACTAGAGTCGGTAGTTTTCCACAACAGAGGCACAGATTCTCAAGTAAAGATATAGCGTTTTTTTTTTCCTCTAATCTGTCTGCCATCCTTAAACAGGCAGGTGTGATTTGTGAAGAGAGACAGGAATGGAAAGAGTCAGATGTAATGACACCCATTCTCTGCCAGTGTTAAGACCATATGCTCATCACTTCCCCACATCTATGAGCATTTTTTTCCCTCTCATGCCCTGTTGTCATCATTCTTAACTTTAACTTGCTTTGTGTGAAACAGTTTAAATAAATGACTCCGAGTCGTGTTTGTGCTGCTGATGTAGTCCTGATATGGCACGTGCACAGGACAGGAAGCAGAACAAGAAGTCAGTGGAGGAGGTTCTTGACACTGTTTTTCCCTTCTGCTATGTCTTATTGCTGTTGCCTCATCCTCCCAAAATAAAAGATACGCATCAGTTGAGCAAGATGAATGCGGGCCCATTAACCCAGATGTGGACCCATTTTAACACAATAAAAACACACAGGATCACTACTTCCTGTTAGCAGCTGGCTGCCAGGGAACCGTGATCTGGACCCACTGAACGTACAATCGACTGAAGACAACTGATGTGCATTAGCATAACTTCAACAAACAACTCACGTTCTCTTTTCTTTGAGAGACAGGTCCACACAAACACACACACACACACGCACACACAGAGACACACGCACTCTCCTACACTGCTCGGTAAGACGAGGCACGTCCCTCCTTTGCTTCTGAATGGTCTCATCTGTGCCCTGCTCAAGGCTGGCATGGCCTGCAGCATCTGTTTGACTGCAGGCCATGCCATAAGGTGCCAGGACTCCAAGGATCCTCTGCACTCCCTCAAGAACACTGCTCTACGCCCCGCTAACCCCACCCTTCGCCCCCTTTCACCCCCTTCACACCTCGCCTCAGACGCTGCTCTCTCACCACTAGACACCATGGTATCACAAAGTCCTGCTAACTCTGTGGCCTCTCAAAACTAGCGCTCCTATCCTCTCCCTATCTGTCTCACTCATCACTTTGGTCTTCCCATCAAAGATCCTCCCACCTGGTTCCCCCTTTCCCAGTCTCAGCTGCCCCCACCTTTCTCCTCTCCACCTCCCTGACACCCCTCCGTCCTCCCTTCGTTTCCGTCTGATGCCCCCCATCAGGATGTGTGAGATGTCATCTACCTTCCTAATCTGCTCTCCCCCGCCGCCTCCCTCTTCTCCCTCTGAACCTCCTCCTTTGCTCTCTCCCCCGAGGGGTGGCGAGATGTCGTCTGGCTGGGATGGCAACTTGGGCTGTGTGTGTGTGTGTGTGTGTGTGTGTGTGTGTGTGGTAACAGAATGTGTCTCATCACCGGGAAGACTTGCACCTCGGAGGAACAGACAGATTAGCGGGTAGATTCTCGCTCCCAGGGCGGCGTTCAGGCTGCATTCGCAGGAACGTCTCCTTAACAAGCATCGCATTCCCCTCCAGGTCGCCTGCGGCAACCTCACAACCCCAGACGCAAGGAGAGGAGAAAGTGATCCGATAGCACTCCCTCTGCTTGTTTTCCTTATCTCTCTCTTTGTAGCGGGACAGTCAAACTTTCAAGACTCAACACAAACATGAGACATTAGCGCGTGGCACTAACAGGAGCTCCTGCTGAGGCCTCTTCAGCCCTCGACAGTGTGGATGGAATGAGCAAAAGGGGAGAAAGGGAGAAAAAAGAGGGAGAATAAACGCCTAGGAGGAGACACGGTCAGGGGGAAGGGGAGGGCGGTCTTATGACAGAGGGGGTCGCCGGCTAACAAGCGGTGTGGAGCCACAGAAGGTGTGTGTAGCTGAGCGTGAGGAAGCAGTTGAGACAGCACAGACCCACTGAGATGACCGTGGAGCTAATGCTATGTTAGTGAGCTGCTAACGGCATGCCTGGGCCCAGGCGCGCCGCCCTTCCACACGGATCACAGAGGCCCACAGTGCAACGAAAGGAGACACCTCAGGTCTGGGGGGGAGGTATTACTAGTGACACGTCTTTTGGGCACCGGTTGGGACTCCTTTACCATCTGAGCCTCTTGTGTCATGACTCATGCGCAGGCATGTGGGTTATATAAAGAGACCCCTAAATCCAATGTGGCATTGAAGGTGAGGAAGACCAACGCTCAGAGCAGGAAAAATAACCGGCACTTCAGATCGAGGTATATGGAGGACGCTTTACACAGCGAGACACCTTGGGTAATTTTAGTCGAAGGGGAGTTGAGACGTCTCTCAGGGTTTGCAGGCATTTAGGATGCACTTAGGCCTGGTCCACATGAGCACGGGTATTTTTAAATGGAGCTTTTTATAAGTGTTTTAGCCTTTCGTCTACACGTAAATGCAGTTTATCTGTTTTGCAGTGTTGACGAGTGGACAAGTCTTTGGTCTGTTATCGTCTTTGCTTACATGAGCCGATTTTGTGCAATGGTGGCTAACCTTGTTGATGGGACTTTTTACATGTTTTACATGTCAGAATGTGCTATGGAGGTCACTGCTGCATAGTTCAACACTCTCACGACAAAACATCACCAACGTCGACAAGTTTGAAGAGCTGGTTGCAGGTAATAGCTAATAGCTTTTTTCAGACTTCTGATTGGCCAACGTGGCTTTAGGGTTATATCAACCCCTGTTGGTTTGTCATACTCTTGATAGCGTTCCAATTTATCGGCGACACACACTTATCGGCGATTGCATGTTGATGTTAAAAAGAGGACTCAGTGATGCTACAGATGTTCTGCTGAAGGCTTCAGGCCTAAGTGAGTCAGCAGGTTTGTCAGTCAGTTGAATTAAATCATCAGTAAAGATCAAGAGATGAGGTGATTTTTTTCATACGCACTGGACTTCTTAAATATCTTTGGGGAAAACAACCACAGACTAATAAATGCCTCAAAGGTACAGTTGATTTTCATGCTTTTTTTAATGCATCACTCTTATTCAAGGGTCAAAGGCCACGCATGTTAAACACAACATTTTTAGGGTGACTTCCTATGACCTCAAAAGCCTATGTTTCCTGTGACCTCACAGCGACCCTGCTGCATTGAGGCAGGAAGGCAGAGCATCACAGTATGAAACCATACGGCTAATGAAGCTGCACCAGCATAGGTCAATGCCCTGTTTGTAAAACCACTTCAGGCAAATTTGAGCTTAATTTTGGGGTTGTGCTTACAGGCACTGATACTTACTGAGAGTGACTCTGTGACTCCATGTAAACTGTCTCTCACAGTTACCTCATCAGTGCTGCAGAGCCTCATTTGGTTCAGTGTAGTGCAGGAGCTGAGGTAAGAGACAGAGCTGCTTTGTACTATCTGATCAGATTAAGGCGTGAGACAGCCCAAGGCAAGGGGGCAGTGACAAGTAGTATTACAGCAGTTAATTAAAATCAGACCAAGAGGAGATTTAATAAGACCTTTATTTTTATCTGGGGTGAACCACTTCTGCTAAGATATAATAGATTTTTATCTATTTTTTTTTTTTACTGTAGGTACAGCAGATGATACTTGGGAGGAATATTTTGATCTATTTTTGCATAAACTTTCCTTTTTCTTACACACAAATGTCAGCGGATTTGATGATGCATTTTGAAGAGACACATTTGTGCTATGAGTTGTAGCTGAGTGATGCTTTTGTAACACCGGCGTTTTTTTATTTGTGGCTCTGTTCTTCCTCTGCTTATTGATATTGTTTGGTCATGGTCTCTTCCCCGAGGATGACACTGGACATCAGCTGCTCCTGTCTGTTACACCACACATTTCCCACAATATGAAGTGGGCAGAGAGTGGACAAAATGTATTTTCTGACTTTTCTGATGACATCAATGAACTAGCCTGGATTCAAAGAAAACCCCACTGGAGTAAATAATCCTTGTAAATCTTTCTACACCTTTGCCTGTTTTACAGTGCTGTTCACCTCTACCTTACCATGTGCTGCTTCTAATGTTGTTGACCATGTAGCTTGTGTGTGTGTGTGTGTGTAGTGGTAAGGATGTGTGTGTGTCTGTATGGGGGTATGGGGGGATAATGAAGAGGCATTGTGTCTCTTCATAATGACATCATGGCTCTGACAGAAGCTGGAGAAGATGCCCGGGGTCTCAGAGCGGAACTCTTCAGCTTGGCGCAAGTGTGTGTGTGAGAGTGTGTGTGTGTGTGTCCATCCCTGGGCTATAGGAGTCCTCCTGGGCTTTGTGAACGAAAGTCAAACCGTCAAAGACAAAAACAAAACCTGACCAACAGCAATATGAAGCAGAGGGCAGGCCATTTGGCTGCTGCCCGCTTGCTGGTGCCTGTGTGTGAAAGCGATGGGTGTGAGAGCTGAGGGGGGCACATTTGAAGAGAGAGAGAGAGTGAGAGAGAGAGAGGTGGGAGAAGACTACAGAGAAAGAGAGAGGNATACTAACTATGAAGCTACAGCTAGCAGCCAGTTAGCTTAGCTTAGCAGTAAGACTTGAAACGGCTAGCCTGGCTCTCCCAACGGTAACAAAATCTTTCTACCATCACCTCTAGAGCTCTGTTGTGGTTGTTTATTTCATTTACGTGTTGGAATACTTCTTTGCCAGAGCCCTGAACAAGAACTAGAATAATAAGACTAGCACATAACCCCTCCAGAAATGGTGAATTGTTGTTTTACACTTAACTTTTTTCTATAGTTTTAACAAAATACAAACAAAAAGTGTTTATGCTAAGCTAACCAGTTGCAAGCTCCAGCTACCCAGCTGGCCATCATTTTGAATTTTGCCAGAAATAAAAATCTTCTTCAAGTTGTTTCGGTGTTAACAACGATGTAACATGAGGGGAGTCAACCGATGTCAATCGTGGCGAAAACTGCTCATTAAATAGGCAAGTAGAAATAGAGCAGAAAAACTGCTTTGTTATGTTTCTCAAACTTATTCTCAAATAATCCAGACATTTTTAAGACCGGATGGCCATACCATTACTGCATGTGTACCAATGAGTGCTTGAGATTTATCATGCTATGCGTGTGTGTGCGCATGTGTGCTGGCTCATATTACTGTCACAGTGACACTCAGCAGGAGTGACAGTGGCTTTCTAGGAGTATTATCAGTACTGCTGATAAGAGCGGCTGTAGCCTCAGAACACACACACTCCCACCTCCTTCCGCAGTGAATCTACAAAACAAGCATCACTAGATGTACTGATCCAGGTGTGTTTATTGTTATCCAGAGTGCACTGACAGACTAGTACAGACATACAGCACAGACAAGAGTGAGCATTCAATAGGAAACAGAAAAGAAAAAAAATCTGATCCCACTGTGATGTTTATGTCTGATAAAGAGGGTTAATATGTGAAATATGGAACTGGTAATTTAAAGTACCTGACAGTTAACATGTATTAATCCGCAGTGCAGTGGTGTAAAACAGAGTGCTGCATCTACAGTGGAGTGATTATCTGTGTATTGTCAGAGAAATGTATAACGATGCATTTGTTACTACAGGCTCCAATAAGTCTCATCCCATTATACAAGAAGTGATACATGGCATGTAGTGTGACCACGCAAATGTTTACCACATGATTCAGTCATTTTTCATATTACAAAATCAGCATTAAGGTCTGTGTGGCAAGTTAGCAAAACAAACAGAATCAAATGAAAGGGATTTGATTGATGAGGCAGTAAGTGATTGACATGTTGGACATAGTAAAGGCTTCAAGACCTGGGTGTACCTTTCACTCAGCTCATCTATTCAAAGATATATGTACAGGACACACGTTATTTATTGTTCCATAGATTTTTCATTGTATTAAATATATTACATAAATCATGTTCTTACATGCAGAAAATGCAGTGTTGTACAGTGCAGAGTTTCCTCTGATATTCATAAAAACAAGTACGATCTGTAAAAGGGCTGGTTTCAAATGTGAGGTTCAAGCCTCATCCTTCTTTATTCCTTCTTGAATGAATGAATGACACACACTCACCATCCACACTGGGAGAAAGCTTACACTCTCTGTTAAACTTGCCCTTTTTCCAGCTATGATCTATTAAATAATTCAATTTCAATACAACTAAATTCTTCACTAAACAACAAAAACCTCCTGCCTCATAGTATTTTGTTCATTTACCTTGCATAGTGTCCATCTCTATTACTGCATATATGGGTTGGTTGGCAGTAAAAGGGGTTGGGGGGGGGGTTCACGACTATGTTTACATGGCTCATGAAAAAGAATATTCCACTAATATTTTACATGCAGCCGTGCATACTCTGAGTCAACCGCCTTCTTGAAAGCTGCCAGGTGATATCAAAGTCTTTCATGACATTTAAAAGTCGCCGCGTTTCTCCTTTTGTGCATGCGTCTTTACCACAGCCGTGCAAACTGTTGGCTATGCAACGCACAGAGCTGACTGTAAACAGGGAAGAGGCCGTGTGTCGCAAAGTGCAGTAAAATATTCTGCATGCTCTGTATACATGTAGCCAAGGAATGCTACTATAACCCAAATAATATCGGCATAACCTACGTGTCTTAATTAGAAAAGCTCCATTAAGAAAAAGGCCAGATTTAGAGGATCCGATTAGAATATGGTGTTTACGTGACCCGCGTAAAATTGGGAATATTGTCAGATTCAGAATAATAGTGGAATATTACTGTGCATGTAAACGCAGTCAGTGTTGTAGGAAATGAGATGTCATATCTGTGTGTAGATCAGAGCAACACAATCTCTGCATCAAATAAAAAGCTCAACCTGTCTCATTCACAGCTAATCTCAGTGGGCTCCATGAGGAATGATCTAAGTGTTATACATGGCGATAAACTGAGTGTATTGCACGGGGGTCTTCAGGAGAGGTGACTTAGGTCTGTGTCAGTTTGAATGGCAAACATGCAGTGCTTAATGAAAACACAAAAACGTCACCTCCCGCTCTCCGTCGTGTCATTTTGGCTTACAGCTACTGTACGAGGAGTGTAAAAGCAACAATGTTGTAGTGGATCATCACTCGGTACCAGCACTTGCTGTAGAAATTATTGCACCACACATTGTTTTAAGTTCCCTGCACCAAAAAGGTTGCACAGTAAACCCTTTATGTGATAAAGAAATGAGCAATTTACAAGGAAGGTAATACTGCTTCTTGGCAAATTCCACACACGCACGCACGCATTCGCACATGCACACACACACACACACACACACACACACACACACACACACACACACACACACACACACAGACAAGTACACAAAATGGGAGATGTGTGCAGAAATGCAGTATCTGTATTTACTGTATGAGTTCATTTGGGACAGCCAGTCTCCCAGCATGCAACTCTGGTTTCTGCAGTCCCACAATGCACGGCGTCTATTTGGACCAGTCCACTCTGGCAAAAAAAGGGTGGGATTTGATATCGTCCACACCTCCCACACCCGCCCCCAGCCTTTCCATTGGGTTGTATTGGAGCAACTACATGCGAGGACAAAACAGAGACCAAAAGAGAATAATTAAGTGTGTACAAATTCAGCCATCGTGCACTCAAAATACTTTTTAAAGGAATAATAAGTGATGCCATAGCGTCTGCACGTCCACTCCTTCATAGCACCACCACACCGGATTCATGGCAGATTTGTGCCACATTAGGCAGAAACAAATCCATGATAACCACATTAATATACATCTGAAGATTACCAGTGCTGAGGATTTGCAATTGGCTTTAAGACATTAGCTTGGGTCAAGCTCTATGTGTAGGATGTGCGCTTATCTGTTATTATCTGTCAGAAAAATACATCCACTCTTCGCCAGTTCACGTAGTTACAGTGAGGTCTGGTTTTTAGCATCTTTGGTGAGGAGGTCTCACTGCTGTCATGTCTGTGCTGCACTTCCCAGACATCACTCATCTATCTGATAGGACTGTGATGTCTCTTACTTGCATGTTTTGTCGATGAAGATACAGTTTTTGGAAGCAGCACCCTTTTTGTTTTGGCTTGTTGAGCCACTGTAGAAGGTCATGGCAATGGTCTCTGAGTGTGTTAATTTCAAACAAATCACTATGGCTGTTTTTGGAAATTACATACTGTGCATCTTCTGCCAAAGCTGGGTAATTTTAGATATTACATATATGTATTTTGCTAAGCTCTGTCTAGGTTGAATTATTATTGTGCTTACCAACCAGTGACAGAGAGAAGTAACTTAAATTTATCTACAAATTCAACCGATTATTACTTTAATAATAGCATGCCTCATGCAAGATTCACACACTCCCCATTTAAGAACAGCAGTGAATTACTCATGTTCATGTTTTGTCATGTGACTTTTGCACAGAATACATAAGACAAAATTAATTACCTCTTTTTGAGGTGGGGAAAATTGATTTGAGTGAGCCACTAATTTATATTCTGTTCTTGAAATGTTGAAATATCAACACACACACTGGCAGCAGCCCAGTAGACTCTCACCTGCTCCAGCAGAGATCTGGCCTCCTCTGAAACAGACTCGGGGATGTTGAGAGCGGTGTGGCGACCGATTCCTGCTGGATGGCACCGCAGCAGAGACTGTACAGAGGGAAGGAGGGGTGGAAAGAACAGATAACTATCAGTGAAAACAAAGGCTACCGAGAGCTAAAGGGACAGATACGCTGACACCCGCAGAGCAAAGGTCAATGCGAGAGCACCAGGACTGGACAAATAGGAGGAGACCAAAGAGCCCGAGCAACTGAAACAACACTGATCACACCAACTACAACAAGGCAGTGACTCCACTACTGTTGCTCTTTCTTGGAACTGCTGTGCGTGTCACAGAAAGAATGACATGTTTATACATTATACATCATTTACACTGAGCGACGTTACTGGAAGGGCCAACAGTCAAGCAGCAGTAAACACGAAGCTGTTTGTATTTGTTTTTAGAGTACAATATAACCAGGTCAAACTGTCAATTACAAGGAATTGATGCACTCACAGAGGAATGAAAAAAAAAAAAAAAAAAATCTCCAAAGTGAGAGAACAGGAGCGCAAGACCTGCATGTGCTTTTTCTAACCACAGGCTGCAGCCCAATCGTTACAATAATTGACAGTAATGACCGTAATCACTACATGTTACAACGGAACATCTTTCAGTGCATCAACACCTACAAAGTGAAAATGCTGGAGCAGAACGTGTGCGGCGAGACAAAACTGTTTGTGTTGGGAGACCCTGTGTGTTTCCTCCATCAGTCAGGCCGGTTGCCTCTCTCTCTCTCTCTCTCTCTCTCTCGATACGTGCTGCGGGAGTTCTGGCTGGTTTCCTAGCCGCAGTCAAGACTGCTCCAGGCAAGATCTTATCCTGCAAGGATCAAGAGACACTATGTGTGCCTGTGTGTGTGTATACTTGCCAGCACTGTACCCAGACATAATCATCAAAGGAGACATCTGTGTGACTGACTTTTTTTTTCCCAGGTAAGTGGGTGTGTATTGTTCAACATAATAGCACTAACCTAACACCCCGACTCATGTTTGGGCCATTGATGGGAACCACTGATAGCTGATATGAAAATATGCCCACTGGCAATCAGTTAGAATTTATTCAAATTTAATAGACGATGAAAAATTGACGGGATGCTCCTGCACCTGCAATGGGTGTCGTGTGTGTGCTATTGTGAGTGGATTTGTCCTTCAAGAGAGCAGCAAGATATAATCAGCGTGTGTGCATGTACAGCATGAAAAGGCTCTTCTCTTCCCCCATCTTAAAAGACTGTCCCTCAGATAGCCCTGATCCAGGACCAGCCGAGTTCCAGCGCCTTGAGAGCTGCGCTGGTCTTCACCTTCCATGCCGACCTCGGATTGGCGTGCTCAAAGCCCAGCGCTGCTCCAGGAGCCAGCAAAGAGGCCCATGGAGAGCTGACCCCCTGGCCCAGCAGATGGAGCTCAGGCTGGGGGAGAAAGTCACACCGACACCCCTGGCACTCCCCAGGAACCAGGGTAAGAGACGGCAGCCAAGACGCACCTCACACACACTCCCACGCCACAAACAACTAACTCCACTCTACTCAAACACATACAGACACGCGCGCAGAATCACACACAACCTGGCACGACCATAAAGAGTGTGAGAGAGTTGAAAGCCAAGACACCTACAGACATCCCACAACACCTTAGCAACAAAGATAGTTTTTTTTGTGTACTTTTTGACTCACCGTGCCTGTCAGGAGCTCAAACAGGATGGCGCCCAAACTCCACCAATCACACGCTGCCGTCTCCTCGCTGATACCTCCCACCTCTGAAACAAGAGCAGAAAAGCAGGAGGACACTGAATTAATCAATGAATTAATAAGCAGAGAAATGGCTTATGTGTTGGGGAGGAACACGGGGAAGAATAGCAAACTAGTGAATAATAAAACAATCAAAATCACTGACTGATCTGAAGCTTCGAGGCTAAATGCAGAGGACCTCTTAGGTGATTACATCATTTTAGGTGTCTTGCTTTTAAACGCTCGACATTAAACACAGCATCAGACTGACATCTTGGATTATTTAATGTTTCGTTGAATTGACACAATCAATTCAAAATGAGCACAAAAACATGGACACAGTCACACACAGACACACACAAACAAGTGTGTGTCTCATAAAAGGGTGATTTGCATAATAAAAAAGCAGTTAAATTGAGGAAACCGTCTGCTGCAACTTCACACCATCTGCATGACCTGACCTCAAACACACACACACACACACACACACACACACACACACACACACACACACACACACACACACACACACACACACACACGCGCACATGCACACACACACCAAGAAATGTAAAGCAGGAACAACCGAAAACAAATAGTATGTTTTTTTCTCGCTCCTGAAAATAATCTACCCAACAGACTCACTTTCATTTTCAATTGATCTGCTGATTATTTTCTTAATTAATCGATTCCTCGTTGTCAGGAGGAATGAATCAAAAATGTCACAATTTACTGAAGCTTAAAGTAATCTTATCAAATATCTTTTTTAGCTGTTGAGCACTCCACACTGATTTTTAGCTGACAATTAAAAAAAAGAAAAGCAGCAAACCTTTTGCTTGAAAACATTGTTAAAAACTATTGAAACAAGTAACGAATAAACAATTATCAAAAAGACAAATTGTTACCACAGAACCTGATAGCAGTCTGTCAATAAGGGTTTTGTCTTGACAACCAAAACTTATGAAAGGCTCTTAATCATTTACCATCTCTTCCTTTTCTAAAATCCTCCCTCTTTGGTCTAAACACACTTCAAAACACATAAACTACACACACATAGAGACTGCAAAGACCTTCTCAAGATGAGCATTTCATAAGAGGTCTGTCCACCTTCAGTCTGGCTGCACGTTCTGCAGACTGATCCACAGGCAGTCAGACAGCCAGCTCCACGGAGGGCTGCTGGGACTGTGTGTGTGCTTTAAGTAAGACACAGAAACCAAGAGTGATGCCACAGTCAAGAGTGTGTTGGTGAGAGTGTGTGTGCGCTAGCTCCACTGGGTACCAGATGGCCTCTTGTGCCGCTCAGCTTCCCTCTGCTCTCTCCACAGGGCCGGGACCCGGGGTCACGGCTGTGTGTGCCCAGAGACCAGGCTCCTCAGCTGAGGGAGCATAAGAGACAAAGAGCCTCATCTCCTGGAGGCTGCTGGGAACTCCAGGGGTCTGCGCGGCTCTCTTGCAGCTAAGGTTAGAGAGGGCTATGATACGAGTTGCACGTTTCGTATACACACACAAACACACACATATACATACACACAGCCAACTGAGCAACCAGTCTTCAGGGCTCCCCAGGACTACTGTTTTGACAGCCAAGGAGAGAAGATCGTCATTGAACGGACCAGTGATACCTGCGTAGTTATGTGCTGGAGGGGAAATACTGGACACGCACACACTCACGCACACGTCTCAGAGCAAGGTCGATGTCATCACAATGGATTAATGTCTAAGGAGCTGCAGGGAGAGTACAGTGGAGCTGGCTACACTTACCGCTCTGTCAGAGCGAGGCAGGGAGAAAGGGAGATAGAGAGAAAGAGGATGGGAAGGCAGAATTAACTGGATCCACACCACAGGCCATGGGTCATTCATACCCCACTGTTACACTGTGCCATGTGTACATTTTAAAATCCGACCACACCTCCACTAACGTGCTTTCTTGAACAGCACATGAAAAACTTTAAAATGAATCATGGGAATTCTAAGAAAACAAAGGGATACTGAGAAGTTCAGATACAACAATACGGCGTGTTCACCTCACGGCCTCTTCTTCTTCCCTTTCCCCTCAACAATGCAGTTCCCCCTTGCTTTGTATCTTAATCACACTCCATCTCCTCTCTCCTGGGGGCCATAAGGAACTTTCTCTCTTCTCCTCTTAGACCGACTTCCCTAAAAACTTAACCGACAGTCATTGTTGAAAGAGGAAGTAAAGTGTGCGCAGGTAGGAAGTAAGGAGGGATTGGTGTGCGATGTTCCAAGACTGTGTGTGTATGCGTGTGTGTCTTATGAGCTGGGGAGGCTCAGTTGAAATGGTGCCAATTGTTGATAAAACCAAAAACTTCTGTATTTAAACACTAAAACAATGACTCATCTTCACTATGAGGGAAGATAAAAATAATCAAATCATAAAATAGAAGCACTTTCAGGACACAGTTTCTTACTTGAAAAGCTTTTCAAACAATGAGATGACGGCTCGGCATCAAAAGGGGAACTAAAGTTTATCTTCCATTAGATCGTGCCGTAGCGGAGCAGGTAAAAAAAGAACAAAACACAAGTATGATGATGGAGTCCTCAGTTACCTCAGAGGGGAAGAATATTGAATTTCCCTTTTCTTAAACACTGAAGATAATCGGTTTCGGCCTGGCTTCCCTCTCAACAGAACAATAAACAATTTCCATTTCTGCTCAAATTGGGTTGCGTTAAGGTCACTCGACCGCTTTTTTTCTTTCCTTATTAGACAAGAAAACATCAGCCATCAGATGTTTATGAATAATGATGAAATGGTGAGAAAGTCAATAAGCAGAAGTGCAGAATAAATAGATGAATACCCTGCCACAGTATTTTCCAAGTCCACTCCCGTGTTATTTGGGTGTGAATGTGTGCGTTTTAAAAAACATGTTTCCCTTCTTCTGGCACGCACACACACATACACACACACATACGGTCACAGCAGGCGCCCTGCTAGCTTTCTGGCAAACAGTCATAAATCTGTCATCAGGAATGAAGCCATCACTAGAGCTGACCCTGTCTGGATAAACAGCAATACATAACAAGGGCAGCAGAGACACACACTCACTAACCTCTGCGTTAGTGTGTGTGTGTTCACAAGCGCATACATCTACAGATAAGTGCATGGACCACATGTAGGGTTAGCAGCTAAATACAAGCAAGCAGAATAGGTGAATGCCATTACTTTGTAATAAGTATGCACCCACATTTACAACAACAACAAAGAAAGGTGGACATAAGAGACACATAAGAAAAAGAGAAAAAGTTGCCAGTGGCTGAGTAGGACTGTCAGTGGATGTTGAAGTGGCGCTATCACTTAACAACAGCTTAACACACCCCCTGCTGGCTGCTTGTATGTATTACATCCATTGATCCACATGGGAGCAGCAGTCGTTTAACTGACAAGACCTTTCACACCTGGGCTGAGGTCATTCCAGTTCCTGGCTTTTCTCTCTGACATTTCACAGTTTTTACTGGGCATCTTTATTCGTAAACCTGTTTTTAATACTTATGTGGGCTGAATATAACCGCCACCCAAATGTCAGTTAAAGATCCAACTGCGACAGGAGCTGCTGCAGATGACATGCAACTAATACATAAAGCCGAGTTTCTGAGTTGATTGTCTCCCCCAGCTCCTCTCAACATTCAGACACTGTGTCCAACTTTGATTATACTCTGATTCCTCTTTAAACCAAACCGCATTTAAATTTTACAGCGCTGAACGCATTCGATGATCAACCTCAACAATTTTGAAAGTGAATGATATCGTTTGTAAAGTAACACATATTCAGCTTCTCACCTTTGAAAATGTGTTCAACTGTCCAGGTTTTATGTCAATTTAAAGTGAAAACCTTGAATAAATGATTTGTTGTGGAAAACAACTATTATCCAGGACTGTCTTAACAGCGCTGTAATAACTAACTATAAGTCAAGTGCACATTTTTAAATTGAAATTGAAAACCCAATTCATTTTTAAATAGACAAGACTGTCCAGCACATTAAATGTCACCTTTCAAACCAACCATCCACGCTCTTAGACAAGTGTAAAAAAACTCAATACATATATTAACAAGAAAATTACAGCATTAATTACACAATGACTTGAGTGGCAAATATGTCTCGGTTTAGCAACGCTAGATTCTGAGCCACATTATGCATAAAGCTCCTTGTGCTGAGCTTTACTGCTGTGTCTTTAGGTCATCTACTGCCAGCCACTATATGCCTCTATGTACTTCTACTTCCATTAGTAGGCTTTTAAACATGCTGTTGCTAAGGGAATAAAAATGCACACTTTGGATATTAGACAGAGCATTTGTTGCTTTCAGATTTATTACAACAGTGGCATACTGTTATGTTCTAGTCACAAGGAGGATTTAAATCTGAAGTGACCTTCCTGGCTTGAGAGAGAGGATGAATATGAGTGATAATATAAGTGCGTGGGAGAGTGAATGGGTGTGAGGGCCATTGTGTACGTCTCAGAGTGTGTCCAGTGCTTCCAGCTAACACTTATCCGCCCTGCATATTTAAGAAAGATGTAATTAAACACATCAGGCATAATCCATCCAACAGCCTGAGTGTGAAGCCATGTGCTTATAGCAGCAACATATTGGAAAACGCATCCACCTATAGATGTCAAATGCGTGCGCACACAAACACACGCAAACACACCCCCACCACACACACAGAAGTGCTAAGTAGGGACATGGTGCTGTAGTCTAGCAGCAGTTTGTTTTAGGCAGCTTGTAAACAGCATGCCAGAGCTGCCACAAGCCTGCTGGGGGCAACACACGAGGTTACCGCACAACTGGCTCACTGTTGCACAACAGCACACTCTACAGGACAATGACAGCACTGCACCAAGACCCTGCTTCTTGAAACAGTGAAGCAAGAAAAACAAGATATTTCTAATTCATCCTCAACATCTTAACCACTGTGGGCGTGAAATGTTAAATAACACTGCCACGATGATTTCCGGATGGATCCTTTAGATGACATTTCTTTAGCCATAAATTGGAAAGAGCACCTTTGCATATGGATTTCTATCGAGTCCAGAAGAACCAGTGCTCATGTGTTTCTACTGTCGAGAGTGGTCTCTGTACACTTGGATTATTCATGCTTGGCTATGAATGAGGGTTTTGTGACCATGGGAAAGTGGCCTACTTATGGCCCCACATGCCTGCATAGAATTAACCCCACACAAATCTCCGAACTGACACACAAACACACACAGAGAAAACGAGGTTCCTCATGAATTAAGTATAGAATGAGTGCAGAAGAGACATCATAGAAATAAAGCGTACGTAGCATGTATATGTATATCTCACCTGGTGCACAGTACATATTGGCAATGGCCTCTTTGTCACAGGACTCCTCCACGTCACTCCAGCTACAAAAGTAGGTAAGCTGAACGTGGCCTGAGGAGAAAGGAAGAGACAGAAAGTGTTCAGCTCAAAGTGTATAACATTCATATCGTGCTCTGCCTCTCGTCAACCTCGCTCAGTCAAGTGTCACTCTAACTGGCTACTTGTCACTCTGACTGGCTACTTTTCAAACTGTTTACTCACCTTTCGAGCACTTCCTTCCTCCGTTCCTTTCTGCCTCCCTACATCCCTCCACGAGCTTTTCAAGCACGCAGCCCCTGCGATTACTCCTGTTTAGCGGCTACCCGTTAACGCTATCATTAGAACTAATGGTGTCATTAGGTAGCCGTGGCCATTAGCCTGGGCTAGCCAGACTGATGCACCACACTACGCCGTTGATGGGCCCTTTAGAACAATAATTACCACCAGGGAGACGAAAACAGCCACTCAGCTAATTAGACGCTTGTTGATAACGAGGTTGAGAGAGATGATTGTAGGACGACAAAAGAAGAAGTTGAGGGGGAAACTGTGACCTCCCAGTAAACCAACACTTTCGCCTCTGGAAGAGTCTTCATTTTAGCAGATAGAAAACATCATGGTTGACTACAGAGACAGTCCCTCAGTCAAAGACTATCTGCTCTAAGACAGGAATAAGATCTTGATGTCATACAAGTTCTTCCATTTTTGCTGGAGAAAACAAGCCAAAAAATATGACATACACAGCATGAGTACAGCAGCTTCAGACGGATGTGATTTTATGCTTGCTGTAAGAGGAATATGAGCAGAACAAATATAATGATAAAGAATAAGTAAATAAGTAAATTAATTGCTCCTCCTGCAGCCTCTGTTCAGTGCATGACGTTTCTAAATCAAGTTTCTTGAAAGGTGATATCAAAATCTTCACGAAGCATAACAAGGTTTACTTAGAAGGTCCCTATTTTTGTCATTGGGTGCATGTTTTTGTTGTTAAATATATGAATCCCTTGTTTAAGATCTCTGATCAATAATACAGCAAGCAGATGTTTGCAGTCCCTCAGCCCATTCATGATAGAGGAAACTCAGCCTTAACTTTCTGAATTTAAACTGTATTGTAATGCTGCTCTGAATTTATATGTAGCTTGCAATATTCTAGCTAAAATTGTAAGAAAGAGTCTTAAAGTTTTTAAAGTTCAGGAGACCTATGGGATAGATGACAAGACAGTGGGATTTTACGGAACAAAATATTCTCAGAGGATTTCTTGTGTCTAGCGCTGTGTCATGAAAAAAGCTGTGGAGGTCTAACCTTGGTGGTTGAGCAGGATGTTGCTGGGGTTCAGGTCTCGACAGATGATGCCCTCTTGGTGCAGAGAATCCAGCGCTGCCACCATCTCCACGGCCCAGCATCGTACAAACTCCTCCGGGATACGAGCTTGGGACGCAGCCAACGACAGCTCGTCCAGCTCTGCAAACAGCCGCGACACTTCTTCATCAAATTCGCTGCCACCTGTATTTCTAATAACTCTTGATGATTCACCATCGAGACCTAATAAACTCTCAACCACCGCACAGGCCTCAGTCCCGTTTGTGGCTGGGACAGGGGCTGCGCTGTTGCCACAGGAGGTTGGAGCCAAGTCTGTATTTACTCTTGTACTGGCCTCTAGTTTCTCATTAAGCGAGTCAGTAACTGGAAGATCAAGGGGAAGATCATTATTTTGGCATGCAGGGTGAACCACCATTTTGTCAGAGGCCTCTTGCCCAAACACCAAGCTGCAGTCATCCCACAGTGAGTTGAAGGGAGAGGAAGATGCGACACTGGTGTCACATGTTGCAGGGGCTGTACGTAAAGATGACAGCTCCTGCTCCAGCGGCTGCTCCTCCCCTTCCTCAGACTGGCTGTGAAGCTGTAAAACATCAGGCTGGATAAACTTCTGAGGAGAGGCTGTGGCCTCGAGGCCCAGACACACGCCCGAAGTCTCTAATTCCTCCTGTAAACAGTCTACAGTTCCACCCATTACAGGCAGGTTGACCAAAAGGTCTGGTGGGTGACCCTCATCCTCAACTGCTGCCTCTTTAAATGAGATGACAGGCACTGACTCATTGGAGCCTTTATCGCTACAGTCAAACCTCCAAAGCTCCGAGCTGTGGCCTTTGACCTCCTGAGCCAGCTCTGGAAGATCCTCGGTGACGTCCGAGCCCAGGTCGGATGTAGAAAAGACGGGGACCGGCTTGTGAGGGGGGCGCTGCTCTCCCAAGTCGAGACAGGTCACCTCACTTGCACTGTCTTTGCTGTCAATACGGAAAAACTCCATAGGCGTGTGTTTGGACTGATCCAAAGACAGAGGCACAGCAGGGGAGGGCAAAGGACTGAAGACGTCACTGTGCTCCTGTCCCTCGCCGCGGTATTGCTCAATGTCAAGGGTGTGGCCACTTTTCTCAGATGACTCAGTGAAAAAGCCAAGTTCCTGAGAGCTGATGGGTGAAGAGAGGCTGTCGTTGCTAAGCAGTGAGCGGCTACGTGAGGAAGTGGTGGTCGTCTCAACGGGCACATCCAGTGACAGCATTTCCTGTTCGCTCCTCTCTTCCTCCTCCTCTAGTGCATCTGGTTCTACTTTGTCTTGTTCATACTCGTTGCAAAGTGCCAAATAACTGTTGGTGCACTCTTCCTCAGAGGTGGCTCCAGAGTCTGACTGGGCCCCAATTTGTTCAATAAGCTTTGGAAGGAGAACAGTTTTCTGAGGAGACATGATGAGGTCCTCCCCTTCCTTCTGCAGCTCTGAAACAGAATCAGAACAAGTAACCGGTCCAGAACCAGAACTGGCTGAATCTACATCCAGTTGTGGTATGGCATGTTGTGGCGAGTGCACAGCCACAGTGTGGCTCTTCTGGATAAAAGGGATGTCAAAGCTCTCCTCTGGGCTGGAATTCCGAAGGTACTTTCCAATGTGAGACCACAGCTTCCCGCCTACAGATGAGAGAAACAGGGCATTAAAGACCAAGAAAAAAGGAGAGTGTGTCTAATAACAGCCACAAGCAGAAGTATTAAGAGGGTTAATGAGAAATTAAGAGAGAAAGCTGCGCAATTTGTGGATGATTACAGCACATTCCCACGGCAGGAACTTTTCCAGAAATGTTTTTAGGAACTCAGCAATTTCACCTGTGTTTCAACTGGGGGAACCTTGGTCTAAATTTAGAACAGGCCACAGTTTCCATCATCCAAAAAGCTCCTGCTCCGGGGGTAGCAGCAGTGAAAGTTGCTGACTGGTCAAACACAAGTCTCCAGGCTGCTACAGTTTGTGTACAACATTCATTCACACAATAAGCAAACACTGGGTGCCAGTAGTACCAATATAGGGACAGGGATGGTGCAGTGATACTTAAACCACGATGAAAGTTATTTGAATGCAGTTATATTCTACGGCAGAAACAGGCCCAAATTAACCTGCCATGTGGAATCTGCCTGCAGCAAGAACGACCTCTATTCAGACCCAGACACCCACAAATACACACACATTCCACCAAAATGTTTTACCCAGACACTGTCATGTATTTTTACACTGAAATACCACCTGCCCTGGGTTAACTGCAAGTCAGTTAGTTTATGATTTACAGGGCCCACTATAGGAGCCTCCAGTTGGGAAAAAAAGCATAGGAGTCATCTTTTAGGCCCTGAAAATATTAGTGGTGCACAATACCAAATGAATTTGTAATTGTAATTGCAGTATTCTTAATTGGCAACTTGGGACCAATGCTTAGTTGCCTGCTTTTGGTGACTGACTGAATACTTAATGAATACCTAGGATACCACTCGTCGCTGGATGACTTCCTGCTTATATTCACAGTTCTTTAGATGGTGTGAAAACACAGAAGAGACTTTTAGTTCCTGACTTTGGTTCCTGGGGCTCCTTAGTTACTGGGATACTTTGGAAAAAGGGTCATTAGTTTCCACTTAGGAACAAGTTACCAAGGCAAATAAAAACAGCCATCATGGAGCCAATTTGGCTCAACAGGGTTGGTGGGCATTTTAGGCTCCCAGTGTAATGTTAGCTTTCTGACTTGTTTCTGTCTTACAGACACACACACACAGACGCAGATACACACACAGCTGTAGTGTGAGCAATTGGAAGCCAGCATCTGTTGTGTGTGATGAGAATGGATAGGGAGTTCACAGTGATGATAATGATAGCGGGGCAGCTCGATGGCTTAGAAAGTAAAACCATCCACATGTTGTTTTGTCCAATGTCACTCAGGTCACTGCCTCCCTCCGTCTGCCTGTCTATCCTCATTCAGCCCATCAGTTGCTAACAGCATACTATAGAATCATAAGGGGCAACCCTGGATTTTCTGAATCACAGAATTCAGATGTAACTGTGGTGAAACTATGCCTTTTCTGGCATTTGATTAGCTTTATTAGATCATGTCGAACAGCCCCATATGATAGTCAATACTGTCCACTAATAGTAGCACAGGGTGGTTATAGAGTGCGCCAGATTGAATAGGTTACAGGGCATTAAAAAATATGGCTGCATTTCATTGTACGCACTCACCCACACATGAGCTACACACACACATTCTAGAGTGAGTGGGATGTAAGGAGGCCCAGGTGTTGGCATAGCTAATGAAGCATGGCGCCACCTGGTATTCAGAATAATGACCTGTGACACACACCCATCTCTATCAAACATCTGTCTGGAACAAGGGCAGAGAGAGGGGTGGGAGAAGAGAGGAAGAGGGATCAGGCAAAGAAGGGGAAAAGACAGTTGGGAGACAAAAAAAGACAAAAGAGGGAGGATGAAACTGATGAGCACGAGATGTGTGTGGCTTACCTTCAGCATACTGCAGCAAAAGGAAAACCGTATCTTCAGAGACGATGAACTTTCTCAGCTGCACCATGTGGGGCACAGAGTGAGGCATGATGGTCCTCTTGGTCCGCCCACAGTCACTACTCTTCCTCAGACCCTGCAATAAGAAGGGAAGGGAGGAGGAGGTGAGTAATTAAAGGTGGAAAAAAAAATGTACATTTAAGGACAAGAGGTGAAAAGGAAAATTAACCTAAATAAGGAGGGCATGAGAGGGGGGAAAGGAAGGTGAGTGTTTGAGTTTGTGTAGAATAAGCGTAAAAAAAAAAAAAAGAGGAAGGGAGTGTGGCAAAGGAGAAACCTCTCATTAAAGAGGTGCCAGCTATGCCCCATGGCAACCCAAAGTCACTGGATTCATCAAGCCACATACAGCGCGTGACTTTAACAGAGCCACACAAATCTATCAGCGCTACACGTTAAGTTCACATTGGCTGCGTGTGTGTATGGTGTGGTGTGCACGTGTGTGTAGTCATCTGTGCCTGTGCTGTGCGTTGGCATCTGGCACACGTCTCACACCTGAGAGCAGAGGAGCTGACAGGGACAGGCCCATTAGAATCAATTACACCGGTCACACACAGGGGCTTCTGGCACACTTCACACTTACACTTACAGTCAGGACGACGAGGGTGGGCGCACACACACACACACACACACACACACACACACACACACAAACTACACTTACTTTGAGGATGAACGTCTCTTGTGTTCTCTTGTCCATGACCAGAAGAACCTGTGATGGAAGAGTGCCATTAATTGCCAAGTATGAACAGACATACACAGTCTAAGATGATGTAGTGGTTATGTCCTCCAGAGCAGTGTTTTTCAACGACTGGGTCAGGGCACACATGAGGGTCATTGCAAGATAAATGTAGGTCCCTAAATTATACTAGAGAAATTGGCATTAACAGGTCGGATCCTGCTGTGTCGACCAAACCACTCCCAGCCACATAACAATGACTGAAGGGAATATATAGCAGTGTGATGGTAAAAAAAACAGGAAAAGGCAATACCAGCTACAGAAAAAACCTGAATTCATGGGTTCATTAATGAATGGGTTGATTGATAGAAAATTAAACCACAACAATTTTTGATAATCTCATCATTACGTAATTTATCAATTATATTCAATTTTCTCTAATATAGAGATTTTCTGCTTTTCCTTTTTTTTTAACAAAGAAGTATCTTTAGAGTCTAAAGAGATTGCCTTCCTTGCATATGGGCAATCACATGGCTCGTCAATCACATTTTTGATCATTTATCAGATGCCACAATTTCTTTAATGTGCTGAGAAATTTTCATTTTGGAGCACGTGAAAAGTATGTCACCACACAGCCGCGCCATGCTTCATAATGGACACAGTAATTGCTGGTGTGGCATCCCTACAGGAAGTCCCAATCCCTACTCATCTGTAAGCTCCAACCATCGCTCATTTCACTTTTGTTTACTTTCTCCCTCTGGCTCTTCCTAATATCTTTATTTCCTCCCTCCTTCCCTCTGACATCTCCATTGCTCTTCTGCTCCCTCCCCGTCTCAGGGGAGAGCTTGAGCATATGTGTGTGCGAGCCAGGCTGTGTTTGTGCGTACTGCGTACGTTTTGTGGGTGCATTCTCTCCATGTGACCCTGGCGGGGACCAAACAGGTGCAGGCTAAATGGATATGAATGGAGCTGTGAGTAAACAGAGTGGCAGTGCTAGCCAGGGCGCTAATATAATTAAGACACAAACATCAGGGAAGGGGGGAGGTGGGGAAGAGGGGCAGAGGGGGGGCAGTAGGGCGAGGATCTCTCTCCATCTGTCCCCTCTGTCCCCATTAAAAGTGAAAGGAGGAAGGAGGAGGAGGAGGAGACAGGAGAGGAGAGGCGGGTCATTTCTGGATAGCATAGCTTCTGTGTATTTCTTTTTTTTTTTTTTTTTTTTGCTGTGTCTGATTTGTTTCTGACATATTGCAGATTTTGTACGCACCTCTGCGGAGTAACACATGTTGGTATGGTGTCAACATTTTCCTTGGGGTTTTGTGTGTGTGGAGGACGAGCATCATCGATTCAATGTTGTGTGCCGCTCTATGAGCTGCTTGCCAAGTCATTTCATGGCTGAGTGGTGAAGTTGCTTCGCCGGCAGCTGGTTGAGAGGACCAGCAACCTAAACTGACCTTGTGGTAGTCATAACTGACGCTAAACATACACACACTCAGCCCTTACCATACCATCCCGTAAATCCATTACGTTTTTATTGCCTCAGATAAACGAGATGGTTGAAGAAGGAAAGGACACAAGGAGGAGAAATCTGAAGATGAATGCTGTCCGCATTTATCTGGTCGGGGGCAATCATTAAATAAACGAGTGCCTGTCGGACTTAAGTGGAATTGGTTGATAGGACCATGATTAACTGAAGGTTTTATCCAAAGAATTCTTCTTTTCTGAATGTACTATAGCATTCAAGGAAAACATTCTGATCAAATAAGGTGAAAAATTTAACACTAATCAACTTTTGTCTTTTCGTATCTTTTACTCACTCTCAGCAAAAAAGACAAAATATTGATTATGATTATAAATGTAACAACACTAAAGAATTTCCAGACTTTTCAACAGTCAACTTGCCTTATCTATGACCCCCAACACTCTGTAAGCTCTCAGCTCCTCAGATGGACTCTGCTGGCCTCCTCTGCTGGTGGACGGGCAGCACTGCGCCCCCAAAGCCTTGGAGGAAAAAAAACCATCATTAAAATATGATCATAGTCATTACTGTAGGTGTCGTGACCTCTTACAACATGTGACCCAAGGAACACGTGAAAAAGAGCAACAGTCTGTGTAATAGTCAGAACAGTCTGCGACTATCACAAGGCAGACGATATCTCATATAAACTAAGAACTAAATTGTTCTTTAAGGAAAGCACTAACTCACGTGTGTTTCTCTTAACCTACAATAGCCTTTTTTGGCCATGTGGGGGCAGCAGACACAACCTGCACACCAAATTACCATACCTTTTAAGTTCATATGGAAATCTTGTTAGCAAACAGTTGCATATTTGCACGTCCAGCACACACAGAGCAACATGAGCCTTCCTTTGAAGTGGTGCATTTGGCCGCCTGATGGATGCAAGTCCAATACTCCCTCCCTTTTAGCTCTGATTTTGATCTACAGCAGTGCTTAAGAGACACATCTGGGTTTTTAGCTGCTAAATGCTCCACAATTTTCACTGCCATTTGGGGTGAGAGTAAACCAGAACAGTAAAGTTGCAGGCCAGACAGCTAAACAATAAGCTGAAACGCACTATAAAGCTCTCTAAAGAAGAGCGGAGCTGCAGATTCAGATGATAAGTCTCTGAAGGTTAATCACACTTTCACATTGTTCTCTGTTGTCATTTTATACTTTGGACTGCCAATGTCCATGATGAAAAGATAGGTTTAACAGTTTTCAACGCAGGCTTGCTGTGATGTTTTTATCAGTAATAAATACAAAAGCACCCTGATATACGGCCTCAAGTGGTTTGAGGACCCTGGTGGATGCATACGTATAAAGTACATTTGCATAATCTAACACAGACAGCATGCAGGCCAACGACATTTCCCTCCCACTCACCACTGTCTGTGTTGATCCTTGACCCATGTTGCTTCTCAGATGCTGACTGGATATCTGTTCTGCACGCATCAGATACTCTGCGGTCTTCTTTTTCACCGCCTCTCGCCGCGTGGGACTGGGCTCACCTGAAAAGTGGTGAGTGAGATCGATGATTTTTCTTTACGAAGCAGCTTTTATAAGTGCATGGTTAGAAGTTTCTGTAATAAAGTGCAAGGTCCCGGTCACTGGCAGAGATTCTTAACGATTGGGGTGCAAAGATGTTATGTGATAATCTATCCACTCCCTCCAGCACCCCATACCTCATACAGATGTATCGCCTGTGAAACACTGAGCTAACCAGGGAGTCTGCTTACTTTTGAGGTGGAGTTAAATGTATTTATTTTTAGCTTACTTCATCAAGTAAAGGAATTTTAAAACAGAACTGAATGATTCTGGCTATACTGCATGTGCACTTGAAAAACTGCCCCTCCTTTCTTTAACTTTGGGAACCAGAATAAAGAAAGATTTGAAAGCAACTCTTGTAGGTATAGATGTGTTTTTGTTTTATTCTTTAAATGGCACTTAACTGGAGATGACTGGCCTAAGAGAAACATTAGTCTGTCCAAACTGACCTTGCACTCCTTGCAGCAGCAGATCCACTCCGCTGCGGTAGCAAGAGAAAGCTGCCTGGAAGTCCTGCTCTTTCTCCTTCTGTACAGCCAAATGGATGAGCTCACTGGCTCTGTCTAGATAATCAGACTTCACGTCCTTAGAACTGCCACCACTGGCTTTCTTCAGGCTGCCAGAGAAGAGCGGCGTTCGGCCTGGCCAGCTGACCTCTGGGTTAGGGGCTGAGGAGGCAGGGACAGGGGCAGGAGATGGGGTGCGGCGTTCATGCAGGGAGGGCAAGCGAGGACTGCAGCTGCTGCTAATGTTGGTGGCTCCCCCCTGTGGCTGGTTTGGGGAGGTGCGGCCTGAGGCCATGCCATCATCCAGTCCAGCCAATGAGTCTGTATCCACAGCCAGGGAGGTCAGGTCGCTGTCACTGGACGGGCCTGAAGAGAAAAACAAAGCTAGGGTCAAAACACGCAGATATACACAGTATAAACTCACCTCATAATAAGTCTATATATGATTTTATAAAATATAAGAGCTAATGCATTTGGGTGCTGTTTTACACATAAACAAACTTTACCTCCATACTCAGATGTGATCGTCAAATCATCTGCACCACTGATATCTCTTTGAACTGAAAAAACAGGCAAACATCTGTGAGTTAGTGTAAATTACAGTCACTGTAATTTCAGGGTAAGAGATTTTGTGTCATATTACCGTCAGAGCTGCAGTCGGACAAACTGTCTGCCAGGAAGTCAGAAAAGGGCTCAGCTGGTCCAATGAGCTCCGAGCCGTCGTGGACCTCACCCCCCTTGAAAGCAATTAAAAACACTGCAGCTCATAGTCTCTCTGGGAGTATGTTTGTGTTTGTGTGTGTGTGTCAGGGTACCTTGAAGAAATCTTGGATGTGCTGACTACTATAGAGAGCAGGGATATTGGCAGAGAACTGCAGCAGATCCTCAGAGCACTGTCTTCTTTCCTCAATTACTGAGTCATCAAAACGTCCTGCACATCCATACGTGGGCATAAAGATGCATACACACCAAGTGAGACTGAGTGAGCGGTCACACTGAGCTGCCTTAAGAGGGCAGAGTCATCACTACTTCTCCAGGGTTCAAATGTCAAGCTTTTCTGCTCTTGTAGAGAAGATTTTTAACACTAACAACCACATGTTAAAGTACCAGAAGACCATTAAATAAATGAATAAATCAAACAAGGGAAGCAGGCTCAATACACCTACTATTCTTTATCTTTATCAGGACTTCAATTAAATGTTTTTTGGGGAGTCAATCACTTTCTTACCAAAAACTTTGGCCCTGGCAAAGGGAGGAAACAGCTCCGACTGGCTACATACATTCTTGTGCAGCTGCCAGAGGTTTTGATGAAGCTTCCGGAAATCACTGTACCTCTTCCATACTGTTATCTACAGAAAGAGAGAGACAGAAAAGAGACAGATGAAGATAGGGAGGAGGAAGAATTGTGGAATCTGTCGTTATGTGTTTGAGGATGAGTGAAGCTTCACCAAATGGATCAGATCAAACACTGCTTGAAGGAGTCACTTGATTTTGTACTTGTCTGTAAAAGATTCTCATGATCACTTTTTACATCTTAAAATATCTGAATTATTCAAATGTTCATTAGGTTTTGTTAAAGGCTTAAAAACTTTAACTGTAGAGCTCCATAGCCTGAAACTATCATGAATCAAATGTTAGCTTTTGCAATTATGCGACACATACAGCAATCTTACTTACATGACAAGCTAAATCATCTCAGGCCATCTTGTGCAAAAGAACTTAAAGTAAGTCACAACATTCACTCACAAACCTGGATGAAGTAGTTCCTTACTCAGTGGGATAAAGCAAAGCATAATGGCCCAATGTTGAGATGCAAGTTGAGTTTGCTAAAAGCCAGCTGCTGCTGGAAAAACTGGACTGAGCACCACTCCCAAGCAGGAGCACTGCTCAAGAATGGAGGTATGTGTTTCCAGGCCAAACTCTTTCACTGTCTCTTAGACATGCAGTAATTGACATCATCCCTTCTGCATTAGCGCTGTTTCCAGGCTACGCTGCATTCCTCAGTGTGTGTCCAATACATGTGTTTAATACCACGTGTTCATGGGTAAGTTATGTGAAATATGAATAGTTAAATGTTCTGTAAAAGACAAAACGGCTGTTTTGAGGGAAGATGCAACAGTCATTCATTGATATTTAATCTTTGAAAAAGTGAACCAGAAAAACGAAGCTTTGCTTTGTAAAATCTTAGAAACGTCGAGTCACACACAGCTCACACAGCCTCTTACCACACTTACCACCACTTTCAACTTACATATAAGTAAATTTATAAAACTGCATATTTTGAAGTGTGTAATTATACTGGTCTTGGGTGGTCTAAACCAACTTAGTCTGAGATAATAGAGAACTTACACTAGATACATAATAGCAGTGTTTATCTTCTAACCTTGTTAGGGAAAATTCCCTCCAAAATATTCCATCAAACTCCTTTCTTTCAACAAAATCAAAATTCTGCCAATCCTTTGCACTCTCACAAGGTCATGATATAAAAATAACAGCTGCAGGTCTTACCTCTTGGACATCCTCTGGGTTCTTCCTGGAGATGATCTGTGTGGAGGAGGGACAAGTAAACTCAAGGACACGTGAATGATTCCTATCTAAAAGTATGTTAATGCTGTTTTGCTGCAAAGACTTTCTTGTGAGCCCAGTATGAGCGGGCACACAGCTCCAAGTGTGACAATGAGTGCATTATACAGGGAATGACGGAAGCCTTGAGTGTAAGAACGAGACATCACCAACATTCATAACAGGCAGGAAGGCAAGCAGGCGTCTATCCAGACCTATGAAACTTGGAGCACTCCTATATATCTGTAAAATCATTCCACACGCTGATTAACTGGAGATCTGACAGAAGTGTGGATGAATAATTGAATATGTCTATTAATTTCATAATCAAAGGACTCGCTCCTCTATACCAGCACTTGATCTGTGAGTCGCTGTGTATTATTAAATGGAACAAGGGGCCATGCTTACAGATTTAAGTCTAATTGTGCAAAACTGCTGGTGAATTTGTCTGGGTTTTTTCTCCTAACTTGAATTATTTTCAGACTCTGGCAGCACCTCACCCTGTGAGATAGATAAAGGGTATTTAAGACACTGATATGTGACTTAGGTTATGAAGTTAACCCAGGCTTTGAGACTTCTCCATGCCAGCTTAAACGGCCTGATTTGGCCATTAGGATGCCTCACAACTTGCATTACTTACTTCAAGGCATTTCTCTGGGAAACTTGCCTCAAAACAGAATGGCAATATGAGCCAGCTCTCTGTTTAATGTTAAAGTTTGGACAGATTTTTGTTGTACTTAAAGATGTTTAACATTACCCCCTTAATGTTCGTCTATCGTAACGCTACATAAGCGACTAACTACGCTAGCTGGTTAGCTATCTAGTGGTTAACACCAGGTTAACACAGCGTTTAGGTCGGACTCAATCAATCTGGCTAATGTAAGTTAGCAGGAAGACAACCCCTGGGGGTAACATAAAGAAAACATTTAAAACTATTAACAAGTCTGAATGCGTCTATGGCGTTTACAAAAGTTGTTACCATTGCCAGCTAATCCTCAAGAGGTTAAAGAGACGTTACTTGTGTTTGCATCATATTATCTTAGTTAGCATAGCTAAAGCTACACAGCTAGCCACAGCTAACAACATCTAGCATTAGCCTTGCTGTCATCCTCTATTCACTTACCCTTGCGGTGACTTTGTACACTGTATAGCCTTTCTGGTGTTTTTTAGGATCCGTGACAGTATAAAACCGAGCGAGTTCTCCTCTGTCCCGCTGTGATATCATTCTGATAATGACAACATTGCCAAAGATACCAGCCGGCTAGCCGTACACATTCATACCCTGACAGCACAATGACAGGCAGGCAAATGTATTAGAGCTCCCCCTTGAGGAAAGCCTGTGAAACTACCTGCCTCAACCACTTGGATTGAGATTGATAACACCAGTTCTTTTTATTGCATGTAATTAACACCATACAACACAAACTGAGAGATACATGCTAGTGCCGTTTATTACATGCATAACCATGGAATATGCATAGAGAATACATGAGAAATATATGATATGATCACAGTCTATGTCATTTTGTAACAAATGTAAATAATAAAGCTACTGATATTTGAATTTCTATCTTTATGTTCAAGTTATAGTGCTATAGGTACTAAGGTATAATTAAGGTTCGCATTTGGTTATATATGCTGAAATCAAACTACCTTGAAACTGTATAAATTGAGTGTGCTGACTTGTCTCCAAGCACATATGACCGAGCATTTTGTGCTTTCATGAGTTCAAAGAAAGACAGCAATATAAATCTTAAAATGATAATCTGTTGCTAAATAATATGACATCCAATCTGTGATTAACAGTTAATAGCAATGAACAGAGAAAATGATAACATAAAAAACAATACACACCCGGTCCTGCAAAGTTGAATGTACCCAGTTGGATTCAACAGAGATTTTATCAACTGCGCCTCCCTTTATCAAGATTTCAGTGGCTTGGATCTGATGCAAATACAACCTTGTTACATTAGTGCAATCCAGAGTAGCAAAAGTATGATTCCTGCTGGGTTCACAATCCAGGAGGTGCCAAGTTTGCTTGATGCTTTGTTGTTCTGACAAGTGACAGTCGGTGTCTTCATCATCTCCCTAACAAAGCCAGTTTTGTAAAGTAAGATGTGGTTCTGTGAAAAAGAAAAGATGGCATAATGTAGGAATAGCTGTCTTTTACGATACTGCAGAAACGAAGCATGAGACAATAAATAGCCTCTTATGTTGTCACTGACTTGAGCTTCAATGTCACACACTGCATGGGAAGACAAAAAAAGTCTTTACCCTTGTGTCCATGATCCTTAGGTAGATGGTGAAGTTGATTGGAAGTAGAAAAGCAAAGACACAATCAAACAATTCAAACTCTTACTTACTTTGTCATCAGAGGCCATTTGGATTTGTGGAACGGCCTTTAACAAACTCTCATACTCAGCAATTTCATCCTGGTCTGATGTGGTGGTCACCACAGATGTCCTGTCAGAAATTAGAAGAGAGCTACTTCATGAGAGCATATTATGACACTATATCTGCATGAAACACAGATATAATAATGATAATCTATGGAGAGTTGCATCTGTTCTTACCGGGAGCTTGTGTTCATCAATGGGTGCGTTGTATTTGGGTGGCTAATACATGAGGAGATCTTGATTGCAGGGTAATAGAGGAGGAAGGCCAGGCACATCTCATCAGTGGTCGCTAACCCCATCTGAAGGAGGAAGACAAGAAACATGGCAGGTACGAGATTCTCAAGTCTTCTCAGTTAGATCTCACTAAACGATACAAGTGCTTATGTTAATGTGTCCACTTCCATTAGGTTTACATTGAATTTCACACATCTTCAGAGGCGTAAAAGTTATACTGCTCATATCTTTCATCAGCAGTCTTCATGTTACTTGCATTTCTTTTTAGGTTTTTCTTGGGCAGAGCTGATTTGATTTAAAGCACATTACACGCGCAATGACGTTAGATCACCCAGTATTTACTCACCTTGGTGACTTTAGTGCGATTGGTAGTATTGTAGGTGCACTCTACTGCAATTTCATCACCCTGTAATGGGAGACAGGTAATGTGGCATCATAAATTATAGAGCACTATAGAGCCCAAACAACTCATAAGTTCCCCAAAAACAGTCTTGTAACATATGGGCATAATATATGGGCATGGAGGTGATGCAGACGTACCTCCTTGATGGTCTTGATGTTTCCCAAATTAAAGATCTGCTGTAACTCAAAATCATAGTTTTCATCGAAGCTCAAGAAGTCAATCTGTGTTCCATTTCTACATAGAGAAGATGTATGAAATAAGCACCCAAAAGCAAGAAAAGCAATCCAATATGTGCAGTCCATAATGCTGAAACTAAACAACCATTAAGGAAATGCATGGCTCAGCATAGGAGAGCCAACTCCTCAGGTCAAGACTCAGCAGTTTACCTACCCATTGAAAGATAAGTGACACTCGTTTAAGGACAACAACATTCATATTTTGGAAAGGGTGGCCAGATATTTGAAAGAGCCTCCATATCCCCAATCTGTCTTTGTTACCTGTAGTGGCCAACTCTGACTTTCCTCCCAGCCAGGTGAGTATGCAACAGCATAGCGAATACTTGTAAGTCAGGCAAAGGATTCACAAACTAGGGGTGGAAAGCAAAAACCATGAGGAACACAGTCATAAACAACAATAATAAAAAGACCTCTTGAGTTTTCTGTAATAACCACTGCTGCAGTTTGAAATCAATACTGAACCACTACAGACCTGAGAAATCATACTGGTATTACACACTCCATAGGTGTGGAATTGAGAGGCTTTTGGAGGGATGTCGTACTGCATATGTTTGAATAGCAGCAGACCTGTGGACATGACGCCCACATCATGCTGCCGGAGTTGGGCTGTATAGTACAGTCTCAGTCCTGAGCTGTCTGTTCTGCCTATACAGAGAGAGACAGATACTGAATGTACAGAATGTACAGACTAAAGAAAAGAATACACATACTCCAGTACTTTGTTCATACAGTATATAACACTGTGTTGGTATTATCCCTTTGATTTTGAGCCATTCCTTAAACAGTTAAAACCCGCACAGAATTTGAATAAATGCCTAAACTTTAACCAATATTATATACTTTATAATATCCCAATTCAAGAAACAGAGGTGCATATATATATGAGGTACAGTATGAAAAGGATGTACAGTATTTACCTGTTTCCATGTTGGGATTATTGTAGTGGATTTCCAGCCTATAGAAGGTATCGCTGTCCTCACCTCCGACAGGAATACCTGCATTTTCTGGCAGCTCAAACACCTGAGGTTTAAAGCACAACACTGACATGGATACACACTGAAGATGACAGGCGATAAAATGAATCAACAGAGGTAGATGCTGACTCCCTCACCCCTCCTCCCACTCCCCATGTAGCAACCACAGTGAAGCAGGCATCCCCGATGTCACCCATGTAGCACGGCTTGTCGTAGGGCTGCGTCACAAAGGAAGGGCAGCGGTAGAGAAGCATGTGATGAACAATGTCGTGGTGCTCAATCACCGGTTTAACCTGAGAGGAAGTGAGAGCAGAGTTGGTACAGAAGGTTTAAATAATGATGAGTTAAGGTTGAAATGAATATGAAAGTCATGACGCTCATGTTCATTATTATGTTGGGATTAGATTATATGGGATTAGGTTATTCTTACTCTTCTGTTTTAATATATAACCCATACATTTACAGCATCAATCATTTTTGTTCTAAGTACTTTTATTAGAAACCCCAAACCACTCAATACCTGGCAGTATTATAGCATGTAAATCAAACATCCCATGTAAGGAATATCATTAACTTAATGATTTGATTAAAGGTGACTGAATTGCAAAAGAAAAAAAGGGTTTTATTTCTTTGCTTTTATTTATTCATAAGGACAACACACATAATCCACATTTCTGTAACTGAGCCAGTGTCAGCCAGCTGGCTAATTTGCAGCACTGGTCGTTCGGCGCAATGTTTGGAAATCTACAAAGTGCTAGAATGTGCATAACATAGAGAATAAGATGCCATAAAGGCAGCAACAACAGCAAGACAGGAATTCTCAAGGCAGTAACACACCAGACAGCACATAGAGCAACACACAGCTCAGCAAGTCATGCAGAGCAGCAATAAACAGTAGGCATTAATTTAAAAAAAACTAAACAAAACAAAACAAAAAAAACTATTGTTACACTACTCTTTAAAAAATGTTGAAAAATGTAGTTTTGGGTCTGCAAAATAGTAGTATACACAATACACACAAGCTATGCAAGACTGAGTTTTAAGCCACAGCTTCTGATAAACATACTAGACTGTTAATAAAATACTAGAAGAAAGGACGATTACCAGATATATATGATGTTTTGTATTTAAGGTCGGAAACTTCATGACCTTGCAGTGGTAGTAGGTATGACTGGGAGGAACATTGATCTGTAAAAAATAGACAGATAAATAAATAAAGGTGTCAGAAGTGAGTTAATCTTTACATTTCTTTCCATCCATTCATCCAAACTGCACATTGAAAACAATAAAACTAAAAACTGCAAGGTGTTCCAGCTCCTGTCAGAGTGAGCTACAAGGTGAAAAATTGAAAAACAAATCTACTAATTTTCCCCCAATTTCCACAAACACATGCTGTCATAATTGGTTCGAGTCATTCTTACATTGTCCACTGTGGCATTGAGATAGCTGGAGTTGGTTAAGGTCGTCCTGATCATGTAGTTCAGCAGGTTGACTTCCTTGGTGCCTCGACGGGCCTGATGGTAAGAGATGTCATCTGTTGGTCCGTAGGCATAGATCAGTTTAATGGGTTGAGCCTATAAAAGAGCACATATTTACTCATGGAATACAAAAAAACAGCATGAAAGGGCTTTTATTGGAAGAAAATGCATGTTACTGTATTACCAAAACTGAAAAATCAGGCCATTCTTTACTTTAAAAAACTAGCTATTTCCTAAACTTTGACGTTCTTACTACATACAGTTTGGTTTTATGTCCAGTAACGTAAAGCATTTCAGGTGTTCAATGCAAAACAAAATTGTGTGCCTCTTTCCGTTGCTTTCATTGTCTTCATATCTGAAAACAATTAAATTCAAGATAAAGGACCCTAACAAAAGAATCGATATAATAGAGTTAACCTGGATACAAGCAGGAAACTTGAGCTTTGCGTGGAGAATCACATCAGCAATACAAAAGACGGTAGCATTGCAAATAATGAGCCGTACACTGAAGAGTGGATTAAGATTGAGGCTCAAGTTCCACGGTGTGAAACACCAAACAAAGTTTTATTGAGGTGCAATGAGCTGATGAGGGATGTTGTTCTACAGGTGTGTTATTGTTGCCATGGCAACAGCGGCTTCCAAGATGGGGTGATGGTCCACTATTTTTACAGAAGACGGTTCATCGGTTTGATACTGTTTGTTTTATCATTTGTTTTCCAGATTTTTCTGCCATTATACATTGAAGTAATTTCCAGTTTCTTAATCTATTCAGCTTGATTTAGCAGGAAATAAAAGACTGGATATAACACTGAATACTCAAGTAAATTTTTGCATCAGTGGAAACTCCTGCTTATTCTTTTTTTAAATTATCTTTACTTAAAATAAAGTTAATATTTTACGAGTGCAATACTGCTGCTTTGCGTCTAATACCACAAGTGCAGAATATCCTGCAAAAAGTTGGGAGATATTATCCGAATGTCTTACAGTGATGTGGATGTCTTGGTCATCACAGGACTGGATGGCCCTCTGAAAGGTCACGATGGTTTGACCGTCACTTTCATTCAGAGAGAGGAGAGTGTAGCTCTGCTGCTCGTCCACCAAAGGCATGGAGTCCCCTGTGGCATAATAATCCTAACAGACAGTGAGACACATGTTTGCTGTCAAACAGAATAATTCAGCACAAGGCATTTTTCCTGTTATATCTAAAGCAATCCAGGTATGGGGGAGACATTAAACAAGCTGCTGCACATGTAGTAGTTAATATCTGGTGATGGCTTACTGCGAAGTAGGTTCCACCAGGTCCAAGTCCCCCCATGATGATATCTGAGCCCTTCATGCGTCCGTTCGGACTGAAGCCAAAGCCCACCCAGCCTGTTGTGTTGACTATCAGCTTGAATGTAATGTTCCCCTCCAGCTTATCAAAGCCCCACTTTAGGCAGACCAAATGGTTCTGGTCCAGGTACTCCATGAAGGGCATGGTGTGGTCCGATGCACCTGCAATGAAGAACAGGTAGAGGAGAGGAATCAGAGAGCGCATGATGTCTCTGTGAAGGTGAAGATCTTCAAACTGAGCTCAGTGTTTGCAAAGCAGCCAAATACCCTCCCACCCTCCACCGACACACCTGCGTTGCTAGATGAACTCAGGTGATACAGGCAAAAAGTGCTCAGTCATGTGGCGTTTGCCCTTGTCGAGCAGCAAATAGCGTTTATCACTTTGCTGTGGCCTTAATCACGTTCAGATTTTTCAGCTAAACTCCACTTTCAAGTTCAAGGATTTCTTCAAAAGCTTATTCTCAGTGTTAAATCTGCTAAGTCACTGTCTTTGATGTGAGTGCAGAGGAAGCCTCCAGCCTCCCACTCGAAGTATTTTCATATGATTACACATTCATACGCCCATCCCCCCCCCCCCCCCCCAAAGCCCACTCCCGGCTTCAGGTGTTTGATATATGAGGAGGTCACGAGGAGGGAGCAGGAATGAAAGGTGTACCTCTCATTCTGGCCAGAGTCAAGCTTGTCGATATATTGACTCTGGCCAAAATGAAATACCTCTTGTCCCCTGTCTCTCTCTTTGCCACCTTCTCATATATCACACACATCCAAAACAATCTTATAGGAATGTGAATAGTTACTCAGATGCTCAGTACTAAAGGGAAAAGTAGGATTTTTGTAATTCAGCATTCCCTTCATCAATACACTCATATTCTGTACTATATTATTATTATTATTACACTTCAATGACTTTCAGGTGCTTCAGCTTGAACTGACACTTGACCTGCTCCAAGTGCTTCAACTTCCATTAGTTTCTCAAATACAAACAAGTAACATTTTAAGGTTTATTAGAAAGATATCAGCAACACTGAGAGGCGCATGCATCCACTCGTGGCCAGTGAGGGCCTCTGCTCGTCATGTAATAGCGCGTTGATCCCAGCAGAGGCCGACTGCAGCATAATAAATAAAGCCAGGGTCACTCCCTTCAGCCAGTTGTTAACAACGTTGTCAGTAAACACACCACAGAAGCTGCCTTGTAATTAGGATAATACACCGGCATTTTAACTATTGTTTGGCATCACAGTAAAACCAAAATAAGCCTAATGTGGACGAAAACTCGCTCTGAGCGTAGTTTATGTATTTTGAAAAACATCCTACAAACCATTAAAGAAATAATTAGAAGATTAATTAAAGTTGAAAAAAAAATCTTAAGATAAGGATTTTAAGTAACATTTTTTTGTTTTGTTGAACTGTTATTGTTTCACAAGGCATGTCTGAACTTTAACTGCTTCTATTGTTTCAGTAATTATTATTAGAATTAACTGTTTTACAGCTGTAATATTTCTGGTTTATTAATTTAAATTAAATTATATGTTATTTGCGTTCTTTCTTTCTTTCTTTCTTTCTTTCTTTCTTTCTTTCTTTCTTTCTTTCTTTATTTATTTCTTTATTTCTTTATTTATTTATTTTGCTTACTTTTTAGTTGAATTAAGCCAGTTTCTGAGTCCATGTTATTTTTCTGTATAACTCGTCAGGTCTTGGAGGGCCGTACCGGACCGAGCCTACCTTTCCGGTTTCTCCCCGCGGATCAGGTCCCTCCTCCGCGCTGTCAGCGGCTCTGTACGCGCTGGAAACTTACAGTCGCGCTGGAGCTAGTCTGTTCCCACCGCCTCTTTTCCTGCTGTGCTTGTTTGTGTGTTTGTTTTTTCAGCTTTTAAGTGGCAAACTGTTTTTAGTGATGTGTTAAAGTGCGCGGCTCGGCGGCTCTACAGCGGGAGGAGTTATTACCGAGTTTTCTTCGCTTTTAGTGGAAAAGCAGCGGGGGGAAATGTCCAGCTGAGGATTGGAAATCCTGAAAACCACAGGGCCTGTTTTTGTAATGATTGATCAATGCTTCGACAATGGCGGTAAAGGTAAGTCTCACAGCTTTTCTAGGCCGATTTAACGTCAACTTGGGTGTTTAACCTCCACCAGTTTCCACTGACAGCTGTTGTTTTGTGAATAATGCGGGTTATGGTTGTAGGCGCTCGGACGGAGTTGAGAGTTTCTCGCAGTAACGTTAAGTTCACAGTGAACACTTCGCTCGATAAGCTTCACATTAAGAGTCAAAAACATTTAATATTCTGCTTTAGAGACGTTAAATGGACGCTTACATCTTATTCGTATTCCGTAAATGTCACACGAGTGTTTTTGCTGTACATGGAAAATGTGTCTCATTAAGAAAGTGTCTTGTGACATTTTACTAGCTTTCCCAGTGCGGGTCAGTTCTACCTCCGCGGAATGCTGGGAAATGTAGTGTTCACGGTTCGCTGATACAGTACAGTGTCTGCACGAGTGATTGTCTTCAGTAATAATCGTTATTAATACAGATAGTGTTAATGTGAGTTACTGTAGTATTAATGCTACTAGCAGCCTATGAGTACTACCATTATAGAAACAGGAAATAGGTGGGTGGGTCTCAGGCTTATTCTGATTTAATTTTGTATTTGTGTTTCCAGATTCCTAGACGTTTAAGTTTAACATCCGCCTCCAAACATGTTTTTATGACATGTAAAAATATTCTGCTTGCAAGGCCAATTTTTGTGTGACATGGTTTTTCCACTAAAAAAAATGTTTTCTTGAAATTACCTTCACGCCTCCTCCGTCTTTGAAACATACAGAATCTATGAATATGCAAACATTGTTTGTTTCAGATGTTTCACTGCTTCACGCAAGATGTCTCATACTTTACTGGAAACTGCATTCTCGGTGTATGCGTACTGGAGGTTTTAAGTTTCCATACTGGATTAGAGCTGCAGTGATTAATCAATTACTTGTCAACTGTTACAGTACACTGAAACGTCTTCTTCGGCTTTGAGAAACTGATCACACTTTTCTGGCGTTTTATAGACCAAACAACTAATTGATTAACTGAGAAAATATTCAACAGTGAAGATAATCGTAGTTGCACCATGATTGACTTCAGACTAGTTTTAATGTCACAAAATCATGCTCATTGGTGCACGTGTTAAAGTCAAAATTCAGGTGAGCACAGACAAACCTCCCCCCCTGCAGACGACAGATCACATCACACCATGCCATCAGTGGAGGAAGGTGTAGATCATCTTGGCCCGGGCTGACTTCACAACAGAAACAAAGTGCTTTCACTACGTAAAAATAACATCTGAGCCAGCACAGCTGAGGCTGTGGCCAGACACATTCACAAGTTCCTGTTTAAAATCATCCCCCAGCTTCCTTGCCTCCTGGGAGGTAACACTAAAATAGATCTCTGTTCAGGGAAGAACAAGAAAGCCTTGCATTCCATCTCACTGGTTAATGAACAAGTTAATTAGATAGTTAGTTGGCCGCTGTTTTAATAACACGTGACGTGCTGATAAGAACAGGCAATCCAAGTGAATTTGGATAGTCAAATTAAAACCAGCCATGAAGTGAACTGTGAAAGGTGAAGTCATATATAGAATGGTTTTCACTCTGCTGCCTCTCAGTGTTGCGTGTATTTGTATGTGTGTGTGTGTGTGTGTGTGTGCGCCTTCTGGGGCCAAGGGGGGAGGGCAGATTTGTAGATGTGGGTCAGAATAACTGCTGGCTCATGTGTTAAACTGAACCAGGTAAGCTGATGGTTCTGGCCTTGTTTTTACTTGATACTGGTGCCTAGTTAAGAGTCAGCATAATAAACCCAGAAGAACTAGTTTGGCCAGTTTCACCGTGCACTAATATCCATCCACAAGAGTTCTAACACTGAGCGTGCTATCGTGTGTGTGTGTACATGCACATGAGCGTGTGTGTGCATGTGTGACTTGTCTCAAGAACGTGTCTGTGGATCATGCAGCAAGGCTTGTGTGTTTTTGTTCTTGATTGTGTTCAGGCAAAAGTTTTGTATGACTTCACTGCTGAGCCCGGAAACAACGAGTTGACGGTGAAAGAAGGCGAGACGGTCACCATCACCAATCAGGTAAATCTGTACCAATCTCGATTAATTGTTCAGCCCTACTACGAATATATCTTTTTTCTAAAGGGTAAATTTTTAAATGGTGCTATTTTCTGTCTAAAATAATAGTATTAGTTAGCTGTAAAAGCTTCCTGTGTTGTAGCCTCAGCTTTATTTGACTCTTCCGGAGCATTGTCTTCGAAAACTAACAGTCCAAAACTCACATGATGTCAGGTTGTCCATAAAAAAGTGCCATGAACTCACACAGAGGAAGGAAGGATGAAAGGGGAAAAAAAGACTTGGAGCAAACATGATGTCATTACAGCCAGTCGCCAGTGGTTCAAAGGTCACTCACTGTGTGCTGACCTACATAGTTTTCTAATCAACGTCAGTCTAAAGCCAATCAGGACCTACTGTATGAGGGAAACAGAATCTTTTTTCAGCACTAAATACACTGAGGAGGAATTTGTCCGGAGAGATTTCAGTGTGTTTACAGATACTTGAGTAACCTGGTTGTTGTCAGCTGTTTGCTCTGACCTGAATTCTTAAATGACTTGTGAATGGTGTTCTTAACTTCTTTAACTAATGAAGAGGAGCACAGTTACAGTAACACTGCTTAGAGATGCAAAATCACAGAAATATTTAGGATAGAAATACATTAGAATACAGAGGAACTACAGGGTTTGTTTGCTCTGCCTGTGTTTCTGTCTTGTGCAGATAGAAGCAAACCTTTTACCAGATCATAAGCAGGCATCACTGAAAACCCATTTAACAAGAATGAATGGAAATAAATTAAAACTCCTCTGTTAGCATGCTCAGTCAAGCTGCACCCACATGGTAACAGCCAGCAAAAACCTGCAGAAGAACATAGAAACTGTGGGCTTTGATTTCGGCTACTGTTTGCTGGAATATCATAAAAATCTGAAAAAATATGTATTAGATAAGATATAATATAATTTGGCTCAGACAGTGCAGTAGTGTGGGCTGCTCATGTGATTGGAGAATGCACTGTGCTTACAGAGGGTTGTAGTTTTACTGAATTCTTATTTTTGGTTTGCAGAGAAATTAGCTGTTCGTGTGATGGAAGAGCTGATTGCACTGCATGGTTACAAATCAATTAAATGGACATACTCTTAACCAGTATTGCTTTTTTTAATGTCTATTTAACTGGGTTTCCATGGATAACTAATTTGCACACAGTAACAAAACACAGTTGGCTCTCTTATTTTTACCATCCTCTTGCTATCATCCAAATACTCCATTTTTTTTGCAGCATAATTCGAAAATACTGTAGAAACAAGAGGAGAAATCTGATTACTGCATGTCACTGTGGGTTGAATCAGGTTTCTGCTATGCATTCAAATACATTCTCCTTTTAAAGTGTTTTTTCTCCTCAGTTGCCTGGTTGTTCGTGTGCATGTGGTGCAGACGCCTTCTCTCTGCAGTCCTGGACATCAGTGCTAACATGCTGTCTTGGGTCTCACTCTGTTTCAGAATATTGGAGGCGGCTGGATTGAAGCACAGAACTCCAGAGGGGATGTTGGACTGGTGCCAGAAGATTACATCGAGGTAAGACAGTCACTGAGTTTATGGTGGCGATTACATTACCCCGCAGATAATCGGCCTTGAGGTCAAGATGCACTGTCTATATCAAAGTACAACCAAATATTTAACTTTTCACCCTCTCAGTGCCTCTATCAGCTAGATATTTGTCTTTACTGACAACGATATGTTTGGGCAGTCGCTGCAGACTGTGGTGCTGCCTTGAAACTAAAATCACAACAGGATGTGCCTCCTTCAGGGTTTTGCTGATGAGGGTGTTTGTGTGTGTGTGTGTGTGTGTGTGTGTGTGTGTGTGTGTGTGTGTGTGTGTGTGTGTGTGTGTGTGTGTCCAGTTTGATCCAGAAACTCTGACTTCATCATGAGGATGTGATTCACTCTGAAGACATTCAGAAAGAGACCCAGAGTTTGATTAAAAGTAAAGTCTGTTTCAACAGATCAGCGTCGCTCTAAACAACAGTTGCTGCAGCATCTAACAAACTCTCTGTGTACAAGAGAGAGGTTGATATTCTCCATCTGCTTGTGTGTGTTTGTCTGACCTTAAGTTACCTCCAGCTGCCCCCAGACAGTTTTGATTTGGTTTCCAAGTCATAAAAACCCACTGATGACCATCGCACTTGCAGCTTATGTAATATCGAATGAAAAACACCAGGACACATGTTTCTCATGCAAGTGCTTTCAATTTTAGTGCACTCTACTGGCAAAAATAAGATCTGCAAAAACAAGGTGCTCAGCTATAAAAAATAGCATGAAGGATTACGTGTATGTCCTCATATTGAGAAGTTTTAAAGCAGATTTAAACGTGTATATTTAAGTGTCTCCAGCCAGTGCTATCAACACTTAAGATAGATAAATGGAGAATGTTAAAAAGCCAGTTTGCAAAGCCAGGGAATACCAAGGAGACACGATCACATTACCACAGAAGAATGCACCTTTAAAAGCCATTAAATCACGCTGGGATATCTGGATGTGTTCTCCTAATGCGACTGTTTTCTGTCTCTCCCTCTGTCTTTTATCCTTTCACGTGTTGCTCGGTAAGCAGTTTCCATCGTTCCCAGGAGCAGGAACGACAGCACCTACCCCTAGTTTAGGAAATGTTGCGTCTTCAGACCTGTCCATCTTTGATGCCTACGCTCCCCAGTCAGCACCTGCACAAAACCAGGTAATGCACTCACCTAATGAATGTGTGTGTATCACATCAGATGCCCGTTTGTTGGTGGTTTGCTGACCTTTAGTCAGTGCAGTAAGTTAATATACAACCATAAGTTCTTTAAATTCAGCAGCCCAATCCAGTGTTGGGGAAGTAAGTGTAAACACCTGCGGGAGTACCAAGAACAGCGCGTCTGCCGTGTTCCCGTTCTCCCACTCCAAAGTACGTGTGACGCGGTGATGTTAAAGAAAAAACCAAAAGCAGAAGTGAGTGATGAGAGAGTTTTACTGACGTTGGTGCAGCATGTGTGAACCCGAGAGATGCAGAAGTGAGAGCAGCTGCAGTGGAAGATATCCACCGTGGTCGTGTCATTTATAACCGGTGCAGGCTTTAGCTCGAGCAAAACAGAGTCAAGAGGAAATCGAGTGCAGCAAAATCTTCTGTCGTTAGCAGGCAGGAAGTTCCACGAATGTGAGCGTACTGCTGGATCAGTAGAAATTTGGGCACAGTAAGTGTTTGAGTCAGAGCAGGAAATGTGTCAGCCATCATCCCTCATGCTGTCTCTTTTCACCCACTCACACACACGTGTATATCCAGCATCACCTTAACCCATCCCCTCCTGAGTGTGAGCCTTCACTGCCGGCGCTTTGTGATGATGTCACCTTCTTTTCCCCTCAAGGTGGATGCGGGGGGCTTAAGTCCCCCGCCGGACACCCCCGACACCCCAGTTTCCCCCTACCTTTCGTCCCCTGATGAGGTAACCACCACTTCGGGGGAGTTGGTGGATGAGGCCAGTTGCATGAAACCGAGGCCTCCGCCCTCACCCGTTCTCTGCCCCAAGCCTACAAATCCCCCTCCTACTCCTACTGCCTGCAGACAGCATGATCTCACCCTCTCCGTTCACCACCGTTCACACGCGCACGCTCACATGTCACCAATCGACTCCCACACCCTTTATCTCGATTGTGTGAATCAGCACCACAATGAAACTTCAAAAGCTTGGAGATCAGAGACAAAGACCTTTGTTTATCACACATAATTGACTAATCACATGGTGAATCATCAGACCAGAGCACAAACATTTACTCCAGATGATGATCAGAATCTCACAAATAATCGTAAAATTTTTCTCAATGCCATTTTTACTGACTGTTGTAAATATTGTCTGTATATGAAGGTGCTGGAAGACGCTGTTCCTTGTGCACTGCTGTGTTCATTGTGCCAATGTCTTTGCAGCAAGTTTCTGTGAATCTGCTGGTTCATTTACAGTATTTTCCTGTATGTCTTTGTGCATTATGTGGTGTATTCAGTGACCCTGGTTAGCATTAAGCTAACAGCAACCTACAAAAGGCACACGTACACTCTATTGCATGCCCATGCCCATAAGTTTTCATAGGATTCTATACATGAGGTCTGCCTTGCAAGCATGGCATGTGGCTGCATTTTCAGTTTGTAAGTACTCAAAAAAAAACAAAAAAAAAAACAGAGTATGGACTTAAGACCAGTAATGTTTGTGTGTGTTTGTGTCCACTTATTATTGTAAGCATGTGTCTTTTTTTAATGTTTGCTGTTACTGCATATGTTGAGCAGCATTTACAGACTACACTGTCAGAGTCAAGTTGATTTGTCTAAACAGATTCGCTGTCAGAGGCCAGGTCTGCATCATGTATTTGGAAAAGCATGTTATTCTAACACGCCTGTCAGCTTCTCATTAAACAGACTGGACGGCCTCTTCTCTCTCTCCACTCCACACTCGTTGTTTCATGTCTCTGCTTCTCTCGTACCTCACATTTTCACTCTTCGTCTCTTCCAGGCTAGTAATGGTAATGATCCCTGGTCGGTGTGGAACGCGGACCCCTCGGGGGGCTCCAACAACAACTGGGCATCCAATCCAGAGGGCACCCAGACTGGGAAGAGTGCTGCGGACCCCTGGAGCTCCGTATCACAGGGCCATCCTCAGGCTTACCAGGGCCCAGGTAAGAAAGAGCTTTTCAATTAGCAGCCATGATTGATTCAGGGAACTTAGTGTGACAGTACAGTACAATCAGTGCCTGTTATTTAGAAATTCTGAGTTTCATTCTTGTGGTCGTACTTGCACTTCTCACTGCTGCTACTCAAAACCTCAGGACGATTTAAATTAGGAAATGAAGGCTAAGCTGCTGAGTGCTTCTGCTTTCAAGTCATTGTGTTTGTTTGCAGTGTAGTGTTTAACAAGATCATTGAAGTTTATTTGAATACTAGATTTCTGAAGTACCAAATGATAATACAAAAAAACGTTGTGCTAAAAACAGATGACAGAGGCTCTACGCTATGATGTCTTAATGTGGTTGCAGGCACGTGAAGGTCACACACTGTTTTTAGCTCGTGGCATCATTATGTTGCTGAACAGTTGAGCTCACTGTTTGCAGATGGTTTGCTGTTTAAGCTGTAAGTGTGGTGGATATATATGGCTGGAGTCGTTCTGGAAAGACTTCCTGCTCAGACCTCTGGAGGTTTGAGCATAATTCATCAATTGATCCAATTAAGCAAATTAGCATATTAGCAGTTACATTATGTGGCTTGTGAATCGCGTTTCTGTTGGGATGCTTGGTTCTGGATTCTCACATGTAGATGCTACACATTTAGTGGTAAAAGGTCTCTGTTTGGGTGAAAAATGGAAGACATCCTGAGTGTGTGACAAGAATAAGATTAGCTGCAACTGTTGTAAATAATCTTGATCGAAACCAACATTTTATGTTCACCCAGAAGATTACAAAACCGATGTTTCTCATAATGAAATATTGGCCAAGTTGTCCTGGCAAAATATACTTGAAATAAACCTCCTCAGAGTTCCAGATGGGACTTACATAATAGAAAATAAAATACTCAGGTCAGAATATGGTCTCCTCTCCTTCTGCTTAAGCTGATACTTGAAGAGATATACCTTCAGAATATATAGCAAACCCTCTAATGTAGAACTCCAGGTAGTTTGATCCAGCATTTATTATTATTATTTCACCCAAGTCTTTCCAGATTTGCAGTGATGTGTGCTTCTGCTCCTTCTCTGGCCAGTCCCTCCAAACAGATGGTCCAGCATGTGGACAGGACGATCGAGTCATGATCTGTTTTTGCCAGACTATGGAAAAGTTAGCCTCACGCATGACTCAGAAGGACAAATTACTTGACCTGTTTTTTAAATTCTCCAGTTGTTATTGTAGAAAGAGAACTGGGGGAATAAATGTCAAGGAGAGGAATTAACAGACTTTTCCTTTCTTTCTCTCTTGCCAAAGACATCTACCCGTATCCTTACCTTATTGATTACACAGGTATCGCATGCATCGCCCGATGGAAGCGTTTCCTCATTTTGTGTGTGGACTGGCAATAAGTGCTCATGAAGACAGGCTCCAGCAAATAGTTTTAGGGAATGAGTCTTAAAAGCATGTGTGTGAGGTTTTCACTCTGCATCTTGATATTAACACTATATTTGCACGTTACTGTGACATGTGACAGGATTATATCGTATATCTGATACATGCAACGTACAGTATTAAGCCACAGAACAGGTTTCAGTAACCGGAAACATGTAGAAAAGTATGGTTAAGTTTAGCTTCAGCTAAGGCTATCAGCGGCTAGCAGCTAGGTTTAACTTAATGATGTGTTTTGTAGTTTTGCCAACTTAACATGCTGTTTTCTCTGACATTTCTCTGTATTTGGTAACACAAATGTCAGAAATGGTCTGATTCTCTTCACTCACTTTTGACCAACTGTGCAGTCATTGCATTGTGGCTTTGTCGAGCAGATGCAGGAACACACTTATGATTTCCTAACTTGCCTGTTGTGTATGTGGAAACAGTTTCATTCATTGCTTCAGGCCTCGTTCAGAGATCTGCTTCTGCCTCACAGCCTACAAACTGCATCTGTGTGCTTTCAAGCCTCATGCTGAGAGAATCATGTTGTTCTGTACTTACAGATGCAAGAAATTATTTGTCAAGTTTGCTCTTTGCAACTCATTTGTTTCTAGCAAGGGTAGCAGTGCTCTGTGCATGCTCAACACATTTGTTGCCAGTGCACGCCATTAAATTACAGGAATGGAATGTTTCTGGTAGTTTATAGTGAGTGCTGTGTTCCCTCAAGCTAGTGCAACTGCATCTGTTACCACAGGAAAAATCTCCTCCGAATCAACATTTAGGACTACAGAGTCAGACTTGGCAGAATATTTTTCTACTCATGAAATAAGAAACCCAAAAATAAGAAATGAGCAACTTCTTGTCACATTTAAATGCTCCTCCATTATTATCTACTTTAGATGATATCAGTCTGACTTAAGAATTGACTTAAACACTTTTTATCAAATACTTTCAATGTCCATCCCTGCTGGTGTTTTATTTATATAATAGAGCAAAATTTGTATCAGTGAATCTTCCCCAGCAGCTGTGAATTCTCACTCATCTTCTACAGTTTGCTTGTACATTAACACGTTGAACAGAAGGTTATTGGAGAACGGAACATGGACTTTCTGTGTCTGTGATTTCAATCACAACCACGTGTGCTTGTATCTGCCCTCAGGAGCAGAGGATGACGAGTGGGATGATGAGTGGGATGACATGAAGTCTACTGGAGGTTACGCCGAGTCAGAATCTGGAGACAGTGGAGCGATTCAGAGAGGAGGAGCTCACGCATCTTCAATGAAAATCTCCCTCAACAAGTAAGACAATAAGGCAGTACACTTCATGGACAACAACAACATGGTGAATTGTCTTTGTTTGGACCAAGCTATACTTTAAAGCTAAATATATTTTATAATCATAACTACATAAACAGCATTTAGTCCTTTTTTGCTTGAACCAGCACCTATTATGAAAGGCACCCTGTGGAGTTACAGTGTGTCTCCTTGAGCTCAAACAAACACGCTGAATGCTTTTCCTTCCTCCTTGAACATTTTCAAAGGTGTTTTTTCCCAATTTGAAACGTGCATGATTTATGTCATTGTTTACTGCATTTGATGGCACATTGCTGCATATCTTGGAACATTACTATAACCTGTGTGTGAAACCAATGGCGGGGATGTGTTTCACTTCACATAAAGAAATCCAGAACGCCATCAGAAATCGAAAACCACAGGAAGCCTTTAATGATTGTGACAGTGATGAAGTAATTTGATAGTTGTGGTTGACATATGGCCACAACCACTCAGAAAGCTGCCTCTGTCACCAGAACGTCCTCTGACTCTGAGGGTGGCAGAGTTAAAAAGTTCTCTCTCTTTTAACAGGTTTCCTGGCTTCTCCAAGTCTGGTCCAGAGCTCTACCTCCTTTGCAAACAGCCTGCTAAGGGCAAAGACAAGCTGCCAATCTATGTAGGTTACCTCTAAACTAACTACAGCATGCTGTATCATAGCACAAGTCAGTCACTGCACAGCTAGATTTTTGCAGATGTTAAATGTCGTAGTATCACAGCATGGTTTGACATGATTTCCTCCCTTTGCTTGTGTGAACCCATGTTTGGATGCCATATGATGCAGCGTTGTTTTCTGCTCAGGTGGGAGAAGTTGGTCCGGTGTGGTCTTACCCAGAGACTCAGCTAGCATGTGTGGTGGCTGATCCCAAGAAAGGCTCAAAGATGTACGGCCTCAAGAGCTACATCGAGTACCAAATCACACCCAGTGTAAGCAGCAATTTTATATTGTCAGTATTTTTAATTGAGGAATGAGCTGAGCTGGAGTTGTGTCCCAGTGTCTATAACACCATATTATTGGGTTGCAGACCACAAACCGACCGGTCAATCACAGGTACAAGCACTTTGATTGGCTGTACGAGAGGCTGCTCGACAAATTCGGGTCAGCCATCCCCATCCCCTCTTTACCAGACAAGCAGGTGACAGGTAAGCACCAGACTCTGTGACCAACAGGTGTGAAGACGCAAAAAAGATTAAACGCTGCTGACAGCAACATGAAAAATGAATCTACTCTGTGCATCCTGTCGGTTGCTCCAGGGCGATTTGAGGAAGAGTTTATTAAGATGCGTATGGAGCGGTTGCAGGGCTGGATGACCAGGATGTGCAGGCACCCAGTCATTTCCAGCAGTGAAGTATTCCAGACTTTCCTCACCTACAAGGATGAGAAGGTGCGCTCCTCCTCCTCCTCCTCCACTTCTTCTCCCTTGAGCTTTTGGATAATGTGTGCTTTTAATATTGTGTCACTGAAGGATTGAAAGGTCCTGCTTTCATTGCTAAAATCAGCCATTTGATGAAAAGCACATTTGATTTATTCTTCAACAGCTGCACATAGTAAAGATGATTTGTACTTACTGAGACTCAGGTTGGGGAGTTTTATTATTGCGTAATTAAAATGAGCGATTCATTGATGCAGGACTGGAAGACGGGGAAGAGAAAAGCAGAGAAAGACGAGACGGTGGGAGTGATGATCTTCACCACAATAGAGCCTGAAGCTGCAGACCTGGATCCTGTGGAAGTGTGAGTTTAATGGAACTGCTCTAAACTAGGAAGAGAAGAGGCTGGCTCAGAAAGCAGAGGCATTAATCGTGCAGCTAGTAGCTGTTTGTTCACCTGCTTGTGGTTTGCTGTGTGACAGGGAACAGAAATGTGAGCAGTTCAGCAGGTTTACCAAAGCCATGGATGACGGAGTAAAGGAAATCCTCACTGTGGGCCACGAGCACTGGAAGAGATGCACAGGCCGTACGTACACACCGAGCGCACTGAAACTAAATGATGTTTTACCACACGCAGGCCACACCTTCACTTTGTGCTGTAATAACTGTTTGTTCAAAGAATGCTTTATTATGTCGAGTATTTTGTCAACTCAAGAAATATTCATTCACACAGTGTGCGAGCGCTTGTGTTCATGTCTCATGTTTCCTCCACAGCTTTGCCAAAGGAGTATCAGAGAATCGGCAAAGCCTTCCAAAACCTCTCCTCCGTCTTCACCAGCAGCGGATACCAAGGTACAGCAAGGAATACAGATATGACATCAGAAGTTATTTTGAGGGAGTTCAAAACATACATGTAGTCATGATTGTAGTAGCTGAAGTAGATGCAATGAACTACACAGTCATCCATTATGTGGATATCTGTTTTGAAACAAAGTGGCACACAGATACTGCTAATAAACACAATGGTAACATGCTTTAACCCCTCTCCTTCCGTAGGCGAGTCAACCCTGACCGATGCCATGACAGCAGCAGGAAAGACATATGAGGAGATTGCTCAGATGGTGGCCGAGCAGGTGGGTACCAGCCTGGTGCAACATACTGTGAGGGGGCCTGTTTGCAATGGGAGCACAGCATCTTTACAGTAATGTCTAACCAAGAAACTTTGGTTAAAACGCTGCACCCGTCACCGAGCTGTCCAATCACAGTGGAGGAGGGGTGGGACATGTAGTGCAACACTTCAAACTGTGTCCTGCTCATACAAAAGTTCTCTTTGAACCGACCTCCATGATGGCGCTTACTGAGATGTTTCCTCACCACAAAATGTCATGAACCCACGTTGTCCAGCGGGTGCGTCCTCTCTCCCAGCCTTCCTTTCATCCAGAGCGAGTACTCTACCTTGTGCTCACATGTTTACATTCTCAGCTTGTTGACAACACAAACTATCTGAGTAATTAGGTACTCGCATTGTTTTCAGAAGAGCACATTTTTAGCTGTAAAAAATACTATGAAGGCCCCTAATATCACTGCCTCAACATGCAGCAAAGGTCCTTGCAGGAGTGTTGGATATGCTGCACAGTTTTTTTCAAAGGTCTTATTTTTAGACCTGTTTATCAACTACATTGTTGTGTGTTCACTCTGACAGTGTTCATAATATCTCACCATGTCTGTGAACATTTCCTGCCTGCACTCAGTGTTTACATCCCAGTTGTGGTGTTTTAATGAGCCCTTTAACCCGGCGTCCTTCTCGTGAAGTCTGTATCTGTGGAGGAAGAAGCTACAGGAAAACTTTGCTCTTGTGTTTCCTGAAGCTTGTGTTGATTTGCAATTTGTAATAAAATCAAACTTTGGCCTTTTTTGATGTCCTGGCAGCTTCCAGAGGGAGGATTCGTCTGGTAAGCTCGTGCTGCTCCAGACACTTTTTGTCAGTAGCGTAGTTGGCTTTAGTGTAGCGATGCCTGTGAATGGTAATGGTAGAGTGATATGAGAGCCATTGTCTGCACATGGGTGCATCTTAGGAGTCTAAAACAAAGCAGTATATCTGTTGCATCAACCATACAGTTTTCCATTGATGCATTTAAGCATAAGGGAAGAATGAAGGTGGATATTATATATAGACAGATGTTCTGCAGGATACGTGGATATACAGTATCAGCTAAATATTATTGCCTCCTTGATCACTGTACCAGTTTGTATTGCTATAGCAACTCTTTGTTTAGCTGAGTCCATGGTCTCTTAATGAGAATCTACACTATTATTAACTTGAGTTTTTCTTCTGTGTTTCAGTTATGCTGCTGTTAAAATCAAACCTTGAAAAATTGCTCCTGTGATGTCATGTTTCCATGAATTCTCTCTTATCACTTTCCAATCACTGTGTTATTTCCTGTTTCGAATTTAACTTTGTTCCAAGTTTAGGTTGCGTTATCTTTTACGTTTCTGTCTTTGCTCCCTGTACAGCCCAAGAAAGACCTCCACTCCCTCATGGAGACCAACAATGAATATAAAGGTCTTCTCGGATGCTTCCCAGACACCATTGGAGTCCATAAGGTACATCAGGAAATAGTCTTCAAGTTGCTGTTCTAGCCTAATTGTAAAGCTTTTACCGAGTGGAGATTTATGCATTACTAATTTAAAAGGGGTCACACCACACAAACCAGTTAATACATAGAGGTTATTTACACCTTACACATGTGACCCCTTTAGTCCCCTCTTTAGCAAAACAAAGGTAATGTGACATATTGAACATATTTGACCCGGCACGTGAATAAAATGCTAAACTGCTTGACTTGGCTAAACTGCGTTAACTAATAACCACACATACATTTCTCTATGTGTGCATGTATAAATACATAAATCACCTACATTTAAAACAGCATCAACAGATAAGTTTAATCATTTGGCACTAAAGCTGTTGCACTAGGATGTTGTGTCCCAGCTAATCATACTACAGTGACTAGCAGTTGCTGAGATCAGAGTCCAGAAGAGACAAAAATATTGTGATGTCAGTTTTTCATTTAGCATCTTTTTAAACTCCTTCACCTTATCTGGAGGCAGATGAGCCAAACAGTGTTTTGTCTTCATACAGCGTGACTGAAGCCTCCTGTGTTGTTCAATGTTTGCATTGTCTCATTCTCACAGGCAGCCATAGACAAGGTGAAGGAGGCTGACAAGCTGGTGGCCACCGGTAAAATTACCCCTCAGGACAAAGTCACCATGGCTAAACGAGTTAGCACCATGTCTTACTCTTTACAAGGTAACACACCCACTCAGAAACATGCAAGAGTTGACTTTATTTTAGTGTGATATCTGTTTCACACGCCCCCCCCCCACCTTTGTCTCCCACAGCTGAGATGAACCACTTTCATAACAACCGCATCTATGACTACAACAGGATCATGCAGTTGTACTTGGAGGAGCAAGTCAAGTTTTACGAGACGGTAAAGGCATTTTTATCAACCCTCTGTCACAGCAAATTGCAGTCTGTCCTTTTCGTTGCCTTATTACCTGGGGAGCAGTCGCACAGTGCTTAGATACTCAACCATCACATGACCGTCCTCTGCTTTTGTACTCACGCGTGTTTTTCTTCTTCTGCATTGACAGATTGCTGAGAAACTGAGGCAAGCACACAGTCAGTTCACTACAATGTGAAAGCAACGGCCTTCAGTCTCGCACTACAAGACGAGGAGAGTTAAGCCACCCAAATATTCTTGCTTACACTGCATTCTTTTCCCTCCCTTTAATTTAAACTTCACTTCTGCCTTCCTCTCGCTCTTACCTCATCTCTTCCTTCCTTCTGTTCGTGCCAACAGTGCCAGCTCACACCCGCTGCTCTCAGAAGGCTGTAAACAGCTATTGTGCAGCAGCCGAAGAGGCTTTGACACCAGTGTTTGCTTTTTCTTTAGGGCCAGCAATGATAGCAGAACAAGGCACACTATTTACACACACCCTTTCCTCTGTCCAAGGTCCGCAGCTTGTAATACAGGAAGTTGCCATCACAGAGTCACAGTCTGTGGCTGTGAATCGCGACATTGCATGCGTCAAAACTCCAGAGTTTCTCCGACATGATGCAGTTTTTCAGCTATGGCTGCAAACCCGTGCTCGCATTTTATCTGCCTATTTTAAAGCAATACTCTGCCGTTTTTCCATGTTATGAAAGGATTTACACGTGTTGCAATACTGCTGGCTGCGCAGTGATGTACTGACACCGAAAACCAAAGCCATCCTCCCCTCTGTCAGTCAGCGACAGCGGGGGGGGGTTGATTTCTGAATCCAGCACTGACAACAAACCAGAGCTTTACTTTCTTTCTCTCTGCCAACATTAGGCCCCTTTTAATAATTGTATTAGTCCCGTTAACATTTGAGAGAGTCCTTACATCTTCAGTGCAGCGTTCCTTTATGAACTAGGCTTGGAAGAATTGGCAAAGGCAGAGTGTGTGTCCTCTGTATGTCCACTGCTGGCAGTCCATAGCCCCCTTTTCATCCTGCACTTCCCCAAAGGCTCACAGGAAGCTCCACCTCCTTCCTGACTCGCTCACGTGCCTTTGGCCCTTTGAGTAAAATAGAAATGGTTGACTAAGTTGGCCCCCGGGCCTGCGTATCATGACACTGCAGTTTACATTTCAGGAGAGAAGGCGAAATGTGCGATGAATGATATTTTAAGCGTTGGTGAATTCATACCTCCCTGCTGGCGGCGCCAAACGTGACTTCTCTCTCCCAACTCTCCTGAAGAATATTTGTCCCTTTTTTGACCAGGTTTTGGTGTTTTATATGAAGGTGTAACAGCAATGTGAGAATCTGTACTACAAGAGGAGTTTGGGATGGAGCCATGGAGTATATAATGTATGCAGTTTTGATTTTGCTTTTCACCACACAATTTTCAATCAGTCTCTAATCTTGTTCACTCTTTGTTTTCTTATCACTTGATACATGAAAAATATATATACATATATATTCTATCAGACCTATCAGGTGCTTCTTGTCATTGAGATACTATTTTATGTATAGAAGTATTTGCAATACAGTGTAACTCAAAGAGGAGCAGAAATTCTGTTTGATTTATTAAATAATGATTTGTACTCATTGGGACTTTGTGTCTTTGTGTGTGTTTGAAAGAAACCTTGTCTTGTTCTGTGCATGGTGTAGGACACACGACGCACTCTCTGACTTACTCACAGTAAAGCCCTTATTTGCCTCAGCAGATTCTTGCGTAGAGAAGGACTGGAATGAGAATGAGTTGGTAGCCTGTGCGAAGGGTCAAAGAGTGTGTTTGTGGAGGAGGTGAAAGAGCCCTTTTACCCCACATTCAGCTCTGGCCCCCATCAGGTGCAGCTGGATGTGCAGGCCGCGTGAAGTAGCCAGGCGAGGAGGTCCTACACAGCAGACGGCACATTCAGTCCCATGTTTGTCAGTTGTTTTAGGGCTTCAGTGGAGCTAGTAGCACTTTTTTTATACTTCCTCTCATACTACACCCATAAATTCTTGCCAATAAAACGATCATTTTATTTTTTGGTTTTATACTTAAAGAGCAAACCTGCAGCCTTTTTTATGTGACCTTTGGCCTGCAGACTTCACAGCAGCTCAACACATGCCTGCTACAGTATATTGACACAAACCTGCAACAGGCTAAAGGTCGGTGGAAACCCAAGCGTGAAGTCATTTGAATGTAAGTAACACATACTGGATGCCACAGATAAACAGTATGCAGTCTGATAAGAGTTATCTCTTCTTTCCACCTGCCAGTCAAATACTAGTTTTCAACTTAATGCTCCTGCAGAACTTGATCCGTTGTCTTTATACGAAAGTGTCCTTTGTGTCACAGTTTGTACATATGCTGTTTACTGTGCAGTTCATACAGAATGTATGTATACACAGTCCTCAAGTAGCACATATTTGCCTGACCCTAGACTGTGAGACAGTAGCACTTAAAATTTTTGGATTTATGTCTAATATAATTGTTTTCATTTCCTGGCTTGTTTGCATAATAATATTAAAACTTAAAATTCAATAAAAGTTCATACAATTCAATGTTGGCTGAAATTCAAACAAAAAATTGGATAATAATCATAAATATGCAATGAGCACACGCACCATATGCCGAACACAAAATAAATGAAGTCACGTGATCTGCTTGCCAGCTGCACACGCCTCCTCTCAGTGGTTAGTAGAGACTGTGAGTCCCTTCACTCCTCTGTCAACACATCATCACATCATACCCTTTTTTTTTTTTTTTTTTTTGGCTGGGTGTGTCAAGATATCAAACTAAACGGTACAAAATATATGTAGAAAATAAGGAAGAACTCGCTTCCTGTGACTGAATGAAAAAAGTCTGTGTCCCAAAAAGAACTCAACAGTATAAAGGTGGCCTCTTCAAGAATATGCAGCAGAAAATGAGTCTCCAGTTTGAGCATACCAGTCACACAGAGGTGATATTCAAGTTTCTCTGCAGGTTCACTCATTAAAAAAAACTGTCACAGCTGACGTTCTTGATGAGCTCAGCCAATAAAAAGACCACTGGACTGTCCAGGTGAGATGCCCACGTGCTCCCGTGTCCTTGGTGGTGCAGTGGGTCAGGGTGACAAACGGGTTCGGAAGTTGCGAGGCCGGATCATCATGCTGACCTTCCGTAGGGAGTAATAGTCAGAGTCTCTCCAGGAGTACCAAACAATCCCATCAGGACCCAGTGGCCCCCGGCCTTTAGGGGTGTAATGGCCTCCCTGCAGGGTTAGGAAGTAGTAAACACTCATGGCTTTAAAAGATGAAATTCAAGGTCCGCCTGTGCACACTTACCCTGTAGTAGACTCCATTAAGGTTTGCATAGAAGCACTGGTTGTACCACCATCCGCCGTGGGAGATCTCTGCACAGATGTTGCCACTGTCGGGGGTGCTGAAGCCCTGCTTGTCGTGGTACCAGCTGAAAGAGTCCTGCACTGTCCCACTGAAGCCTGACACATGGAGACGGTACTGATGCTCCTCATCTTCCACACTGCACACACACACACACACACACAGGAACAGTAGGAAATTATGCAAGAGATACAGCTGGTTGTGCATGTTTTGCTGCAACGTGCAAGTAAGTTCATGTGCTTATAAACCATTTGTGCACTGGTGCATGACAGAGACCTGAAGCTCTGGTAGAGGGCATGTTTGTGCTTGTTGCTCCAGTCCTCCAGGTGGATGCGGAGGCTGTAGTCTCCCTGGGTGCTCAGGTCATGTATGTGTTCGTTGCCCAGCCAGAACTCTGAGTGAAGGTCACCGAAACCGTCTCTGTAGTCCCTCCAGCTGCGATCAAAGCTCACTGAGCCGTCAACACGCCGCTGGATCACAGTCCAGCCACCACCTGAAGCAAAAAGAAGGCATCACACTGGAAGGGGAAACATATGCCATGTCTAATATCTACTTGTTCCCATCTGGCCAAAGGAGGAGTACAGCTGCTGAGCACAAAGCTGAGTGTTTGCTTGCCAACTTGTTTTTGTGTGCATGTGTGTGACTTACCATCTGTGTCCATATCACAGTAGACTTCCACAGGCGTGCCAGCCAGTGATGGCACCACCCTGTAGAGGCCTGATCTCCTCACTCCGTTGTAGTAGATGGAAGCACAGTCTATGGGACAGTTCCTCACATGCTGAATCTCTGAGGGAAGAAGATGTGAGCCAGGGTGAGCGGAAGTAAATCAACAGCAGGACTTTGGCGCCATCTGCTGGCCGAACGCAGTATGTGAGCTTGCATGTGTCTGTGGGAGTGTACCTGGGTGCAGAGCCTCTTGAGCATTCATCAGAGGGTTGGGACGGACGATGTTTATTGAGCACCCAGGGCTTCTTTTCACTTTATCCACCAAGAGGGTCAGATTATGGAGTTGGTTCTGAGCAGAAAAACAGAGAAAACTATCAAAACCACTCAGTGAACACAGGTTTTAACAACATGCCAAAAACACTGAAAATGAATCAGTGCTTCTGATGGGTATACCTGGAGGTCTAGGATCAGAGTGCCCTGTAGGTGCAGCAGGGTGGTGGCTTCAGCATAGTGAACCTCCAGCTCATGGAAACGATGCTCCAAGGAGATATTCAAGTGGTTCCTCTCTTCACTCTGACAGCATACATGTAAATACCCAATCACACAAGCATGCACGCACACAAAAGCACAGGCAACAACTGAGATCTGTGTAAGAAATGCTTTAAACCATTTTAAACAGTTTTGTTAATTTAGGAAACTGTATTTAAATTAGGCTACACCCTGGTTTAGTTTAAATTTCTAAATATCAAAAAATAGTTTAATCAGAGTGCTTAAGAGTCAGTTAATACTTAGATTATTACCCATCTGCACAACAGCTATAAATGACACAATGGATATATTCTAAGAATTGATTTTAAGAAACTAACCACACATGTAACACTAATGTAACATAATACGTTACACACACATACATATATACATATTATGTTACATATAATACATGAACTATCATCAATTTTAGTGAAATAATTGAATTAGTTCATAAAAAAGTAGCAGTTTTTGGCAATAAACAGTGAATATGCTAAATGGTCAAATGTGCTTCTTGAGTTTTGTTTAAAAATAAAATGATCTTACATATTAAGATGAACACAACATGAATTCATTCTGTGTTTCATTTCACTCTCTTGGCTGCTTGGCTGCACTGTGCCAGCTGCAGCTTCTGACAGCTTCTCCCTGCTTTTCACATTCCGTTATGTGCTCATACGCGGTGGTGAAATGATTATTTACTTCAGTGCAGATTTGAGATACTTTAGTTGAGTACGTCCATTTTATGCTACTTTAAACTGCTGCTCCTCTACATTTTGGAGGCAAATATTGTACTTTTTAGTCCACTGCTAATCTGATGTCTTAGTGGCCTTGCAGATTTAGATCATTAAAACAAAGTGTACATCAGCTGCAACATCAAAGACACATTAATGCATTAGTAATTAGAATCCAGTAGCGTGATTCTGAAATGGTCATTCTGCATAATGAGTGCTTTTAACTGAAAAAAAATCTCCTCTTTAAGGAACCCCATGGGTGTGTCAGGATCTACTTTGGGACCACTGGTGTAAAGGGTCTTTGTAGATTTGAGCCATTTGTCCAATAATTGACTCCTGATTTTTTCTAGTCCATCTCTGCGCACACACTCGGGACAGAAAGGGCGAATCCTCTCTTATGAAATTTAAAGGCAGACTCTTCACTGTGTGGTCTATTCCTAGCCTGGACATGGAGGATAACAGTAACTCCCATTACCTCAAACCCTTGAGCCATCTCCCCCTGCCCTGTCCCCAGGTACAATACGCATAACACATGTGCCCTTTCCACCATCAACCTTTGGCCACTGGCTGCTCCAGCTGAGAGTAGTCTGCATAGGCTCACTGCTTGAGACGCATGAGGCAACACGTGGAGGAGTAGCAGGCTAATCCTGTTAGTGACTAAGGTCAAGGACATGCTGGGGGGAAGCCAGCTTGATGACCAGGCATGACGTTACAGTGCAGCACTCTACGCAGCTAAAGTCATGTGTTTCCTGCATTGAAATACAGCACAGGAGAGTGTTTTTAATCAGAGTTCTCCACCAAACTGCAAACCATCATCTTTCAACAGCCAGAGTACGCAGAGAACAATTTTAGGAGTGTTGACTCCTTCATTTCAAATGAATACTGAAAATAAATATTAAATCAAAGGATGTTCAAGGCTGATCAAATATTTTTGTCTCGTCTGAACCATCTCTCCAGAGGAAGCAGAGGAAATACAAGAAAGAAGCAAATACTCTAGCAAAAGTCTAGCTTTGAAAAGTCAGATTTAATGCTGCTGACAGAGGAGCAGAATGAGTTTACTCTCCGAATGAGCAAAAAAAGTGAGTTCTGTTACATGTTTAGTCAATTAAAAAGAAACAGAACATCCAGAGCTCCAGCAAGACTAAAGCCAGCACTCAAAGCAGTTGACAGGATTGCTGCTGATAGTTGACCCAGGTCTGCTAAGTCCATATGGAAATGTCACCTGCAGCTCGAGGACTTTGATGCGGTGCCGGTGGTTCCTCAGCTCCTCCTGCAGCTCGGAGATGGTCTCCTTCAGCACCACGATCTGCTGTTTCCTCTCCTCGTTCTCGTGCAGCCAGTAGGAAACCTCGTCTGTGCAGCGAAACATATCCGGGCACTTCTGCTCATCGAGCTGAGGCAGCGTGGCCACCAGCCGACACATCCCATCCTCCATCACCTGTCAGATGGAGAACAACTTCTTACCTTTCTTCTGGCAAATGAAAACATTTCATTGAATCTGTCAGATTCAAAGTTTAACTGCAGTAAATTGTCTTCAATGTCATGTTTGCAGACATTCATGTGTCTCTACAGGATGAGTCTGACTGACTTTGGTCATCATCATCAAAGGTTTTTCTGTAGTTCCACCATTTTTGATTTTGTGTGAAATTGTACATATTGCATCAGATGTGCAGATTTTCATGTCCCCCAATAAAGTCGGCATGTTAGTTTTGTTAATAGCATTTAACTCAAAGCACCACTGTGTCTAAGTAGCCTCATAGAGGTGCTAGCACGGCTGTGCACTCTTTGTTGAGTGAAGCTGCCAAACATTTTTGCTCCTGACAATTCATCATGTGCAATAGGACAGTTGGCAATAGGACAGTATATATCTTTATAGATTTCTGAACTGTCAGAGACTTTGCTATACTGTGATAATGCAGAGGCCATCCCATTGATAGCTCTGTGTGCATAAGTCCAGTGTGCAAATCTATAAACAAGAATGTTTTTGGCAATATTGTATTGAAATACTAAAAATAATGATAATAAAAAGAAATATTGTACTTTTTACTCCAATACATTATTCTGACATCTATAGTTATTGGTTCATTTACATTTACATGCTATGATCAGTTTTTAAAGTACAGACTAAACCAGCCAAAAGGTATATAAAGCAGTTAGAATTAGCTCATCATCAACCGGCTATGATATGAACACATTTTAATGACTGAAAAAAAAGTAAAGATTAGAGAAATTCCAAATATAGGAATGTATAAAATATAGATTTAGACCATATTAATTATATCAAGACCCCTTCCGATTTATCCTGAACAAATACATCTGTAAAATGCTACTTGGTACATAAAGTATTAACTATGTAATAATGTAATATATAACAATATATCAGTCAAAGGGGCCAATCATCTACAGAATGGGTAGTCTTAGAGAGTTGTATTGATATTTTATTTGAGTATTCATCCACTGCTGTCTTGCATGTTTAATGATGGCAGAGCACTACATTCATAGCATTACTTTTTCAGCACTGTAACTATAGTTGGAAATGAACCATGACTCTGATCCCTGCAGAGGAGAGATGCTCCCTCACAGATCTGACACATCTCTGAAGTAAAAGGAGGAAACAGAAGTCTCTCCTGCAGCAGCTTTTTCAAAGAACATCACACCGCTGTGCTGTTGGATGTTTACAGTAATTACCTGGTTAGTGTACTCCCCACACTGGGATCCCCCGCCATTGCCCTGAGTGGTAGTGTTCAGGCTGTCTGCTTTGGTCTCTGGAAGCAACACGATGAAGATACAGAGAGCAGAGCACACGCTCCAGCCGGGAGGGTTTGTTAAGGACAGGAGAGACATGCCTGCTGCCTAGTTAGTCTGTTCCTGCCTTGAGAGCTGGGGTGGGACACTGGAGTGTGTGCTTCACCATGTGAGGCTCTGCTGGCTCTTCCTACAAAAGGAAAAGCAGAGAAAAGTAATGCATTATGCTCCAATTGTCCAATTCATTCAGCCAACAAGACACCGTTTAGCACAGAGTGTGTTCTTTCTCTGTATCGCTGACACACACCTTCGTCTCAGTACATCTAATAGGACATAAACTTAGTAAAGTGAGATTAATTAGGAGGACAGTGATCCCCTCAGCCTATCACATTACTGGAGTTTGTTCACCGGTAACTCAATAAACACACACACACACAAGCTTGCACATGTCACCTGCTCTTACAGTCAAACAGAGGTTCAGCTCAGCTTAAGATAACCGTCTCACTCAATAGCACACATGTATGCACAAAAAGCATGACAACATGCAGCAAACCCAGTGGCTGTGGACTTCTGTGAACAGAAATATGTGCAATCGTGGCGTACTCACCCCAGTTGCAGACCACCTTCTACCCCATTCCCGGCCCAATTCAGGCCGAGGGGCTCTCTCCATTTTCTCCTCCTCCTCGCTGTCTTCTTCTCTTCCTGTATGGCATTCTCTCTCACTCTGTGTGCCTCATGCTCTTCTTCACTCTTTCCCTCTCTCTCTCTCTCTCTCTCAGTGTGTCTTAGTCCCATAATCCACCTCTAAGAGGATTCACAACTGAGGGATGGAGGGAGGCAGACAAAGAGACAAGCACAATAAAAATATTGGTAAAAGACACAAGAGGTAAAGCTGCAATATCAATTTCTTTCTTAATGTTACCATTAAATCTGCTGTTCTCATGGGAGTCTTCATTGATTGTGTCAAATGCTGTGGCAATATGTACTGGAGTGGATTTCATGCTTCTAAATGTTTTTGATTCCTACTGAATACTGCGAGGAATAAACTGATGATGTTACACACACAACATAGAAATAAAAGAGTCAGACTTTTTTTTAACAGAGAAAATGAGGGATAGAGTCCGGCTGCAGAACTGAATATATGCATCAGCAAAACGCCAACATACATCAGCGCTTACAGTAAATAAGCATCACCTACAGGCACAATAATCCTCCTCAAAGCTAGTGGTAATGAAGGCTGATGTGAGTGGGAGTGTGAGGGGTGCTGATCCAATTACAGCAGCCAAGCCGCTCTTTACATCTTTCTGCCCTCGACTGTGGCTCAGCATGCATGGTCTCCTTGTTATAAGGAAAAACTATATGCTATTGAAAGCACAATTATTTGATTTGATAGAACTATAATGCAATGGCTATTCAAGACACTGTTATAAATATTTCCTAAACCAGCTGTCTGTACTGTGACTGTACAAATCATTTTGCAACACTGCCCTTGGCAACTGTTTCCCACGGTACTTGGTCCTTAAAGAGGCCCCGCAGAGACAGACTTCTGAGCATCCAGCCTCCTGCTATTTTCAAAGGATTCTTCACATCACACAGAAGGCTGGGCTGTGCTTTGCTTGGCCAGTGCAGATAAAATGCATGCAAACTGGATTCTACATATAAACTCTCAGGAGTGTAGAATATCCCTCATGAAAAAGTTTTGCTGCTGCGTGCATGAGAGAGAAACTGTGTGGTTCAGGCCACATGGTGGCACCATGGAACAACTTAATTACCTGCTGGCCTTAACTGCAGGTAATGAGTTTCCCCTGCATGTGCCTGTATCACATGGCCAGAAGGGAAACGATTTGCTGCTCATTTCAAACAGAAGACACTGATGCCCGAAATGAGCAGAGTGCTTAAAGTAAGAACTAGAGCAGAATTAATGCAGAAAATCTGCTAACCTGATGGTCCTCTGGTGCCAGAACCAAGGCTGTTTAAAGAGATGAACAAATTTCAAAATTATTGTGCTAACTGGGCATTTTTGTGTTGGAAAAAGAAATGATGATCGATTTAACCCCATATTACAATCATTCCTCTTAAGGCATTTTATCAGTACACTAACTGCTGTTACATTTGACGGGCTCAGACCCACTAACATAAAGACATCTGCTCAAGGATCAACAGCTGCTGACAGTGTAGTTTGAAGCGTCATCAGAAATCACTGCGTTAAAAACTTTAAACAAACTTTTAGGTGACGTTTGCTGAACAGCAACTGGTAACTGCAACACAATCTATACTGAAAACAGCAGCTTTCTAAAGCATGCTAACATCAGCTATTTGTCACATTTGTAAGAGGAGGACTGTGTCTCTTCACCGTTCGATTTATGGACATAAGTTGAAAGGAGCAGTTTAGTCAGTCATTTATTTAGACCTTTTCAGAATGTAAGCCTGCTGCTCAAAGGTGAATGCACAATTTTTACCTTATTTATCACCTCTGATACAGCCTTTAGAAATTTCTTCACGTCAGTAACAACACAATGAAACTTTCTTTGCATTTAAAGTTCTTGCTGAATTATTCCATCATAACAAAAAGGCTGGCAAACATTTGTCATGATGTTAAATGGCTTTTCTCAGCATGCTGACATCAAGTTAAAAAGCTGAGGCTGAGTGATGTGACAGTTCGACAGGATGCAGGACAGGTGATGGCTTTAAGATGGCGGTGGGAGGGGAGGGGGTGAGGGGATGAGGGTGGGTGATATGTCACCTCCTGTGTTGGGAACATGATGCGTATGTAGAGCACATGAATAGAGTTCACAAGCAACAAAACAGAGTTTGAATTGATTTATCCAGCTCTCCTCCTCTGACTAACAATGCAGGACATTTTGTTCAATGGCTACCTGCCTGCATCGTACCTGGAGGCCAATCATGTGTAACTAAAGAGAAAATGTCCATTACACAGGGTGAAGTAAGAGCAAAGCAGTTGCTGCTCTGATGTGGAATGAGGGTGGTGTAGTTAGTGAGACTCTGGGTTTGATGGAGGTAGGAATACGCCCAGTTCCTGGAAAAGAAACTATATGAACATACAATATATACGTGCGTGTATGCAGTTGAGAAGCGAGGATAATCACACAAACCCAGTGAACTGTCTAAGCTCTCACACACAGCGTGTTACTCCTTTGATCTGACGGAGCTTGGTCTGCATTCTCTGAATGAAAAGAGGACCAGAAGAAGAATGAACTCAGAAATAAAATGACTTCCATACAGAGCGCGGAACAGAGGGTCCTGAAATGGTTTGATAAGTATGGAAATCATCTAAATCATAATGAAGCCATGGCGTCTGCAGTCACCAGATATCAACCCAACTGGACACCTATGGGAGATGAAGAGGAATATCATCCAGGAAGTATATGTTTCATCCCTTCAGTCACGTTCCAAAGAATATCTGCCAAGGAGCATTAAAGCTGTGGTTGGTGGTAGCTCAACCCCTTTATGTTTGGCTTTTCATTTGTCACCCATGTGTATGTGCACGTTTCTTCACAAAATTCCTTTATTTTCATCTGGTCTTAAACTGTCTCTTCCAATTCATGGTTTATGTTAGACTGTTCACATTCCCAGGTCATCAAATACCAACCCTTGTCACACCCCCAGCATCTCATACAAACACTCAAGATACCCTTGAGCCTCTGTATGAGAGGCACCCGGCTTTCAGCTAACTCCAGTATAAACCCATCTGCAGCAATATAAGATGCTCAGAGCAAGAGGACAGAGGATAAAGCGTGAAAAAGTCTGCATAGTGAGGAGGTCAGGGTAGACTAAATGTACTTGTTTTAACCCAAATTATGATCTTTTCTGAAACCTAACCAAGTTTTTTGATGCCAAAGCCTAAAAATGGGACCGTTTCACGACATTAACTGTGTGTTAGAAGTGTTTTCCGGCGGGTGTCTCATAAAGACACTGGAGTACCTTTTGTAAAGCTTAATTTCAACACAGGTTCAAAATTAAAATTTCCTGGGAAGAATTATTTAAATTGGTACTAATTAAGGAAAACAGAAATTTACGTTACTGGTCCATTAAACAACATCCAATAGTGTTTACCTGTGAACACATTTAACGACCTGCTGTGCGGTAAAAGAGTCTCTAGGTGTTTCATTTAAGTGGACAAATTGAACATTGTCTCTATTTTCCTATAACTAGTAAAAGAAACATAATTCATATAATTTTTCATCAGTTGCGTGTACACTTTACACCCGATGAACCAGTTTGTATAGACACACATATTTCTCAGGATAAGACTGAACTTTTCATCGTTTTTATAGTCATTTAATGAACTCTTCAGGGTGGTTTCATTCCTGAAAGAAACTGCTGGTTCACTTTACACTGACACGAGTGAATAACGCATTCAGCATTCAGAGCTGTGGTTGACAGCCTGACATTTTCTTGAAAGACATGACGAGCTCCTCATTAGCAACACGGAGAAGGTGCCTTGGCCAATTGCGCACAAGTACTGAACATACAGGACATTTACAAGACAGATTCGTCTTTAAAGTGGCATGTTTCCAGACGAATTGTTTCCACCAGCGCGGTGACCTGCGCTCTTAACCTATTGTTTTCCAATAAGACCATTTGCTTTAACACAGATCACAAGTCGTGTCATCTGTTCGTGATGCATTGAATGCAGTGAGCGGCTCTGAGTATCTGTATCAATCAATATCACTCAGTATGCGTCGCCTGTCCGCACCATTCTCAGGACAGACATATATCTGAAGCACATGCTATTACACCAGGCAGTCACTCATCATAGTGCAACCATATCCATCAGATTTCTCTTTTTTATTCTCCCTCTTACTATACAAACTCTCACACACATGCACACATGCACACACACACACACGCACACACACACGCAAACAGCCTTAGAGTTCAAGGTCTAGCTTAACGCCTCTCGCTGTAATAAATTTGAGGAGACACTAGACTTAATCTGCTCTATTCATCACTATAGCCCCCCAGGTATCATGTGTCATGTCAGCCTTATTACCTGAATGCACCACAGGGACAATGTTAGACTTGATCTAAACCTAGAAAAAGGCAGAAACAGCTAGAGGAGGATGAGAAGAGGGTCAGGCAGTTACCATCTTTGATGATAAGAGACTCTGCTATCATCATCTGAGACTGAAGGGGGTCACATGGAGCAAATGGACGAGGCTGCCTGTGGTGATGCGTTTCATTTGTTCGGAGAAGGAGTTGAAAAGTCTAAGGCAAGCGAGTCATGATCTGCCATTTCTCCAGCTGACCTTAAATGCAACATCTGGCCTCATCTCGGCTATGTAGGATTTTTAAATCATTTTATTTGCTTATGTAGTGAAGTTAAACATAAAAATGCAGCCGTGATCCCTTTCAACATTACATTTTCCTCAAATGCATCTCTGAATGATTTTCAAGAAAAAATTGAGTGCTTCACTTTCCTCTGCAGTGACCAGTCCACTTTAGAAACATCACCTACCCTCATTTACCATGTCACTGATGTGTTGGCACATTCATCAAGTGCACTGCTGCCAGTCTCCCTGCCATGTGTGAAGGAAGACTTAACATACTCTTCCACACTGTGGTGTGGAGGAGTATGTTAACTCATGTCTTCTAATCTAGAAAGACAGAGGTTATTTTTACAGAACACGATGTGCATTGAGCTCACTCAATTCAGGTACAAATCGGTGTTTTGCAGAAAATGCCATAAAAAAAAAAAAAAATAAAACAATAGAACAAAAGTCTTACAACATCTTATTATTTTTTTAATTAAAGAAACTACCAAATTGCAAGAAGAAAAATGCTAATTTATTACAGGACAAAGCTTTCAATCACTGATTTTATTGGTTACATGAATAATAACTATGTCACTCTTTTTAAAAATGACTGCAAATGTAATCCTGTATTGATTTAACAGCCACTTGAGGGCAAGGCAAACAACCTGTAAACAAAACACTGACATCCTGGATCTTATTAAGTTGGTGAACTTGATTGCTACCACTAGCATATTTACACATGCAGCAGATACAGAGAAACATTGGTATTCATTTTGAATAATGACTCTGACTGCATGGTCCAGTATTCACCCTCTCAGCTCTCTTCTGCAGCTACTGACGGAAAAATCTGGCTCTTTAGCTGCTAAAGTGATGCAGTTTGCATAATCTGGTTCTGATTTCATATACTTTTTAAGCACTCAAAGATACCCATATATCATGCAGTTAATAAAACAAATGGACTATAATGATATTGATGTTTAAGGTGTCTTTATTGATTCACTACGTCAACTCATGCATTGCTTAGCATGCAAGAAATCATTCCACCTACAAGTTGCCGCTAGCTGTCGCTAGCCTTTGAGCGGCACAGTGAATCCAATCTTTACTCCAGACTTTAGCTACCTAACATGAAGATGAAAAGGCAGCAGAATATCTCTTCTTTCATCATTCACTCTTCTGCAGCTTTATTCGTGAAGCATTTCAAAGAAACAAAGCCAGCCTGTGCGGCTTGTGTTGCATTCACAATACCGGCAGGAAATGAAAGCTTGCTTAGCAACGTTTTCACAGCCTATTAGAGGAGCTTGACCTCTGGCTGCAATGCATCCTCAGAGTAGATGTTTTGAATGCAGCTTCATTTGCTTGGTACAAGTACTTACAAAGCACTACACCTCTGATTTTAACACCGAAAAACTTTCTTTAAAGAGCACATTTCATTGCAAAAGGATGCATGTCAGCCAGACATCTTGAGATTGAAGCAGATTTGTTGTGTAGTATGTCAAGCAGACAGCTACATGAACCTGAAGAGTTGATCCGTGCTCCACATGTCCTTCAGCTCTTCTAGTTGTCCTGTTTGTGTCTCCAGAGGCCACAACTGCCTTGACCTCTGCATCTCAGGACAATATGCAACGTTTCACACATTCAGTTCATCCTGAACTGGTAGACTGTGTGTGTGTGTGTTTGTGTGTGAGATCCACAATGGTGGCACCATATTAGTGAGCAAAGACAGGTTTTACAAAGCTAGCGAACAAGCAACACTGGCTTTAAGTGAACACAGTCATTTTACCTCTGCATGTACAGGTACGCCCACCCTAACCTCATCATGCCTTATTATAGAATACAGCTTTTTCAACCCACACAGTGATAGATGGCACTGAGTGCAGAAAAACAGGTGACATTCAGTACAGACATAATCCTCCCATGAATGAATAGTGAATGGACAGAATCTATTTATAAGAGAGAAGTATAGGTTCAAGTCAAACCAGCAGGAGGACTGAATACAATCCCTGTAAGAGACAGGTCCTGTCTTAGCATTAAAATCAATCTTATTGTGTTATTATTTTGAAAAGCACTCTTGAAATCCCTCCGAAAGAAGAGTCATATATCACGAAGCAAAAACGACTCGATGCTCGGTACATTAACCCTCACAAAAATAAATAGATTTCAAAGATGAAATAGTCGCTATGTGAAATTGTCTGTTCTGAATTTCCCTTCAGGAAATTAATGTTATTTTATGACAGAGTTTTGAGATATTTTCTCTAAAACTGCTGAAAAGAAACTCATTTCTTTTTAAATGTGATTTGAAATCAAGGTCTACATGGCGGATAAAAGCAGTCGTGTGGAATTTAGACACAGTTGACACAATATATTTTGTAAGATTTACTCCTCCAGCAGTTTTTTCACCTTCTTTCTTACATGCACTAAGGCATTAAAAAAAAAACAAAGAAGAAATATCTTTTTAGTTCCCCAGTTGAATAGGTTACAAAAACACCTGCAATAAGTTTTTTTGCTCTCAGCTGGGAGTCCTCGGCAAGAGGTGCAAATCAAAAGCACCAGGAAGAGAAGAAAGATCATTTAACACAGAGATAGAAAGTTGCTCACAGAGGCAAAAGGAAGACAGTCTGCAACCATGTGAGCAGCTCTGTGAGATAAATGGTTACTTTAACCAGCAAACATGCTCAGAATGACAAAGCAACATGCTGATGTTCAGCAGGTATAATGTTTACCATGTTCCCCGTCCTAGTTTAACATTTTAGCATGCCATGTGATGTCATTATTTTTGCAGGTATCTGAATGAATGTACTAACATTTTGACCTGATGATGGCGCAGGAGGGAAAATTAAAGCATTACCAAAGTGAAAACTACCACTTTTCCTGGAAATCCATCCAATAGTTGTTGAACACTTCCCTCAAAGCACACCCCTCATGGTGGCACTGGAGCAAAGGGGCTCATCCACTGGGGACCATGAATGCATTTGCAAAATATCATCGCAGTCCTTTCAATAGCTGTTGAGATATTTCAGTCTGGATCGAGTGGACTGACCAGCCGATAGACAAAGCCACGGCACTAGTGTAGCTAAAAACACAGCAGAAATGAGTCTTGCACAACCACAACTTGTTCTCTGATTCTTAGAAAAGGGTTATTTTTTAACTCTGCTATTTTCTAATGCTAATCAAAAATTAGATGAAGACTCCTTATCGAATAAGACGACTGTTGTTTTGGTCCCCACTTGCTGTCCGTGTGTAGCCTCTGGGCAGCTGACGCACAGGGACACTCAAAGATCCAACAACAAGAAAATGGCCTCACATGAAAAAGACGGGTAAATATAATCATTTTCTAATTGTAGAGGTTATGTTAGACCTCAGCGGTGGTCAAAGTGGAGAGTCAACAACACATTAGTGACCTGTTGTTCTGAAATGCTGTTGGTCCTCAGTGGCATGCGCCAGAGCTGAAAATATTCTGCTTGGTATGAGTGTTTTTGCTACTAACCCCTAAATGTTCCAACCTGTACACAGTAACATACACTGTATTTGACATCAGTATTCACAGCATGTGGCTACTCGCCAGCAGAATGAAGTACCGAATGAATGTTTCATGAATGTGGAGTCTTTTTCTGTCCGTCCTCTCTACCCGCTGACGACGTAAAGGCACTGTGGTTTTCCGTCAATTCAATTATCCATACGGACTCTTTCACTGTCCGCCTGCGTTTCTCCTCGAATAGATGAGGCTGTCTCCGTCATAACAACACAGATTCACCGATGGTCAGGGAAGGAGAGACAAGGAAAGGGGCACTGGAGAATGGGAGACGTCAATGTTAACCGACAGCTGCAGAGGTAAACGCTGAAGATAAATGTAACCCTCTGCTCAATGCACGACTTTCACCTGAAAACCCTGCATTTGTGAATTTTCTCTGAATCTAACTTGTATTATATTAAAGGCATAAATAATAAACATCACCACATAGCCTTTCAGCAGCTCTTCAGTGTCTCATCTATAGAGAGAGGTTCATCTCAATATTAGTGTCAAATATTTCACCACATACTGTTGGGGTTTGGAAAAGACATTTGTGATCACCAATTACTTACAAATTGTCATGCCATTTCAAAATCTTGCTTTTGCTTGTGGATTATGAAACACCTACTGGCGCCAGTGTGTGAAGACTCTCACTTATCCAGGACATGATTATCCAAGGAGGGTTGAATCAAGGGCAGCTGGACCTGGTTGGAGAAACTTGAAAATGTTTTGCCTCTCATCTCAGTTCTAACTGGCTGTTGTGGAGTCAGGTATTTAACCTCAGTGTGGTTGCAAAAAGCCTCTTTCACTCCGCTTTCGAAGGAGGCTATTTATGTAGAAATATAAAAGGGGGGGGTCTACGAAACCACTCATCCCCACCTACAACGCTGTCCTTTCATCCCATCCCAGCAGATTTAACATGTCCTTAACGACAGCCAGCCGCAGCCAAGCAGCATCAACGACTGTAATAACCCCACAGAGGTTAAATACTCGGCAGTCCCCACCAGCCAGTTAAACCTGAAGAAACCCCTTGGATGAGAGGTGAAACGAGGAAAACCCTCCTTGGATACTGCTGTATGCTCTATTCCTCACTGTTTCCCACGCAGGTCCCTCTCTGACCCTCACAGTGCCCTCGCTGGCCTTTTTTTTTCCATGTCTCTGTCTGGTTTCTTCAGCTAAATCAGTTCACCACACTTGTGTTTTGTCTACCTTTTGTTAGTGTCGAGCCATCGTACGTATTGTCAATGAAAGTGCTTAATCACATACTTAACCGCACTGCATGTGCTTAATTGCACTGAATTGGAGCAGCTGTATTAGCAGCAGTGGATTTGCTGCAGGCTCTAAGCATCACATTGAATGTCCTGCCAATTAGCATGACATTGTAGACAGGTGAAAACATGGCATCTCCCAGATGGAAGATTTCATGACCTGAAAGAGCTTCAGCTTGACCAGCATGCATTTGGAGGTTTATGCAGTGGCTTTTAAAGCAGTTTGTATACCTAAAGGTTTGTCAGATTTTTGAAATGCTAGTTTAAGATTTGAGTCACCCTCTCTTGATCCACTTCTCCAGCCCACTGCACACATGTGCACACATGAGCATGCATCCAGATAGAACCACCTATAAGCACTGGAAGGAAATGAAACTGGGGAATATGGACTTGTTCACTTATGCAGATACTCTCTTTACTCCTTGCGTCTGTCACAAACACCTTCTTATTTGGAAAGCCTTGCATTTTCTTATCTTTGCAAAACAGGAATGCAACAATACTATGTGCGCAATGGTGCATATACTATATATACAGTATTTGTCTTATTGATGCAGGATAGGCATCAATAAACTGAGAAAGCAGAGGCAATATTATATGCTTCCTTATTGCCTGATTCCTCAGTGTGTTTATATCTGGTTATAGCTCTGTGAAAGTGAAGTGTCTTTTGTTTTTACTCACATCAATACATTTTTAACAATTCACCAGGGTTGCAAGAGCTTCATAAAAAATAAAAATACACTGTTTTGCAGAGGTAGCTGGAAGAAGTACAGTATTTATGTTTAAGTCGAAATCCACCTGAAATGTCCCTGAACACTCCAAGAATGTGGCCGTACATCAACAGATATTTTGGCAGCAGTTAATATTAGTCACTGGTCCAGTTTAGTTGTGATTTCGGTCTGAGACTGCTCCTGATAATGTACTCCTGAGTTAACTTCGAAATCCTAAACATTACCCTGTTTTATACAAAGAATGCTACAAAACTTTCATAAAATACTTTGCTGTTATGGAAACAAATATGGGTCATTCATTTTTTGAGGCTATGAAATGACGTTCACAAATCATTTCACAGCCTGCAGTCGTATATCACCTTTTGTTTACAGGTGAATTTGTGCTGGAAAATTATAAGGTTGTGTTTTCGTGCAGTAATCAGTGAGGCCTGGACTGCAGTAACACTCCACTCTCCACACCAACAGCGTCTTATCGCTTTTCCAACTTCATTCAAGTGTCACATAGTGCTGTTTTCCAAGCTGCTGTAGCTGCTATATGCCATCAAGGTTTTCATCATACAGGAGTGGAAAGATTGGCTTCCACTGACTGGATGGTCAGTGTGCAATGTGCCGATTGGCCAGCTGGGACGTGAGAACAAGGTTAAACTTTTAGCTTGTAGCTTCAGTGTTACATTTTTTATGCATTCACAAACTTGAATATGTGAGGTTTTGTTTTTTTTTTTTTACAGATGCATGCACATTTTGTCCACAGGCACACAGAAGGCTATATACAACTGCAGGCTGTGAACTTATTTCATTTCACAAGCTGAAAATATGAATGACCCTTATTTGTTCCCACATCTTATCTTTCCATTATTGCTTGTGGCTTGTGTAACTTGTGCTTCCTGACGTGTGGAGTAACAAATAAGGAACTTGTACAACTGTTAGCCTACATACTGTGATATTATTTTAACGCGATGTGTGCATGGGCTAACTGGATGTTGGCATCAGGCGACAGATGATGCATGGACACCAGGTTCATGACAAACAGTGAGAGCGATGAACTTCCATCATTGCTGAGACTGAGCACCAAACCATAACTCCATCCTCACATTCTGGCCTTTTAACTTACAGCTCACTCTGCTCACTTTGTGTGCTAGTCACAGCGGCATGCCTACTTTTTCATTTGGTTAATGATAATGACAAGAGGAATGAGTTTTTTGCCCACTCATGTCTTTGACCATTCTGCAGCCTGCCAATCTGTAATTAAAGGATTCTGCTGCCTCCAACTATTAGGTAGACTAAACAGTTTTTCTGGATGTCCCCATTCCTGGCAACAAGGGACTAATTACTGCTTAAAAGCTGGAGATCCTATAAATGATTCAGCATACATTATATCAGCTAATGTAAAATGCAATCTTTAAAGTTGACTATGAACAAATTTGATCATTACTTAGGAGTTTATTTCCCTTTCCTTGCAAATACATAAACAAACATGCAACTTATTATTATATCTTCTGTTATATATTATTCATGTCTTCATCATTGCGATGACCAACAATTCCTATGAAGAGGGCAACTACTCTGACTGGGCTCTGGGGGCTGAGTGGGATTTGTTGGGATGTGCACAGGTATGAGACAGCATGGTGAAAGAGCAACAGCCATAACAGCCTGTGGGTCTTTGTGTCACGCTCGAGCCTCTGTGAAATCAGTCCCTGGCTGCCCACTAACAGGTTATACTTCTGCAATCTGTCCTGTCCAATGGTCGCCCTGAGGCAGAGGAACCACAAATCCAACCGAGAAATGTTATTTTGGAGTAAATGGAAATAATGATGTTCTTTTCATATGTGCTTTTCTTTGCAGTGGATTGCTTGGCACAGGTTTCATTGTTGCATTTTTCTCTCATGATGCATCTCACATTTTGGATGCTGATGTCTGTGACAGAGCATGGCCTGTGAGCTAAAACACACACACACGCACACGCACACGCACACACACACACACACGCACACACACACACACAGAACAAACATTAGTTTACAAAGGGAAGAAGTGCTGCATGCCTTTGTGGTGGTTTATTTTATTTTCATTTTTGCCAACCAACAGCACTGTTTCCCTCCTGTGCTCTTCTCCAGCCTGCTTTTCCAGCCACACTTTGTCCTCACACCTGCCCTGCATCAGCCTCGTTAACCCTTTTCCATCAGCTCCTTCCCTCATTTCATTCACTGCATTCCACTCACCTGCTCCTCATCCCCTCATTAGTTTAGTGTGTATTTCAATCCTAGTTTCTTTTGTTTGCAGCACTGTCAGATGTTTTTTCACAAACATTATTTATAGTTTTATATTTTTTTTTTAGTTCAAAAGAAGTATATTAGCGCAATTAAATGAACTTTTTTTCTAAGGGATTTCATACCCAGCAATTGATAAACAGTATTTGAAGATTCATTTTCCTCTCTATGCGCAGTTACTCTCACTGTTTTCACTGAGAAAGCAGAAGAAGAATATGTGTTATGGTGTGTCAGGTCAGGACACAGGCTCAGTAAAAGTTGAAGGCATTAAAGTGACACAGGTGACAAATTAAAGAAGAGAAAAAAAAACATCAAGTGTCTCAGTACAAGTCTCCGGTCATTCTTCCGTATGATAATGCTCTTCAGCTGGGTTGAGATCCAGTGCATATTGTAGCATATGATTCACCTCATTTTCATACTCATCAAACCATTCAGTGACCCCTCTCGCCCTGTGTGGAAGCATCTGCATTCATTATGTTTCTCCACTCTTTTATGCAGGTTTTTTTTCTCTAATTTCCCACCCATCTGCAGGTACAGGGTACAGTCTCCAAATCATTCATTTATATGCAAACACATCTCTGTGTGCTTTAAAAAAGGGCAGTAACCCATGTCACAAATGCATTAATAGAGAAAAAGAGTCTGACATAATTATTTTTAATTAAATCAAAAACTGTGCATAGTTTTATAAATTGTGAATGAGCTCTGACTCAGTTGGATGTACTACATGCAACTTCTAACTAGATGAACTCTTACAGCTAATGGCTAACAATGAATAACCATTCTAGCATTAGTTAACGGGTCAAATAAGTCAGTTTGCAATAATTAGAGTCAAGGAGGTGCACATTTACGTACTGAATAGTTCACTTGTACTTTACACACACAAACAGAAAAGATTTCCTCTTGCAGAGTCATTTCACAGTCTCCGCTGCTTTAAACAGGTGTTAAGAGGGACAGATAATCAACATGATTAAAATAGCAAGGAGGGGAAGAAGAAGTTAGACCTCTCCGTGAAATGACTGTTAATAGCTCAATTTTTGTTAACCAGGACATTCAAGAGCGTAATTTTCTCTTCAGCATTGGAGGAGCCGCTCAAGTCGCAACAATTTTATTGCTCACCAGGGACGAGGCTGAGATTAAAACTAGTTTTCTCATAAAGGCTGATTTGGTGTATATTAAGCCTCACAGAGCCTAGGTGTTTTGCTTCATACACACTTTTGGGGACATTATACTGATAGCATATTAATTTCCTGGTCTCAAATCATTATCATAACCGTTACTTGCCCATCCGTACCCTAACCTTAGCCCCAGTCTTCACCCCAAAATTTAATGATTTACATTACGGGGACATGCCTTTTGTCCCCAGTAAAGGCTGCATCCCCAATTTTCTTTTGACTGTTGCTCCAAACCTCCAACAAACCAGCAGCAGATGATCGCAGTGCTCTTCAGGGCAAATGATAAATGAGGGAGTTAGATGGTCACTTTATTTTAATCACCTTTCTGATGAGGGATTTGAACCTTAGATCTGAATCTCAGATTTAATCACAGGTGTTAATTTCTCCAGATTATTAAACAGCATTTCTCTCTTTGTTTTAGAGCAGACTGGTTGGATTTCAGTTTAACTCGTTTAACATCAAGACATTGCTCATCTGTTTATTTATTGCCAAAAGACAGTTAGTAATGAGTCTGCTGCATCATTTGGTTCAGCACAGATGTGCAGTTGTGTATCATCTGCGTAACTATGGAAACATATATTGTGCTCTCTAATGACGTCACCAAGTGGCAGCATGTATAGGGACAACAGTAATGGACTGAGGCAGCTGCTGTTTCTCAGATACATGATCTCCAAGACTGACGTCAAACTCTCTCCCTTTTGATGGAGGATTTGACACGCTGTCAAACACCTGCTTTAAAAATGCTGGAGGTACAGGGTCAACACATGAGGGGGATGAGTTGGACTCAGTGACAGTCTTGTAGAGCTCAGCTAATGTCATAAGTTTCAGTGCGTTGAGCTCTCAAGGCCACCATAATAAAATCCACCTCGTGGTATTGTCATTTTGCCATGTCAAAAAACATTAAAGCAGGAAAAGTTTAAACTTCCATAACGGCAGCAGTATTGGATGTCTTGTCTGCAGTTAGAATGGGAAAGATCAAGGGTCACGAAGGAGACAAGGACTCACATAATTTGTGTTGTCAGCCAGTTTCAGAGTTCGTGCTCATTTCACTTTCTCCAAATTTTATGAGACTGTGTGTCTCACTCCTCGTCTGAAAGCCCAACACTCGTGCCGCTGCTTACAGGCATGAGACAAAGATAATGAAAATTGCATTCTTGAATTAAATCAAGGATTATATTAAGGATGGATGAGAAGGGTAATTTAATTTCTCCAAATTTAGGGGTCACTCGTGGTAATAAATACAGGAGGCTCCTCTCAGGGCAAGTCCCTCATTTCTCAATCTGATTGTAATGGAGGGCAGCAGATTTTAGAGGCTTAATTTCGATATCTTTGTTTTTTTCTGACAGTGTGAAAGGCTTTCTCTCGTCTACACTGCAGTGGCCGTAGTGACGACAGTGTGCGTATGGGGAGAAGATTATGTAACACACAAGGTGAAAAGTTGCTTTTTTTTCTGCTGCAGCAACATTTTTTTTTTCATATAACGTGTGTGTGCATGTGTACCACAGTATGTGTGGTGTAATCCCAGATTCCCACAGCCTCTTTTTAAAGTGATTATCTTAATTTCATAAACTAAATATTTTAAATTTTGCATCCAAGTCCACCTTCTCATTTTGGCAGTAGATTTCTTAAACAAATCTGTCTAATTATAGGCTGCTGCATGCCAGTACACTGCTGCCAAAGCACTCCTGTTCTTTGTGGCACATCAATAAAGTGCGGTGCTGAAAAATGCAAAAGATTATATCTTTAAGAAGCGGCTCAACAGCTGGGCACTGTAGTTTTTACAAAATGTTACTGAAACAGGAGTAAATAGTGTATTTGTTGGGGACTAGCAGTGGATTTATACATATTTGACACTCTAGTGAGCATTTAGGGCAGCAGGTGAGAGTATGTGGGATTGACTCAAAATAAACGATGTTCATTGTAACGAGGGAAGGTCAACCAGGGCAACAGTGTGGTTCGGCATAGTGTTTTGAACACAACAATGAGGATCTCAAATCAGATTTTGACTCCATACTTGTTTCAGTGGGCAGAGAGGAAAGTTTCACCTTGGCAGCTGTGCATCTTTTCTTTGGAATAAGCTCAGCTAGTAACATCTTTTACCTCTCAACATTGTGTAGCCTGCAAGACCATGCACACTGAACCAAAAGTGCCTTTCAGATAAAGTATATTGTTTGGAATGTGTATATTTACAAGTAAATCAGAAAATAACGACAAACTCCTGCACATAAGCAGAATTGGTTGGAGATAACGTGTATTAAATGACTGCTTGTAGGTAACTGCTAGTGCATGCAGCACATGGATTAAAATAATAGTCTAATTTACCAGTGAGCAGGAGCCTTGTAGCTCACTCACATTGTGCCTCATTGTTATTCAATCTTACATCATGCCCTGACTCAGCTAATGGTGCTTGTGATATCTACAGTGTTTGGGAGAGAAACATTTGCTGTATCAGTCCAAACCACATTCTTCTCTGGAAATTGACTAAGAAGATTGGAAAGCTGCATTAGCTGCAGAGCTGCAAACAAAATTGTGGTCTCACTGCAAGGAAATGTCTTGTCCAACACCTCATCTCACAACACTTGAGGCATGAAGAAGAAACATTTCTGAAAGCTATTAAGTTCATCTAGCTCTGAAATGTCTGTTGCTGTGGCCATCTGGTTACTATAGCTGCTCCTCAGGTTGACAGCTACACTTGAAAAGAATGAGCCCGCGGCACTTATGTTTCGCAGCAGTGTGAAGAGATTGCGAGAGCGAGCTGTCCATCCTCGCTGCAGACAGTGCTTGTTCAGAAAAAACGTTTCCTTGTTCTTTGAAGTGCAGCAGGCAGAAAGACAGTGTAGCTTCAGGAGGAAGATATTGTTTATTTATTTATTTATTCTTATACAGTGGCTATTCTGCTCAGCACGATGTGAAAAATGTTTTTGTTTTTTTTTTAAGTCAGCATGATGCTTCGCTTCAGCCAGCATCTCGCTGGTTTGGTTTTAGTATTAGCAATCGTATTTCTTTGTTGAAATGGACATAAGAAAGTGGTTTACCCACAAGAAAAGATCACCGAATGAAGATGGTCACTCAGCAGGTGCAGCCACACTACAGGAATCAGCTACCGCTACCAGTTTAGTAGATTCCTGTGGTGAAACACTCCTCTACCCTCTCCTCCACCACCATTAGTGAGCCCTGGGCTGCTGTTTTTTCCCACCAGCAGTTACCTCAGAACCGGATAGCACTTGCATGTGTGAGCATCTTCCAGTCCTCATTTGGAGAATTAAGCAGCGTAATTCCAGATGACCTTGGGGTGGATAAACCCAAACAGGTACTCCTAGATAGTGTTCTGGTTCTGATTCATTTAATTCAGCTTGCTTTTGAGAAGGACCTCACCAAGAACTGCAAAACACAGTGGAAAGATGTTTTACTGAGGAGAATCCATTCAGCTGTAAAATGCCAGCTGCAGCTTAGACTCATATGAGCCACCAAAATGGAACAAGTAGGCTGCAAACATGACAGTCCTATCATTTTTGTGTATGTTGTTTTGCTGAATTGTCTTCCAGCTTTTGGGTGGTTAAATATATTGAGCAATATATATGTAAGAGTAGAATACGGTGCTGAGAACTGTCACGATGTTGCTGTTTAAGGGTGCATTAGTGCCCCCCCAGTTTCATAGTGGGGTGAGACTCCATGACTTTAGCATACATTGCCATTCTTATCATAATAGGCTACACTATCAGGTCACAGTTAATTTATATCGGCTGACCTGCATTTTAAGTGCTACCATGAGAATATACAGTAAATAAGCACATCATATAAACATGATATTGAACTACTCTGCAAATCGGTTGAATCCGCAAAAAAAAGATAAAAAAAAAAAAAAGATTTTCAGGGACCATCCATGAAAAATGCCCTGTCAGTCCTTTCCAGTTCCTGCCTCATCGTACGACTGTTCCACTGACAGCTTATTTTAGAAAAGGCTCAGGGCCAATATGCTTATAACACCAGGAGTCAAAGAGGAGGAAATTACTTTTGAAAAGTACCAGATGCATCGTGGACTGTTCGTCTACAATACAACAATATGTACCTATCACCAGTGAGTTTATTTGTTTGTGTGTGTGTCTGTGTGTTGCCCAGAAACAGGAGCTGCAGTTATTGCTATCATTTTGCTTTTACAAGCTTCAAGGAGCAAATACAGGTCAGTCAGTCAGGGTTCAAAGACTTCACCTTTCCCCTGCTCTTTAAATCAGCATCACATTTGAAAACACATGAAAAAAATCCCTTGAGTGTTACACAACCCATAAAATAAAGAAAAAAGGATTTGTTGTTGACTTCAGCTTTACACTTTAGCTGGGATTATTTACCTCTTTCAATCCTATTTGTGCATTCAGAAAGAAATATACTACACATCATTTTCAAATAGCAATAGCTGAGATTTTTCTGCCAAATACAGCATTAAGGGCTGTGATGCTGCCAAATGCAGCACAGTACCTGCAATACAACAAGGATCCTACTCCACACCACACCCATAGATAGCAACAAGCCAAAAAATGTAACTTTTAAATTTAGCAGAAGATCTCTTTTCTTTTGTTTTCTGAACTCTCCTGTCTGACTGAGATTGAGTATCGAACCACCAGAACCTTTTAAAACACACAGCTGCAAAGCACTCCACATGCACGAAAAGATAAAAACGAATCATCAAATGAGGTAAAAATACATTATAAAACACAGCACAATGAGAGACAGACCAGACAACAAAAACAAGAAAAAAACAAAGCCCACAGTGGAGATGTATAAAAATGTGTTTTTAGAAGGCACTTGAAAGAGTCCTAAGAATCAGATAGATGGGGAAGATGACTCCAGAGGGCTGGGGCTAAAACGCATGATTGCCTTTTGTTTTGCTTCTGGAGCAGGGGATGAATAAAAAGCCAAGATTAGAGTTGATTGAGAGGTGGATTTCAGGACGAGGTAATCAGAAATGTAACTGAGGGAAAGGCCATGCAGAGCCTTATAAGAAATCAACAGGATCTTGTAGTTTATTCTGAGCCGATGGAGGGAAGCAAGAACAGGGATAATGTTGGCAGGTTCTTGTTAGTAACCCGGCAGCTGCATTCTGAAGTAACTGTAAATGGTTTAGAGCAGCTTGACGGAGACACATGTAGGGAATTACGGAAGGCAAGGTGGGAGCAAATCAAAGTATGGATTAATTGCTCAAAATCTGTAGAAGATGTCAAATATCTGATACATGCAATATTTCTTAGCTGAAGAAAACAGGACTGCACAAGTTTAGTGACATGGCGCTCAAAACTGATGCAGTGATCAAGGATTCTTAGTGGGAGGCTTCTTATCAGAATGAAATGGAACAATAAATTGATCAACTGCAAAGGAAATGTTATCAGCACCAATGGAAATAATTTCTGTTTTATCAGGGTTTAGGTAGAGGAAATAAAGAGACGTACATTCTTTGGTTCAGATAAGCAATCATGGAGGGGTGACAGTAGACTCAGGTTTTTTGGTTTAGCAGAGAAATAGATCTGTGTGTCATCGGCATAGCAGTGATATGACACTTCCTGGAAGCAGCTGAAAGTGACCCAGAGAAAGCATGGACAATGAAAAAAGGACTGGTCCTTGGATCGACCCCTGATGGACACCACACAGCAGGGGAACTGAGGAGGACACTCTTGTCGATACATTAAAATATCTATTTTGGTCAAATTTTTAAAAAGATCTGTAGCAAAGGAGTTAGGCGGGTTGTCAATATGAATGTCACCAAGAATTATTTCAAGAAGAAAAGCTAAAAGGAATACAAATGAGATGATTGTTAAAAACAGCTGCAATACCTCCACCATGGCCAGCTGACAAAAGTGTATTCAAAAAACTGTAACTGTAGGGGCAGAGCTCCATCAGAGGAGAGCACTCTCCAGGTTTAGGCCTGGTCTCAGGGAGGAAGAGGAACTCTCATTTATGGGATAAATTATATCATTAGGATAAAAGATTTATTAGATACAGACTGAGGGTTTAAGAGAGCAAAGACAACAGGAATAAAGGTGAAAAGGGATATTGACACAACTTTATTGTGACAGTAGTATCAGAGAAAGATTTGATAATAGGAAGAGGTATGCCAATGTCTGTGTGTTTTATGGCAAATTCTTCAAAGGCTTTGACATAACAGGTTGAGATATTGTTGTTCCCCTATTTCAGTAATGTTGTTTTAAATCTGTGCAGTCATCCACCAGAAATGACTCATATCGATAGACGTCTTCTTCATAAAATGTATTTTCTAACACTGGACCTATAATGCAGGACTGTGACATTATTATTTATACAAAAACACTGAATAAAAAAGTAGGATACAAGCCTCAACTGTCCAGCTGTGCCTGAGTATGAACAGACAGCCCTCCACTTTAAGTGCTATTTTCAGTACAGTTTTCAATTGTGTCATAGCATAGTGCTGACTCACAGCGTTTAGTAGTTTGCTAACATTCAAAACATTTTGTGAATTACCACAAACATAGTACATTGGAGTGGAAAGTCATTCCCAGAGAAATGAATCATATTATTCAACAGTAAGTCTTGGTTTAGGCTGGAAACTTTGTTAGCACTTTGATTTTAGAGGATAAGCCTGAGGGATGTTCTGTATCTTTCTTATTGTAACAAATCCCCTAAGAAGACCAAAACCAAAAACCTTGTTCTCAATGCTTTCTGACTTTACAATTCTGCCTGTGGCTCCCGGCCCAAAGCTTGTTAATTCCTACTGTTAACAAGTCACTTTCATATTAAAAAAGGCTGAATAATTTCCTTAAAACAGCTGGCCGCTGTAGTTTTAGCAAATGGGGTGAAAAATGTATTCGTTGGGGGCTATTTTCAGCAGCAGATTCAATGCACAAACAAGTTTTTCTTATTCAAAATAACTTCATGTGCAACAGCTGGTTGATGTTTGTTAGTTTTGGTCTTCAGTGGAGTAGAGGAGTGAGTTATGTCAAGTTCTCGGCTACACAGTACTTCTTAGGAGGATGAATCCAATCTTGGTTTTGGTGTTTTCATGAGATTTGGTAACAATAAAAAAAAAAAAAATCCAATATTTTCACTTATCCTTTAATTTCTATTATGAGCAGCTGGCAGTAACTGGTAGCAAGACAGACACTGTCACTGCAGCAACTGTGCCAAAGAATAGATACTGCTGCAGGTAAACAGAAGGCAACGGATTAACATCTGGTTATACTGTGTATGCACTCCCCATTGGCATGATTTCCACACAGATGGCGCCTGCTCTCTGGCAAGACAGTAGAAAGTACACAACAGAATGAGACTACACTGAGCTGAGCCATTTTCCTATTTGAATTCATTGACTCTGTGAGCGGCAGAGTAAGCCAGATCTGCTGTGACGTACAGAACATGGCGGTGAGTGCTGTGATCTAACACCCACACTACACATCTAACTGATGAGTGTTTGAAAAGAGGGTTCAAAAAGCAGCAATAAAAATGTCTGGTCGATGCCGCTGTTGGGAATGTAAAGCACTCTTAGCACATTCATCCATATCAACTTTTGTTTTTCCAAACGAAATTATATACACCTACACATGTAGTTTTTTTTTAAGATGCAGAGATGGTGTTGCTAATCGCAGGCTTGTATGATCTGCACACAAAAGCCACTTTCCAAGTATAGTATATGCCTCCAAGATGAGTGTGTTACCCAGCAGATAATGAGCTGTTGGGCTGCTGTGGGTTGAAGCCTCCAAGGGGAAATTGGTAACCACAAAGTCAATGTGATAGGAGGAGAGGGAGGACTTCTATGGGTGTTTTTATATCAGAGCCCACCACATAATAATGTCTTTGGGCAAAAGGTTGTTATGCAAGGTGAAAAAATCCCAGTCACCCTAGTGAACTCACACTCACAGCTCTCCCTCCAAACATCTCCACAGCAGCATCATCTCTGCTGAATGTCTAAAGGTCTTTTTCTGGTTTGCTGATGTTGTTCTTGTTTAGTGGTCATGTCTGCAGGGAAGGAAAATCTGAGAGTCCAATTCACTTGCATGGATTTCCCCCATTCAGCTCTCAGACGCATATTGATTAGTCTGTCATTGTCTCTGACTGCTGTGTGCCACTTGCCTGTGAAGACAGGGGAAGCACTCAGGCGGGTGTGCCCTAGAAGCAAAGTGAAAATCCCCTTGTGTAAATGTGTGTGTCTCAGCGACAGACAGTGGTGAAGCAGCTACAGCATCCGAAGGAAGTCAAACAATTATGAAACTCATGGTTTTCCTGTTCCAAAGACACCCTCTTAATTAATGAATCAATCTACTGTCAGGAGCTAAATTAAAAATATTAGAGAAACTCTGTCATTCTGTCAGTTTTACGAATAGTTCCCACAGTTTCACCACACAGAGTGCTATTATTCAAAAAGCTCACCTCCTGCATTATTGTGTGTGTGCATGTGTGTGCGTGTGCGTGTGTGTGTGTGTGTGTGTGTGTGTGTGTGTGTGTGTGTGTGTGTGTGTGTGTGTATACTTCGACGCTTTCTCTCTATAAACCTCCCTGTCAAACAAAACAACCCCCAAGGAAGAGTTCCTTATTTTCTCTGTGACAGGATGTGGCGCCGATCCCATCATAATCTTGGATCCTGCAGAAGGAAGAAAAGGCTGGAATGAGCAGAATCTTTGGTTAAAAAGGAAGAGGCTACGCTGTCTATTATCATCATGAATAGAACAGGAAATGCATAATATGATAGAAGTATTGTCGAGCTACTATTTGCAATTTTCTGCAAAAAAAGGGAATTCTGCTACTGACTTAATACAGCATAGAACAGTTTTTCTCAACAAGCAGTATTCTTACAGCTGCAACCACACCACCTGCTTCTGTTTCATCATCAGTTGATAGAGCTTCAACTTTACACCAGCCTTCTGCGCCTCATTAAACCTCATTATTTGGTATTACAAACAACTTCCCTGAAGAGGCCAAAACTAGGAATGAATTGATCATACTAAAGCCTGCAAAATGCCTTGCACGTAAAACAAAGTGCATTCATTTTTCTTTTCTTTTGCACTTGTTCAGACTCGGGGTACATTGTGAACATACCTGGTTCAGTGTCAACATGTATGTTGTCACATTGTCTTGTATTGAGGTGGAAAGATCAGTAGTGAGGTATTGGATAATCGTTTGAAAGTGCAAGCAGACAGTAAACCTTATTGAGTGATGCATAAGTATGCTAGTTCCTGCTGGTTAAAGGGAATCTTAGCCAGTTGATCTCGAGCCCTGAAAAAAATAAGATAACCAAACATAACCGAACTTTTTTTAAATTGAAAAATAAATTGATTAATTTCTTTTTTCATTTCACCCATCCTTGTGGCTTGAACGTATTATCATGGAGCACAGTCAAGTAACATTTCATAGCACTGAAGAAAATGACAATCTGAAAGTCATTTCAAGCAACCTTTGAGGAATGAGAAAGCTCTATGGAGTTTCTGACGTTTTACACCTGAGAAACCCAGTGAGACAACATCAGTATTATCACTTCACACCCATAATTTGCTGTACTGAATTATACTTTCATATATCACATCATTCTGTGTGGACTCACACCCCGGTGGTTATCTCCTCTCACCAGTGTGAGCAGTAAAGTGCGTGTATCCGCTCATTCAGTGTGACCCTTGTAAGCCCACACGTTAATCTTAATTAACCCCCCATCGCTGAGGTGTACCTGTGTGACAGAGCGTTATGGGATAGGTGACATTGCCGTCTCAGTGGGTGATGAAGAATAAGGGGGACTGAAAACGTGCTTTTCTCCACATCAAAGTCTGAATTTTGATGTAACAAAAAGAATGGAGAAAAAATGTCAGGGTCACTGCCGAGAATGCCTCAGAACATGTTCCACACAATCAAAACCTGTTTTTCATAGAATTTGCTCCAACATTCAGGCAGTTTTTGCCTCTAGCACATTCATTTTTTTAAGCTTAAGACCAGAGTAATTTCTCCATTTTTTCCATATCTAAACCCATTGATGGAGTAACTGTATTGTGCAGGTTTTTCCACAAGAAGACGCAAAGGCATTTAGCACTGAATCAAACCACATCCTTGACAAACACAATGCATATGTAACAAGTAGTTTCATTGTGGATGTGAAAAGATCAGAGACATTCTGCACCTGAAGTTTAGTTTTGCCTCTTCACTGCCATCGTAAGTATGCTGCTGAAGGAAATCAATGAAATGGCTATTTTTAGACACATGGGTGCATTTCTCCTATGGGCCAAATATGACACCAACCATATCCCTAGTTAGGCACACCCCAGCCCCATGTGGTCTGAAACCACATGAGCGTACACCAAACTAATCCATGAGTGAATGCTCAAATGGCTGATTTATATGTAGATGATCAGGTGTCTTTCAGATATATTTTCTAACTTTGTTCATGTCCATATTTAAATGTTCTTTGTAGTGTTTTACAATGATGCACTGGTTCCACAATAGCACTGTTCTTGATACTACAAGTGTTGGCTAGTGTTTTGACCTCCAGACTATTCTCACCAGTTATGCAAGAGTCCAGCGTGTGGGAGTTTATGTGAAATTTTAAACAGGAGAAGGGGCCAGAAAAAAAGTAAGTGATACACTTTGGACACATACAAAAGAAAACTCATTTAAAGTCTGAACACAACACAACTGAGGTGTACTGCTACAGAACTGAAAATCAGTTTGCACTAATGATTCAACCTCATCTAGGTCTAGTAGGTCCAGACAAGTAATACTGCGTTTTGGTACATATAACATGAAATTACACATATTAGATGATGCATTTGAGAAAAGCATTGAATGCTATTTTTTAGGAGGGAATGGGCAACAGCAATAACTGAGGGAAACACTATTAATAATAACCACTTTAACTCATTCTTTTTCTTTGGTAATCTATTACATATGTGCAAAGCATCCCCTGACTGCCTGATGAATACCAATTTAAGACTGTCAAGTACTTATTGTTGCAGTACAAACTGCTTGTAGACTTCAAGACTGATCTTCCTCCCCTCCTCTCCAGGCTTTTATACATCAAAGCACTGCAGTGGCTTCAGATTCTTCAATTAAATTCACAGGCCTGCATGCATGTGCATTTGCAGGTGCTTCATGTGCACATGCACATTGCTCCAGTTGATTTTGCTCAATGGTTCACGATGATTGATTTCTGCAGACTTGACAAAGGAGGAGATGAAAGAGTTTTCTCTACTGCGAGACAAGAATCATTCCTTTTGAGCTCTGACATCTATCAAGAACCAGTGACAGGAACAACCAGACCGGACATGGAACATGCAACACTGTGTTAAACCGCAGCTTAATGAGGGAGAAGCTGGAGACCAACATCAGATATAGTTTCCACATGAGTGCTAACTGTGTTTGAGACTATGTCTTATCTGCTCTCACTCCAATCACAGTCACTGAGCTTTAAAAGAGCAGAAATCACTCTGGCAAAAAGACTGCGGTTAACTGGACTCAAGGATTTATTAGAGCTTTGTATAACTCTCTTTGTTTGAAAAACTTTCTGTTTATTGCCTCGCTCACTGTCCTCACATTCAATAGGGTCCTCTGTCCCTACAGCACCCCTTCCTGCACTTATTCATCAGAGATTCTCTTTACCTTTAATGAAATTGTACCCTGGGCGCCAAATCTGCTTTTCCTATTTGAAAAGGCAAAACCTGTGTGGGCTTGTAAACTACCGTCATATATCTCCATTTGATTGCAAATGATCGATCAATCTAAAAGCAATCAATTCATATTCAGTAGAGGCCGTGCTGCTGAAAATAACTGCTGATTACATTTTGTAGGGTGAGGAACCTGCAACCATAGTAGAAATGATTCAGTCAGGTGAGTCAAGTGTGATATAAATAAGTCTCATCAGAAAGTCTTTGGTGGTGGTACTCCACAGGGAGTCCATGAAATCGCGGGGCATCGCCCTGAACAACAGCATGATAAATCCCCCCATGGAGTCCAGTGTTGGTGGTGGCTGATGACTTGACTGATGAGGATGATGAAATGAAGGTGAAAATTTGCAGACTGGGTGGTGACAGGGTGGTGGAAGGGTGCACATGACAGCAGCCTGAAAGAGCTAAGGCAGAGAGAGACTCATATTTAAAAAGACAGCAGTGAGATGATAGGCTTATGGTGAAGGTGTGTCACTGTGCTGCTGGATAGATGTGACCAGCTGATACCCTAATGGACAGTCACAGTGACAGCAAAGAAATTATAAGTGAGCATGCATGAGAGGAGTGAATGCGGGGTGGCATGAGAAATAAGCTAAAGGCTTGAAGATGCAAAAGAATAGTCTTCCTCACTGAACTTTTGCTTGCTTCATTTGTCATACTTGAAACCACTGAGACTTTACAATGCAAGTGCAGCCAAGAGTATGAAATATATATGTTTAATCATTGAGAAGCTCATTAAACTTTAAGCACTTTGGTGTTGGTGATAATCTATTTTCTGAACTTTGTGCAACTATTGTTAATAAGAGTTGCAGTTGTGATGTTTTTCATGGCTTTGCAGCGTTCGTAAAAAGGTAGGGGGCAGGATTGAGAATAAAAGCATGGGGAAACTGATCTCCAACCATCTATTAAGCAGATACTTTGTATATTTGGCATTTCGTATGTCTACCTGCTCAGAAAAATGTCTCCTGAATGGCATACGCCACCGCAATGAGCAGCATGGGCAGTAATGTGATGCAAAAAACTAGTGAGTTTTTCAAAGTAATATATACAGAAATTACAGGTTCCTCAAAAACCACAAAGCTCAGAATTTAAATTCTAATTAACATCAGATTCCTGTAAGAAACCACTTTGTAAGCACCTTTTGTCAAACAGGTCCCAGGTGAACTGTAAAACAGCTTACTACACCAGTGTCTGGCATTTTGCTGTGGCTTTGGGAGAGATTACTATGGTAATAGGGTCCATTAATGCTACAGTGTCACTGATGATAAGATTACTGCCATGTAACAAAAGCCATATGTTCGGTCAGCAAATTCGAGAGAGATGCTGAGCAGGAGTTAAACGTCATGAGGGGACTCTTAATGAGACGGCAATAACAGGCAAATGCATAGAAAAACAGACAGCAGGCTAGGTGACAAGCAATTTAGAGATACGCCTCTTGTGTCATTATATACTGTATGGCCTGTAACAGCTTCTTGAATGGAAGTAGAGGCTTTTAAATTGTATTTTTTTTTTCATCTTTCAACTTTGATGAGAAATATAAATTGGTTGTCTGACTGCAAATTCCATGAAAACTTGGAAATAATCAGAGGAGCAAGAAGGAGAGGAATAAATGCAAACCACCTCACATGACAGGCCATGAAGCCACAGCAAAAGAGAAAGAAATTACAGAGAGAACATTCATATTCAGGGATTTTCAGCGTTTTTATAGACTAGGATCAAATGGTTATAAAAATACTTGGTGTTGCGATGCTAAGAGTGACAAAAACAGATGAAAACGAAAAAAAAAGTTGTAAAACAGCCCTAAAGGTACAAGTCAGACAGATTTACACACAGTCAAATTCCCACCGTGCAGGCAGTGTAGCTCTGCTGGCAGAGCGTGACAGCAGTAATGGTAGGAAGCCTTTTTTAAGTACATTTCAGCAGCAGACACTCTATTAAATGCACGTAGTCACCTTTGCTTGAGTGTTTATGAATCATACTTCTCCCTGGCTGACCTGACTCTGACCTGTTTGAGGATGTCAAAGTGAAAACCCTCGCTGGAGTTCACTGCACTTGTTGACTACAGTATAGAATGAGTAGTTCAAACTCTAAGCCTCGTCTTTTTGGCTGCTGCTCAGAGACATTTTTCTCTTGCTCTCCATCTGGATGTTGGCTCTGTGGCTCACTGCACCAATGACACACTGCCCTGTAAGATATAGAGCCTTTAACAGGGTGAATTAACATTAACTCTACAGGGATTTCCTGTTATATCCTGCTTTGTAGATGCTGCTGCCAGATGACCCATCATGACATCATATATGGATAGAAAATAATCTTTATATTAATGTTAAGATAACACCAAAAGCTTGCAAACAACTAAATTATAGCTGCAGCATCCACTGCTACAATTATAGCAGAACGATAACCATAGCAACATAAGCAAATACAGCATGAATCCTTAGCATTTGGACAGTCGCTCCGAGGACACCAGCTACATCTTCACTGTCAACACCAGCCGAGGGCCATGGGAGACAAAAACATGGCTCCCCCATATGTAAGACTCAGACTTCCTATGGACATGTAGCTGCTATTTTTTGAGCATGTGAGTGCAGAAAAGGGAAAGCATGAGAGGAAATAAGTGGGAGTAAGACCAAGCATTTACTGCAACTGATGATTTATGATGGAACGTGCAATTATTGTAATTTGGCCACAATCCACTGAAAGCCTTTTAAGTGGTGGAGCACGATGCATGTGTGAAATGTGTTTTCTGGTTTTATTACCATCATACTGAAGACTTTCCTCAGCAACGTCTGAAATGTAAGCAAAAGTGGGGATTTTGAGTTTTCTTACTGTTCTCATTCAGTTAGATGAAGATTCTGTAGCCTCACTGAGACGCAGTGAGCCAGAGACACACGGCACAGCTGCACAAGTCTCTGCGCAATTCAATTAGCTGTAGAGGTTCATGCAAATCAATATTGTGGACACATGTGCGCGCGCACACACACACACACACACACATCCTTTCTTCTGCACACACACACACACACACAGACACACAAGGACGGAAAAGAAGCTACAACTGACAATCAAATTACTCAAAATGCCCGCTAGCCTCGGTTTGTGTATTCATGCAGTGATCACACCTGCACGCCAAGGTGGATAATAAGCCATATGTTGGACATAAACCACACAGACTGTCTCCCTAATTCAGATGAATTCAATTAATGCATTCGACTGACCTTCAGGGCATGTTGCCACTGCAACCCTGTTCCCCTGATAAGGTGGCTGGATGTGAGATATGCCTGTGACTGAGATGTAACCAAATCATTGATTCAGCACTTAAAAATCTGTCTTTTCTCCCTCAAACAGCATGAAAATGCCTGCGAGAAAGAAACCAAACAAATAATGCACAAAGGCAGTTACAGGCAACCTCTAGGCTGTTACAGAAAATCAATAAATCAGGTCCTCCAGGGTCCTCCTAATGACACACACATTTAACAATTTAGTTGTGTTTTTCTGCCCAAAGCAGGAAGAGACCGCTCTTTACGTAGCAGCAGTCAGCGTGCTCTTGAGCCAGGCACTTCAAGCCTAAATGAGTGCTCAGAACCCACCAGGGGTAGGCAGCAGACAGGGCAGATAGCTTCTTGGTGCTTCTTGATACTAGAAAGAATAATGTACAACCACACTGTCCAAATTTCAGACATCATCCAGTTGCTGTTTTGCACAACCCGCCCCTCAGCTGTGAGGGAGCTTGGAGCCCCTTAAATATGTTCATGCGTTGCTGTGTGAGATTTTGCAGCGTGAAAAACCTCTGAAGTGCTGAACAGCAAGCAGTCCCCCCACCCCCATCTCTCTCTTTACAGCAGGAGCGCAGAGTGTCCACACCAGATCAGTGGGAGTGCAGCACATCCAGCGTGTCACACCGGTGATGTCCCTCCTCTGACCCGCACAAGCGTCCTTCCATTAAGCCACCTCAGCGGGCGCAATGTCTTCAAACACCCGCATGGATTTCAATCCGGCGATTTGCTCCTTTTACGCTCCGTTTTAGCGCGTCTTCTGGTGGGAACGCGATGTCCTGGATGTATCTTCTCCGGAGATTGTAAAGTGAAGGGAAGAGCAGCTCGCTGAGACCATGTGGAGAGCGGCCACGTCCCTTAGAGGGAGCACCGGAGGCAGGAGGGGACACTAGTTCCAAAGCATTATTTGCGCTTTCCATCGATGAGGAGACAAAGACAGACGAGATGGTAGAGAAGTAAGTGCGTTCACAACTAACTGGCACTTCAGTGATGGAAAGATGACAGATGTCCTGCATGACTTGTATTGACTGTGCAGCCTCAGAGAATGATGATATACAGTGAACCAAGGAGAAATTCTCATCATGTAGATACTGAGGTTTCTGCTGAATTGTGGCATCTGCCTGTTGGTACATTATTCCTATTTGAACTTATATGTAGCTTTTAGTAGAAATTACCTTTTTTTGTATGAAAGGCTCGATTTCAACTGAGAGATAATAGGAAAATATTCATTCACTCATGCACTTAATAAAATATAGTAAAATAAAACAAACGCTAAAAATAATTTCATTGACTTATGTCACATGCTTCTGCTCACTATTCACGGAGTGATCCTTCTCACAAGTTGTTTATTGTATAATACCGGCTAAGAGGACCTCACAGGGCGGTTGCATCCGCTGAAGCTGTTTTCTAAACGGGATTATGGCAAATGCTTTTAAATATTTAATGAGCTGCCATTCAGTCATCATATTTGTTTTTATTTGTGGCTCCCAAAAGCAACGAAAAACATCATCATCATAGTATTTTAGTCATAATTCCTCCACTGTAATCTGCTCCTCTTTCGCAATATTGTATTAGAAAAATGTTTAGGTATTATTTATTGGGTTATGATTATCTATTACATGTATTTGTTTTTATTAATCTGAATCCAGGTAGAAATCGCGATTCTCCGTATTTGGTCCAGCTCAGAAAAGGACGCTAAGATATGCAAATCGATGTGTTGAAGTCCAGATTTAAGTGTAAATGCAGGTGTTGGAGGATGACAGGTGCCATGAAGCATGTACTCAGTGCATTGAATAGAAAGTGCTCTGCCCGCTGCAGAGCGCCAGGTGGAGAGGCGCTGTTCCACTGGTTTCCTACTGGAAGAAATAAAAGAATTAGAGTACAATAAGAGAAAGTGACTTTATAATAAGGACAGGAAAATGTGACACATTAAGATTAGGTCTGTCTTGGAACACATTATATGACTTTAATATCCATGACATGCGCAGTGAAGGAGTGAAAATAGTGTAAAATCCATTAGTAATGAAGTTTAAAGTTCTGTGCTCATGCAGCTTTCTTCAGGTGGTTATTGCCTTACACTTTATTTGAATTAATTATTTTCTTAAAAAGAGCTGAAACAATCGTTTGTCGCAGCCATATTCTTGAGGAAAAAATAATTTGGGGAAAGCTGAGTCAGTAATATGAGTGTGTCCAGTATGACTCTCTTTGAATGGAAATAAATTGATCCACAATCATCACTTCCTTTCTTGCAGTGGCCGCACCTGACCTTCTTGACCCAAAGTCTGCCGCCCACAACTCCAAACCTCGCTTGTCGTTCTCAGCCAAACCGGTGGTGTTGAACAGCCCAGATGATGACGATGAATGTGACACCCGGACCACTGTCATGAGGTGGAAAACTGTGTCAGCCATCTTCTTCTTGGTGGTGCTTTACCTCATTATTGGGGCGACGGTGTTCAGAGCGCTGGAACAGCCTCATGAGAGTTCCCAAAAGCTGGCTATCCTTGCAGAAAAGCTGGATTTCTTGGCCATGCACACCTGCGTAAACTCTTCTGAGCTGGAAGATTTGGTCAAGGTAGGCGGAAGCATCAGCATCATATTAATAATTCAGCTCTTTTCTCCTCTGCAGGACCTGGTGATGGCTGAGAAAGTCTATTAAATTATTTCACACTGTATGTATGGATTTTCTATGAATGATGCATTCTACACATAAGAAAAGAGGGAACAATATATACTGAGGTATTTGGCGGCTTTTCCTTGTTTAACATTGGGCCTTGAGGATTGTGACTAGTTGTGGACACAATGAGCACTGCCACAGCTTTGAGCCGAGGATATGTTTCAGCCAGCGACTGAAAAACTAATTTATTATATGCACTTATTCTGTGGTCTTTGAAGGCTGTGTTATATCTACATATTACTGCTGTTTCACACACAATCCAGTAGCTACTATTTAACTTTGTGAAACTTTTTTAAACACATGGTTAACGTGAAACAGTCGCAGTTTGTCTAAGAAAAGATGATGGTGTGGGTTAAAATATGTATGTTTGTTACATAACGTAAGCACGTAAGTTAACACATTATGTATGAGAATTAACTAATGTTACGTAAGCAGATATGAGTCATTCATTAATTACATTAATTACAAAAATGTCACAGAAAAATGCACCATAAATATCTGTACTGGATGATCAGTCTTCCACTAAAGGACATCCACTGACTTCACAAGTCGTCCTTTATGGATTACTGGATCTCACCATCTACCGGGGTTGATGAAAACCATTTTCTCTTGGGGAATCTAGCTGGCATATTGGACTGCTGGATGATGATTACTTCTGTAATGTGCTACGACTGAAAGGTCTTTAAATCCCGGGGGACGCAGACTTGTGTAACCCTGCTAATTTTGGCCCCAAGCTGAATGTGATTCGATCACAGCACCAAAGGTGCCTCCTAATGCCAAAACACCCTTCAAGCTCACTGCATAAGTGATGTGCAAGAAATATAAAAATGCGTATTATTCATTCAGTAAGTCAAACACTTCTGTTAAATGCAGCATATGGATATGGCTGTAATGTATGTAATCAAAATACCAGCAAGCATTTTAATGATTGTTTGGAATTTCACATATCTATGTATATTATTTTCTGCTCCCACATTAATTTACCAGCCAAGCTGTAATATCAGACTTTTTTAAGGATCTAAAACTTTCTCAAAGCAGCAGTGCAGAACTGCTATAGTGTCTCAGATGAGGCAGAGGTATCTCATTATCTACAAAGCCTCTCGTTACATTGGATAACTCTCTTATTGTTGGAACAAAGTGAGAAAGATATGGTTATAACCAACACCTTTCCCTAACCACAAAACCTAAGATTTAAGATTACATTTTGTGTTATCCTACCAAGCCATAACACATAGTGTTTGAGCTGTTGTTTTTCATTAGTTACTGTACGTGGGATTTTGTTCTCTCTCCAGTAAAGCCACTTTAATCACACTGGCATTCACGATGTTGCTTTATTCCTTATGGCGGAGCATCAGCCTCCACTGAAGTGACATAGTGAAAAAAGACTTCACTGTAATGAGCAAACATTCTTATTTGAATTAGATATACCTCCTGGTATGAATAAACTTAGTGAGTATAAGTAGATACTGTGTGAATTATGTTTTCTCACTCTGGCATCTCTGGGCTGCAGTATGAATGACATTGAGCAAAAAATATTGTATAGGTTTAATGGGATATTTCCGGAGGCGTGGAATAAGTATCGGGTATTATTTCTAAATTATCTATCAACTTTAGGGGTTTGATATCAGAGATGCAGTGGTTTGAGAGAGCAAGTAAACAAGTGCAATATTTAGCTGGTGGTCATGCTGTTGGTTAAATATTTATGATTTTAATTTTCAGTCATTTTTTTTCTAGTTAATGTGGGATTGAAAGCTCTTTCACCATCTCACTTCAGGAACAGCTCTGACCATATTGAAACTGGCTTAAGTCGACAAGGATTTATAACTGAATAATGATCATCTACTGTATGTAAATGAGGCTGTTTTCGATTAAGACAAGCTGGCAACAGATGGCTGCTTGGCTTCGAGATGTTGCGTTAACGCTCAAAGATAGTAATGATGCTTTCTGTCACAAGATCATTATCTGTCAGATTGAATGATCTCTTGTCAGGGGTGTATTTAATGAATGTGGAGCCATCGATAGAGGAAGGCAATGGGCTCCTGAATCCAATCCCCCCTCTTTTATTGATGCTACCATAAACATATTAATACAGTTATAACAATAAAATGATAGCTGCTGTCTTGTAATCAAAGTCTGATACTTAAAATCAAATGATACATGGTGTTATTCAGATGTCTCAATGGTCATCATTGTCCTTGTTTTTGCTGTTATCATCATTATTTCTCATTTGTCCTTACCCATGGCAGCCCACTGGCATAATGCAGTCACCACAGTTGTTACTGTTGCTTTGGCCAAAGGTAAAAACCTAAAAACCTAAAAAATTTAGGTTGGAGGTAGCAGAAATAATGAAAAAGCAAATACTTGCAGCAGTTGATTCTCCAATCAACAAAGTATAAAGTTCTGTGTTTACAGCACTGACTTTTACCCATGCTAGAAGCACATTGGATGGATTTTATGGTCTGTAACAGGTGACGCCTAAAGACTGAGGTCGTCCACTGAGGTCCAATTTTTCACCATCCAGGTAAAGAGCTTAGCATATGTAGATCACCAAACTTCAGTTGTACTGTATGTGTTTAGTGCTAATTAGCATGCTAACATGCCAAGTTAAAATACTGAACGCGGTAAACGTTATACCAGCATGTTAGCATTGTTATTCTGAGCATGTTAGCATGCTGGCATCAGCATTTAGCTCAAAGCATGGCTAGATGGAGGGAAAAAAAATCTATGAACAGTACACTCAAGCTATGATGGTAACTCAATTTGTAACAAACCAAGGGGTGTTCCTTAATAAGGGCATCACCTACTGTAAAACTGATGAGCAAAGTGCCCTTTGGTATTACATTAAAGGATTTGCTTGAAGTGTCTCCTGTAATACATGACCCTTGATATTCAAAGTCCCTCACATGCTTCCGTCTCAATAAAGCTAAAATTTTGAGCAAACAGTGACTCCTGTCACTGACTTTTCCACTATGCTCACTGCAGTTCACAAGGGCCAATACTTCTTACAGCCATAATAATCAACTGCAGCTGCTGTACTGATCACGGTAACCAGGTACGCCCACGCTGGGCGTCAGGCTACTTATCTCTGTTTCTATGCAGGTGGTCTATTTTTTCCTCTACGTGTGGCTACACAACCCTCCAACAGGTAAAAACTACACAGAACTGTGTAAAAAACAATCCTCTTAAAAAATTGAAATAAATAAGTCATTGTGCCAGAGGCAGTGCAGTGCAGCAGAGCAACATGGTACATGACACGCCACGTCTGTGCCCTATGTATTTCTACAGTTAGACCTGGACCTCAGAAAACAAACTGCAAATTGAACAGAATTAATTACTGGCTCAAGATTTTAAGCTTGTGAAAACTGGGCAATGTGCCTGTAAGAGGCATTTAAGTGCACTTTAATGTTTTCCAATGCTGTCAGGTTAATTCTGGGCCAGTTTCTACTGCATACACCCATGAACCGCCTTCAAACCTCTTTGTGTTTCTACAGCAGTCTGTCCAATTAGCTCTGCCAATCATCCTTCAGATAGTATCCCTACGAGTTCAGTAGGCTTTCAGGCAACTATTTTTCATCTGATGATTTATTGATAAGCAACTTCAATACAGGTGTCCCCCACTCACTTTTACTTAATCATGTATACAAATACACACATACACATACACACACATCCACCTCTGTAGGCTCCCGCTGATCAAAAGGCAGTCAGCAGAGGACCGAGGAGAGATGTGCTCTCAAAGGGAGTAATTAAAAAAGTGAGTGATGTCAAAAAAACCCAGACGATTCAATCTCTCCTGGCTGTTTGGCTCAGCTTGGAGACAGCCAGTGTGGTCTTCACATTATCCTGTCTTATCATTTCCCATGGCTATAGTTAATATGCATGCAACTGAGTGCCAAAACAGTGAATTGATATGGCTGCTTTGGCTGGGAAACAAAGATACTGACTGAGCCAAGCCTGTGTGATTGTGTGAAATGCTGAATGATCTTTATCGAGGCACAGTGAATGTAGGATTTCAGAATTGTATCTCTGAAGCATCTCCTTTGTTGTATGATTTAAGGGTAGAATAAAAACACAGAACAGTGTATATTGATGTGTTCACCTTTTTTCACCCACATTGTATGTAATTCTTCCTCTGCCTGTGTTATAGCTGAATCAATCTGGGTAATATTTTGTTTATAGTGTCAAATATATGCACACATGGTTGATTTAAAATGGCATTTATTGTTTTCCTGTATTTTGCCCTCTTAGGAGCAGCAAAACAAGCTGTAAGCACAATGTTGATATATTACAGTAGTCTATCACCCCATAATGTTAATATGGTTAAGTTGCTAGCAAACAATTGCCTATTTACACATGCAGCAGACGCAGAGCAACATTTATATTCCTTTGCAGCCATATCTGTGTCCACCTAATGAATGTACGCTCCCTTTTAGCTCTGCTTTTGGTCTCATCCAGCTCTCTTTAGCATCTAAATGTTCACCAGCTAGTCGTTTACTTTCTTGGTGCCTGGGAAGTTGTGTACAGTGAAACTGAACTGGTTTGGAGCGAATAAATGAAGCTACTCAAGTCGTTGTTTCATCAGAAGTTGGCAGTATGAGCTATGTTACACATGGCTATAAGAAACACAGGAGAAGAATGTTTAAAAGGACTCAAGTTGTCTCAGACACCTGAGAGAAAAATGGAGATATGTCTGCAGGAATTTGTTCATTTGGGCAAGTTGTAATTGTTCTTTCACGTCAGCTGGCAGTGGCCATGTTTCATGCTGCCCAGAGATGAAGATAATGAAGTAGAGCATTATGGGAATATCTGGGAAGACGACGACGGTGGAAACAGCTGATCGGTCACTTGAGTTATGTTTGCTAAGTCAGGACTTAAAGGTGTTTCCATCTTCCAATAAAAAGTTTTGTTTAAATGAAAACTCTATTGCAATCAATCTTAAACTGTTGGAGTGAAAAAAAAAACAAAAAAAAAACACCGAACAAACAGATTGTTGCAGTGTTGATACTTTAGGTACCATAAACAAAAACTGATTAATGTGCATTGATCGGAGGGGAAGAGATCTCAAAACTCTGTGCATGAGGTCATTCAACCCTATTGCGACACAAGTTTATTCAATTATTCTGTTCATTGATGATATTTTTGGCATTCTGTAAAGGGAGAGATCATCGTTATGGTTAAAAAGATGAAGATTAGCTTCAGGTCTGTTATGGGATGCATACTCCACGCCCTGACTTTCCACATCACTACATATAGTATATTGCACACCATTTGCAAGAACACTGGCACTTAATGTTTGAGGTTCAAAATCATCTGATATGAATGTAATTCCAAGGAGTGAGCCAGACCTTTAGGCTTTCGTTTGTGCCTTTGTGTTCGTCAGCTTATGTGGATAAAGAACACACAGTTCCTTGTAAACCACAACATTCACTGCCATCAGCTCATATCTCTCCACCTTCTGACCCACCGTGCTAACGTTAACTTGTGCCTCGTTAGATCAGCACTCGTTCTCCAATCCATTATTCATCCCTTTCCACACTTGATTCTTACGGCCTTATCACGCTCAACAGTCGTAGGTTAATGAAAACTCCGTCATTGTCACTGATGATGAATCGCAGCAGACAACACCCTGACATTGCAGTGACCCAAAACTGTATGCGTGCACGTGTATGCTCTGAAAAGCTGACAGTGCTCGTTCAGGATGACTGTGGTGAGTTTTACATGCTGTACACCATTATTGCAGCGTTACTGCTCTATTCATGCATAGAAATGATGGAGGCCAGTACTACAAGTCTTACATTTATAAGTTGCACGGCACAAGAATTAAATCACTTTCATTGCGCTGGATTGAAACTTATATATACACTTATACGTCGAGAAATAAAAGCTTTAGTCCAGGAAAGTATTTTTCTGCTATTCATTAGCATCGGCTCTGCAGCAGCGCCCGCTGCTCCCCAGACATCTCAAAGCTTTGTGCTTTCATTTGTCTCTGTAATGTATCTTGAGAAGCCACTTGGGCCAAGAAAATCATTTCTAACAATTGTTTACTCAAATGCGTCTCAAAAGAGGTTTACGCCACTTCCTATCCAAAAGTTGTGATTTAGAAAAGCAAACTTGACGGGAGAATGTGCCCACCTGTATGCAAACTCCGACCCGTGCGTACAAATTGGCAACCCAGATGGTGAGGTGGTGAATTGAAGCCAGATTGTATAATGATGCCTCTCACACGTTTAATTACACTTGGTAATTGTTGATCCGCTTCGTCATAAACATTCAAACCCGCACTGTAATCTGTGCTTGTTTTGAAAAGATATATACAGAACCAAGTGAAATCTTAAATCAAAGTCTGTTCAGTATTTTATCAACGGCCCACTCCTCCAGAGCGCAGAGGAGAGGGTTGGACAAAACTGATGAAATTATCATCATCAGTTGTAGCAATCCAAGATTTCAACCAAGTAAAGAACTGCAGAACATCAATCAAAGCACTTTTGGAGCACTTTCAAAGCAGATGTGTGGTGTGTACAGTGTAGCCATCTATTATAGCAGAATATATACTGTATGCAGTTTACAGTGGTAACGTAAGGCAGTTGTATTACTCTTTTCATGACAGATAACTAGCTAATGAAGCTAACATTAGCTTGAGGAGAAGATTGAACCGTCTCTGGCATACGTTTTAAGGTTTCCAGCTAACTTGTTCCAAAATGTGAAGCCTGTAAAAGGGGTCTAATATGCTTGATGGCTACATAGGTACATGCTATAATGCTACAAGGCTAAAGCCAAATGTCCCAAAGAAGAACTGTGTTTTCACTTTAAGCATTACAAGGGAAAAGGCTTTTAAGGTGAGGACGAGCTAGTGTTTTTGGCAAATGTAACGCCAGGGACATGCAGGAGGCAGAAGTGCCGAGATAGATCAATTCTTGCTTGAGCAGTAACCTGGCTGTTCCAACCTGAAGCACATTTCTCTGCATCGGCCAACAAGCGATTCTGCTCCTCTGCCCTTATATAATCACACATAGAGCTGAGCTTTTTAACAACATTACCATGCATCTTACAATCATGAATTTACAATGTAAAGCTTTTAATGTGCTCCTGATTGTTAATTTATGAATCCCACTATGGCAAAACTGGTGTCTATTGCCTAAATACGGTTGCAAAGCTATGATTGGTTAGACTGTATGAGGCTAAAGCTTAGGTACTAAAACAGGAGCAATAGAGAATAAATAATATTTATATTTCTAACAGCCTATGGTGCAAAGTGTTTGGTCGCACGTTTTTCAGTGTCTGAGCTTCACTGCTCTTCACATCTATGTTTAGGTGATGGTGGGAGTGAGAGATGGTGCAGTGGTGTGTTTCCCTCCAGCTGGTGGCTTCAGGCCTCTCTTGTCTCCTGTCATGAGAGAGCAGCCCTGAGTGGGAAAACATGTTGCTGTTCTGTTTCCTGTTCAGCCGGCTGGTGTCTAAAGGGCTTCTCACACTCGGCTGAAACTCGTGTCACACTCAAAGTCACCTGGGAAACACTAAACAGCACAATACTGACCCAGCTGGTATCACATCACAGCCACAATCCCCCTTTTGTTCCACTCAAAATGACCTTTTTTAAACAGGATTTAGAAAGTCAACAAAATGCTTAAAGTTATTAAAACTCACCTTAGCTGCGCTAGCTGTTGATGGTCTGTTGAACCTTTGGCAGGCAGGTCTCTCAACCCTCATGCTTCTGGCATGTGACACACGTTTTCACCTTCAGCCTCCTTTTGGACATATGCTCAATTTGAAACACTACAAAAACAATATATTTAACATTTCACCTCACCAGCTTGATTGATTTTTGTAAATATCTGTTTCTTCTGAATTTGGTGCAGTAACACATTTCAAACATTCAAAAGTTGGGACAGGAGCAACAAAAGACACCTCCAAAAACACCTGTTTGGAACATTCCGCAGGTAATCAGGTGGATTGGTAACAGGTGATAGTGTCATGATTGGGTGTGAAAGGGGAAAGCAAGGATGGAGAGAGGTTCACCACTTTGTGAACACATGATTGTATAAAGGATATTACTACATGAGCTCAGGAACACTTTGTAAAACTTGTCAGTAAACGCAGCTCATTTGCAGATTGCATTCTTATATTATTTATGTTTCACACACGGTCCCAACGGGGCTGTAGCTCAAATATAAATGTTAGAAAGCACCGTGTTGACTTATGGATGACAACAGAGTGTGTTGCCAAAGTAGTGGGTGTGGCTTAAGTGACCATGTTTAATGAATAATTGGTAAATAAATGAATGAATAAAATGTGTGCATGAATTATATCTTTTCAGGAGCGCCAAAAATCCGAAGGACTCTCATCTCAGCTCATGGAGATATAAGGCTTTGTTCTTCTGTAAGGAGTATAGATATTAAAATTTAAACCTTTCTCATGCATTTTCTGAGACTCCTCATTGCTTCTCACAAGTCTTAATTGGTTTTGGTTGGATGTTCGTCTTGGCTCTCGTCTATTCCCTGAAGAAAATCGATGCACACCACTACTTTTCTTACGTGCCTCAGTTAACCTCATACCACACTGCCACTGGAAGAGCTTTATGTGCTAACTTCTTTTTTTTTTCTTTCTCTTGTCACTCCAGCAAGTGGTTTCAGCAGTCCGAGCAGGTGTGAATCCTTCAGGAAATTCATCCAATCAGACGAGCCTCTGGGACATCAGTTCCTCCTTTTTCTTTGCTGGGACTGTTATCACCACTATCGGTAAGTGCTGTCTCACTCCTCAGCTACTCCTCTGTCTTTTGTCCTTCTGAGAGGCTTCTGACAAGACTTGCATGCAGTGATTTGAAAATGCATAAAAAATTTAAAGACATTTACTATGAAAATACAAAAACAGTTTTATTTGAACGTCAAAAAGTGCTTTATTAGCACAGTCCATTCCTCAAACATTAAGCTGACAGAAGCATAATGGCCATTGTTGGCATGAAATTGAACTTGCATGGAAAAACTGCGCGTGCTAACAAAAACACCTGCATGGGCTCGTTTTCCAGATCATGCTTCATTTCACCAGGATTGTGCTTAGTTTGCTGGCCACACTGACTCCTATCCCACGTTTGCACTTGCTCCCAGTCTCACGAAAGCAGTAAAATATTTGTCAGTGCTACAGTCCTGCTGAATTAAGAGTTCATTTCTCTACTTTTCACCGTATGCTATACCATAATGTCCAGCAAATTCTCAATTGTAGGTCGTTAAAAAAACACAACTAGTTACAAGTCTAATAAAGTATGTCTAACACAACATTTCATATCATTCAAATCTAACAAACAATGACTGTAAGTGCTGCTTTGCACTTTACTAAAATGTGTCATGGTTGCACCAACTGGTAGAAATTACTGGCTCCATACTGAGCTGTAACGTAGCTGCTGGCAGTTTGTACTGATGGACTGACAACTAGAACAAAAAACAAAAAACAAATAACCCGTCATAGATTCACAACAGATATCTGACAACATCTGACATCCGTAACTTGGAAAATAATAACAATAGCAAGTTTCAGTTCAGTGTAGTATAGTCACTCAGATGTTGAGTGAGTCTCAGTGTATGTGGGGTCAATGTCGCAGTGGCTTTTTCATGTTTCAGAGGTGCAGCTCTTTGATTTTCTAAAAACAGAACTGTAGCCTGTAGGGCTTAAAGGGATATGATGTTGCATTTAAGAAGAATCTGCTTTTTAAGGGCCTGTGCTCATTTGGTCTACTGTACTGTGTAATCAAGGAGCTGTCACCACGTAGCACGTTCACACAGCCGGGGACTCTAACACACCTCCCTATGCCATTGTGTTTTTCACATCAGCTCTCTCTCTGTCACCTCCAGCTGTAAGAGCTTACTAATCAGGAAAATGGAACCACTCTCACACACACGCACACACACACTGACAGCTCATCTGGCTCTTCCAAGTACACCTTGACAGATTGGTGCTTCTGTTCTGTGGGCTGTTGGCCTAAATTTCATATCTCTAGCATCCTGTCAGAGTTCATTCTCCAATCAGAAAATGCATTGCTTTGAGTTAAAATAAACTAATTTCACTCCCTGGTTGGTAAAGTTGACCATCATGTGTAGGCAGGATGCAGTCTTGATGAATATTTCGGCATTAAATTGCACTCTTTGAAACCAAATCAGCCCCTTTTCCAGATTTTACTGCACTGCACCAGGCTTGTACGTCTGCACCAAAACCGCACACACACTAACACACACACACACACACACACACACACACACACACACACACACACACACACACACACACACACACACACACACACAGTCTTATCTGGCTTGTCCAAGCAGACCTTAACATATGAGCTTGTCTGGTGGGCTCCTCTTCACCTCTCCAGGATCCTATCAAAGCTCATTCTGCTGTCAGAAAAGATTAAAGCATGGCAATAACTTGATTTTGCCCTCTGGTTGGAAAATATGTGCACTTTTGTATCAGATTAAAAGTAATTGCGTGTAGGCAGAGTAAAAAGCTGCACTGTGGTTTTTCAATTTGCTCACCTTAAATCGACTTTCTGTTTTTCACCGAGTTGCATCACTGATTTACTGATGTCGAGCTCACTCTTTACCAAAGGCAGATTTACCGCTGTTTGACTTGAGTGTTGTTTTCTCATGAAAAGACACGAAGGAGAGCTCTATGGCTTTCATTTTTTTGAGTACATAGATTTGTTTGCTTTTTTTTTTTTTTTTGGAAATCTCCAACAACTTGAAAAGCTTGCAAAGTGAAGAAATGAAAAAAACAGGGATGAAAACTAATCTTTTTTAGTTTTCACAGCTTTGGCTTTGCTGCAGAAACACAACTCCCAGGTGGTGTTTTGTGTGTATTATCTGTGATGCCTGAAGTGTAAACAGCATATAATTGCTGCGCTGTCTGTTGGCAATCATTATAATTTTGTCTGACCTGTATAAAATGTTCTGTGGCAATTGCTGCAATGCAAAGAAAACAATGTTGCAGGCAGAGAAGCTTTTTCTAAAGGCATATTGTAAATTCTTCGTCAGTGACCAACCTATTAAGAGATAATATGAAGTCCATAAAGGAAAACAATTCAGCAGATGAGCCAGATAATATACTTTGCCTCCTCCTGCAGCTTTTTTCATTCTTTTTAACGAGAAGTGGTTCATATAAGAATTCATATCTACGGATTGATTTATTTATGCGGAGATCTTTAATTTGATGTGCAGTACGGAGGCAAAGCATACTTTATCGAGGAAATGAACTTAAATCTGCTGCCTCCCATCTCACCTCACCCAGGAGTTAAAGTGGTGCAGTAATGATTGATCTCACAGTATTACCTCCCTGCGGGATTCCTTATTTTACTCTCTCTAACTGCTATTCTCCTGCTGAAATTCTCCCTTCCCATAATGCATTCAAAACAGATCTCATACGTATAAGAAAAGGTCCTTATTATTCTTTTTGGCAGACTTATCCTCTTTGGTCTGTTGTAAAGCTGTTTCTAGTGGAGCACAATCCAAATAAATCTATTTTATTTTACTTTTACTTTATGGTCCAATGAAAAAAACGTCCCTTTCTGTACTGTTTAATCCTCAATCTGAATATGACAACACTAATTATAGGGAGTATACTTAATGATCTCACTTATATATCATTTAAAACTGGTATTTTTGCAATAAAATGATCCAAAAAACAATAAAACCAACACGTCTTAAACAGAAGCTAATAAAGCCACTCAGTTAAATATTGTGCTGCTATTTCCTCTCCGTGCAACAATTAATTAGTTTGGAAGGAAGTCATTAAGCTTTTATTGTCAAAGAGACAGTACAGGCCATGACACACTACAGCACATGATCATTACATAAACTTGTCAGTAGCATCATAAATGCTGTGAATTGTGGCCCAAACTGATGAATAAGTTTGCCCATTTCGAGGCTTTAACTATAAAGTGGACATTTTAGGGTTATTGTATTATTCACGCAGACACTGTTGCAGTCAAATCCGCCTTTTGCTTTGATAACAGCTTTGCACGCTGTCGGCATTCTCTCGAGCAGCTTCATGAGGCTCACCTGGAATGCTTTTCCATCTGATTTCGGTTCAGGTCGGGTGATGGTGGAGGCCAGGTCATCTGATGCAGCACTCCACCGCACTCCTTCTTGGTCAGATTGCCTCTACATAACCTGGAGGTGTGTTTGGGGACATTTCTGAAAAACAAATGATGGTCCCATGAAGCACAGACCAGATGGTGCATGTCGCTGCAGACTGCTGTGGTAACCAGCAGTGTTACCAGCAAAGCATCCCTACACCATCACACCTCCTCCTCCAGGCTTCACGGTCGGAAATACACATGCAGACACCTTCGCTGCATCTCATAAAGGCACAGCAGATGACACCCAAAATCTCAGATTTGGACTCGTCAGACCAGAGTACAGATGTCCACTGGTCTGATGTTCATTCCTTGTGTTTCTTGGTCCACACAGTCTCCCTCAGTAGTGGTTTCTGTATTGTAATCTGTCCATGACGGCCTGACTCATGCAGTCTCCTCCAAACAGTTGACAGATGTTTGAGATGTGTCAGCTACTGTCAGTGGGCTCTAATCTGAGGTGCTGTTAATTGGCGATTTCTGAGGCTGGTAACTAATGAACTTCTCCGTACCAGAGGTATCCCTTGGTCTTCTTTCCTGGGGTCGTCCTCATGAGAGCCAACTGCATCAGAGCATTTGATGGTTGTCATTGCAAATTGTGTGCAAAGCTGTCATGTCTGACACTGTGATTTCGCTCAAGAGCTGAGAATAATGAGAATATAAACAAGAATTAAAAAAGAAACAAATTAACGCAGCTTCAAACTGGCGGCTGCTGTTTCTCTTTTGTTCTGCAGCAGAGGCACCCAGAGGTGTTAAAAACAAATCAGGCCTCCTGTCTCCCATTGAACTAATCGTGAAATTAGTGGCACTTGATTGACAGTTTTTTCTTACATTTATTGTCACTCTACTCCAATGTGAGACGAGGAAGTCATTAGAAGGCACCCTGCAGCTCCTATCCCAAGACAGATGACTCCATTAAGAGAAAAGTGGATTTAGTTCATTATGCAGACTCCTTATGAAACGTTAAACAGTCGTTAAAAGTCTTATGTTGTTGAGTGTGTGGAGTCAGGTCTTGAAGGTTTTTGTTTACGAGGATAAGACTTCTACAAGGTGTTCATTTCATTTCTGTTTCCTTTTTCATTATCCTAAGAGATGTTTGAGGACGTGTAGTGGGCGTGAATTATAAACTCTAGTCTGAGTCAGGGCTTCCATCTCTCACTAGTGAAGTTTCTCAAACTTAAAGGCTTTTCGGCTGCGTCTGTCTGTAATGATATTATAGCACAGTCGTGCTTTGGGAACACTGTTCTTGTATAACCAGTTAAGTTAAACTAATATGATCTGATGAAATTATGAGGTGCACTAATGAGATACAGAATGTGCAACAGATTGAAATGATACACTGATACAAGCAGTGGTAGTGTTCAGAGCTTATGCTGCTATAATGGATAAGGACCACACTGCCCGCCACTGTCTTTCAGTACAAGACACAAGCTTAAATTTCCTGCGCTTGCAGAGAAAGAAAGCATTCACAGGGTCTTTCTTGCACAAATGCTTTCTGTTCTTTCCCAGGGGATGTCCAAAACAAAAACAGCAGCAGAGAGCATAATATGTGCACTAGTATTACAAAAAGTAAGGAACAATGCAACAAAAATACCCACATACTTGCAACTGCAGAGAAAGTATTGGATGGATCTCTTTTGTGTCAAGGCTCTTTGTGTCTGTGCAACACCACGAGCAGAGTTACAAAATGCTCCACACCAGTCAACATGGTTTCAACAGTGCACTCTGCAGCTGTTCTGCAAGCTGCCACGCACATGCCTGAGCAATCATCTCCTCAACTACAGATTTATGCATAAAAGTAAATAAAACTGCAGCTTCAAAACATAGAAATATCAGTTCATTTCCTTCATATTTGTTTTCAGTAACTAAGACAGAAGGTGAATAGAGTGAAAAACTATTATAAAGGAGAAGTCCAGAACAAAAAGACGAAGACTTGCAGATGTGCAAGACAAACAGTTCTGACATAAAACAAGCAATCTGTTAAAACACAGAATATTCACTTTACTATAGGAATTGTACAAACTCTACATGATGACATATCTTAAATAGTGCCAACACTTTCCAGTAGAAAGTGTACAACAATTAAAAAATATGGATGACACGTCCAGAAGTCTCATCCTGTATGCTTTAAAATGAGTCTGATGCAGGGCAACAACAAACACCTTAATGAGAGTTTAGGTGTGCTGCTGTATGTTGCAGCTGTTTTATTCTGTCATTTCGATTTAATCAGCTGTCTGTGTCTCCTCTCTCCTCCTCAGGATTTGGGAACATCTCCCCTCACACAGAAGGTGGGCGGATCTTCTGTATCATTTACGCTCTGCTGGGGATTCCCTTATTTGGATTCTTATTGGCTGGTGTCGGGGACCAGTTAGGGACCATTTTCGGCAAGGGCATCGCTAAAGTGGAGAAGATGATTGTGGTGAGCTCCCTTTGTTTGTATGAGCTTGTCTTTGTCCCTGAATCCCTCGCGCCTCCCTGTACGTTTACCTGTGTGCAATGAGCTGTTTCGTCGTGGACAGCACAGTCAGATTTGATTACTTAATTATCCCGGTAATGCAGAAGCAGCTGTAAAATTATATTGTCGGAGCTGCTCTGCAATGAACTGCAGTGTCCAGTGCCAGGGTTAAAGCTGGAACATGAACACCCCTCAGCACGAAGCAGGTGCAGGGTTTGTTTTGCCCTCAGACCTTCGCACTTGTGTGGAAGAGTTGGATGCAGTTTCTGGGTTGCCATGTCAACAGACTTCAGGAAACCAATCTAAAAGGCAGAAAGTTTTTGTTTTTTTCCAGCATCGAAAGCCCAGATCAATCAATACTACAGTTATTTCAGAGCAATATCTCAAAATTCTCAAAAAGGAAGGAGATTTTTCGTTGCTTTTTGTGCTGAGCTCACTGGTCCATTTCTTTGTTTCACGACACTCCAAGTTACACATTGACTTCTGTCCATATATAAGTCAGTACAGTGTACACGTGCACATGAACACACACACACTCACAATTCTTCATTTAGAAGGCACCATTAGTTATGTTGGACAAAGAGAATATAAATGGACCCTGCTGGACAGCCTGCTTGATGGTTAGTCATTAAGTTTGTCCTGGAAACTCATAGACTCGCCCTGCAAAACCAAAGCAACCAAACAGAGAACAAGCCAATCAGGATGGTATCTGACAGCAGAGACTATCAATGTGTTTCCACACTGAAAACAGATGAAACAAGCGTATTTCATCTTCTCAAAGTTGTCCCTGTTCCAGAACCCCATGTGCTTTTTATAAGCTTTATCGTTTATCAAATGGACTGTGCAGCTATTTGATGACTGGAAAGAAAATAATGAGCCGTAATAATTTAATCACACAGATGGGTGCTTTAGAAAGCAAGTTCACAAAAATAAAAGCAGACCCAAGAAAAAGGCTTTCGATCCAACAGTGGAAACAAATGTACAGTGAAAATTACATTTTAAACCCAATAACAGACGATAGCGGTATACTATGTGGGAATTAGGAAGGCCTGGATGACTGAGAATCCTCACAGACATCATTTTCGTAGCTTCTTCTTTGATGTGTGCTGTTTAAGGTCTAACACCCTACCTTTTTATGAGGTCCTGACCTCCTGTTATTGGCTGGGGTGACAGGTTTCAGCCACAGCAAAGTAAGAAGACAGACAGACAGACAGACAGACAGACAGACAGACAGACAGACAGACAGACAGACAGACAGACAGACAGACAGAGGGCTCTCACTTCTAGTGGGTCATAAGTGATGATTGAGAAGGATCGTATATCTTTAAGTAAATACATTAATAAAAATAGTTTTGTGAAAAGAACAAAAGAAGTGCTTTTCATTAAAGAAATAAACATCATTAATGCTGGGGAGGATGTTCCAGTGGTGGGCTGACCAACAGCTGCAGTAACATATGAGTCAGCAGAACTCCAAATTAGTGTGATGTATAATGAAGAAAAACAAGACAGATGCTAGCACTTACTCATCATTTGTCTTTATATGAGTGTGAAGAGTTAATTAGGTGGTGAGTAGTCGCTAACATCTATGTCCCCAGTCGATCTGAGTGTCAGAGGAGTGTGGAGCGCAGCACAGTATGCTGGCTGAGGAGTCATAAGAACCGGCTATTATCATGGCCCAGTGGGAGGATGGGACTGGAGAGTGAGAGCCTTTTCCCATAGAGGACCCTCAGTGATTTGAAACAGTTCAAACTGCTGGTGAGTGGTGCTGCTGGTGCTGACAAGTATCACCATTTTTGAAGCAAACAGGTGCTTTTACAGTAAGGCAGGATTTGTGCTGACTGTAGCTCAAAGCGCTGTAGTGAGAGACAATATTTTCAGAATGCAAATTGAATGTTTTGCCACCAAATGTTTTACTGATACCACAGCTTAAGTATCAATACTGTGCAGACTGCCAGATACGTTGCTTCACCATTCTGTTTTACTATTTGCTGTTTCAAATAATTATACAAATTAGTAATCAGTAATTTCAATGAGTGTTATACACCTCAATCTAGAAATACTCGGGCCTGAGATGTGTTTATCTGGGCAGCAGAAAATCCCAAAATCGTTTAATTTTTCTACCATTTTTCTTTTGTATCTGCATGCAGTCAGTTTGCAGTTTGCACATACAGTGCTAGATACAGGGTTGAAAAACACAATGCTAATAAAACAGTCTCTGATGTGACTATAAGTGCCTCCATTTTCAGTATAAAAGCACTAACAATGGCATTTTTTTAAGAATCCAGATACGTGGCAGCAACAGGTTAATTATAATCTTGACTGTCTGTGGCTTCCTTCCCAGGAGAGGAGGAGGAGCAGTTGTTAGCTGCCTTGAACAATAGAAAATTAATGGACTGTAGCAGCTGCTGAAGTAGCTGCTGTGCAGTGAAGATGCTGGCTGAGAAACCACCTCAGCCTCACTGGTCCATAATTTAGTTCATTGTAGGTCTTTTTAAACTGTATAACTGTACTGCACTTTGTTCAGTGCAGCAAGGACATCAGACATCACAGAGTCAGTGATCTGATGTCTGCCTGCTCTTTAAGCTTCCCCTCCGAGGCACTGTGCTTTGGGCTTACATAACTGGAAGGGAAAAGGCCACAATACACAGGGAACCAGCTGAAAGTAGTCACATCAAGTGGAAAAGGCAGCAGATAAAACAGCAGCATGCAGAATATACCCTAATGTAGTGCAACAGTGGTGCAAAAGAGGAGCTGCAATCAATCCGTTGTGATAGTTCCTCTTATGACTGCATGTGAAATATTCAGAAACTGATTCATATTACATGTGAGGCACATCAAGTCATTTGCACCTCTCCACAGCTTGGGTGGGCGTGCCATCTGACGGCGAAAGTTATGTCACATGAGCTTGGCAGCCGGAGGTTTGAGATGTTAGCAAATGCATTCCTAGAAGGAGGTCGAAGGAAGTGAGTCATCACAATGTGAAGTGAGCGCAAGAACATGAAAGCCTGTGGGAAATCAGGGAGTGGAAAAGAGGCAGAATGTTATCAAGTGTTAATTTCCTTTACAGTCATTTGAGGAAAGGACTCGGTGCTACTAGAAATCACTTGTACCTGTGGACTAAATTGAAAAAATGGCCGTATAAACCAAACTGCACTAATCACCACTGTTTGCACTGAAAGCCTCTGCGCTGTGTTTGATTCTGTCTTTCCTCTCTCGTTCTCACTGGTTTCATTAAAAGGTTTATTGTGGAAATCATTTATTCTGCGTCTCAACAGTTCTTTTACCTCCCTGCAGAAGTGGAAAGTCAGCCAGACGAAGATCCGCGTCTTCTCCACACTGCTCTTCATCCTGTTCGGGTGCCTCATCTTCGTGGCTCTGCCGGCCGTCATCTTCAAGCACATCGAGGGCTGGAGCACACTGGAGTCCATCTACTTTGTCGTCATCACCCTCACCACCATCGGCTTTGGAGACTTTGTCGCTGGTGAAAAAGGTCACTTGATTTTCTTGCTGATTTATAGGCCGTCTGTCATTTTTATGCCCAGTTTAGAATCAGTGTATTTATAGTTGAGTTATTCCTCAGACAGTCTGACTCAGTACACGTGCACTGCAGCGATAAGCTTCCCATTGGCCTGCTGTTACGTTCTGTGCCACACATTATGATGCATGTCAGTTTTTCTAATGCCTCTGAATCCCTGCAGTATGTTTAGTGCTCTAATATCTTAAACCAGAAAGATGTTCATTACTCACAATTCACAGTCGCGCATTAAAACTGACACGTTGAACAACCCGAGGCAAATAATATCTTAATGAATACTGTGAATGATTGAGATTAGTGATCATGTTTTTGTCTGATTTCCATATTCATACACATTCATCAGAGCCATCCCATGCCAACGAAACAAGAATTAGATGACAAGTTTTAATGCCTGTAAAGTAAATATGAAGCTGCAGGCAGCAGCTGGTTGGCTTAGCTTAGCATAGACAGGGGGAAACCTCTAAGATTCAATAATTAAGATCATCTATCTTGTTTGTCTAACCTGTACAAAACCAGAAGTGAAAAGATGTAAATGTGCCATTTTCATTGTACAGTTTTTTTTCTGTATAGATTAAAGACATGTGTGTCAGTTAGTGGGATGGGAGGCTGGTTGGCAGATTTTGTAGCGATGTTGATATGATGAAATCATTTAATGTGGAGTATTTTCATTCCTACTTTTTATAAAATCCTTAATAAGAGTTGTTATAGTGAGGTAATTAATTCCACACTTTGTACATTATACAGAATATATGTGTGTATATGAGAAAGAAAGCAAAACAGTGTGTGTGTATGTGTGTGTCTGTAAGCAGTGTGTTTGCTTAATTTGACCTGCTTGACAGACAAAATGGGAAAGGGAGATGTGCAAAATAACACTCAGCAGCTAGATTAAGCTTCCCTGAGCAGGCCTAATGATCATAAATTAGATTACACCGCCTGTGTCGGTAGTTACAGTGAACTAATCAGCGTGGACAGCGGTTAGAGAAACTGCTGCGGCTGTAATGGGTGGTTATCTAACTGCACAGGGAGCGGGCTCTGCTGCATCACACCAGATGATTTATTGAGGTTCTCATCCAAAGATACAGCTCATGATGAGAGCTAAAACAGTGTTTAAATGTACTGAAGGTAAGAGTTATGATTAAGGTAAAGCAGAAGAACATCAAAACTACACAGACTCAGAGGCACCTTCATATATAAAGCTAACAGAAAAACATTAATCATAACATAACACTTGGATTTTATATTTGGATTTACTTGATTTCAAGTAATGTCAGGGTTTTTGAACAAAAATTAAAATAAAGTGTGCACCAAAGAGCAGAAGAAGAATGAAAGAAAGGAGAAGTTTAAAGGAACCCTGTGGGGCTTTTTTCCCTTTAAGACCTTTTCCAAGCAACTGGCTACAAGTGAAATAATTAAACTTTAATAGCCAACTCAACTGTGTCTATTTTTATCTTACAGAACAAAATATCCCCAGTTAAAGAGAAAATAAAATACTAAATGGAACTTATTTTCCACTTATCATTGAGATAGAACATGGGATAAGTCTGCATCATAGACCTACAGTGTATTTATGTCAATTCTAATCAATATAGTACACGCAAATGTCTACATAAATCCAAGTCAGGATTGTACAATGTTGTTTCTATGAACAATATTCATTAATCATTATTACAGGAAAAGACAACAACATTTTATTTCATGTGACATTATCCAGTTTTATTCTTCTTCGTTTCAGTTTCTCTGCCTCTTTAAATTCTATGTATTCCTACAGAATTGTCCTTCACAGGACTGAGGGCCAATTAAAGCAATACCACAGCAGAAAGACATGACTACCCTCTAAAACGAAAAGACCAAGGCTCATTAAATGATACAGCCATGAAAGCTAAAGGTGCTTTTTACTCCACTGACTTAATTGACTGCATCAGGCCACTAGAATGATTCCCGTTTGTTTTTATGCCTCCACACCAGCCTCAGCTGTGGCTGGAGGCATTATGTTTTCCTGGTTGTCCATATGTACATATGTACATACTTTATGTCCCATTCTCGCAAAGGAGAAATCCCAGGAACACTTTGAGGGAATTTCTTCAAATTTGGCACAGTTTGGCAAGTCTTGGTGGGAGCAATTAACCCCAAGGTGGTAATTGTAGTTTGTTCTTCCTCTCAGAATGTACCCAGGATAATATAACATGCTTGTTTAGCCCACTTATTGTGTCTGGTTCTGCAGGTGGGTCAGAGAGTCCAGAGTATCTGGACTACTACAAGCCTGTGGTGTGGTTCTGGATCCTGGTGGGCCTAGCGTACTTTGCCGCTGTGCTCAGTATGATTGGAGACTGGTTCCGGGTCATCTCTAAGAAGACTAAAGAGGAGGTATGTGCTGATGTGTTGTGAGTGATGTGGTGGGAAATGAGAGCCCTCTCTCTGGTAAAGGAGGGCTTTCTCATGGAAAGGTGGAGATGATGTAGGGAGACAAGGATCGCCTATGTTCAAGTGTTGGAGCCCATTTTCGCACTTTAAATCGTTCACTGTTCCCAATGAGCTCCATGAGACAGGAAATGTGTTACTGTTAGTCAATAAGAGGATAAAGACTTACTAAATCTCGCACACTGACGATCCGAGCTTATGGATGGGACTGCTCCAACTGCAGTGACACTAAAGGTGAAACATTTTTTTTTTTTAAAAATGTCCTTGTCTCCAAGGATTCTGTGTCTTTTGCCCATTTTTGCATTCTTTATGCAATGAATTATAACAGCTTTACAGAGAAGTTCAAATCCTTCCTTACTTTCACAGCTTTGTGTAACTGGCCACTTGCTGCGTAAAGTGGATGATATGCATCAAAAAGCTACAAAAAGGCATCCGAGAAGCACATTGTTTTAGCATACTGAGTGCACCTCTACTGGCATTGCACCACTTTAAGCTGCTGCTGCTTCATGTTGAAGCCTATACACCTCTTCACCAGCATAACCAGTCACACATATAATTTTGTAGGTGGTGCAACGTAAATTCACAGGTGTGATCGCATCCGTCTCCCCATAAAGTGGCAGTGTAATACCTCACAGTGTGCTCCAGTTCACTCCTCGAGCCATAAATCTGAAGTGATGGATCTCCATCCTAGCTGCACACTGTGGAGGAAATACCATTTCGTACAAGAGTTAGATTAAATATTTGTCGTGCTGCTCCTGAGTAATAAGATACCTTGCTGCTCTGGCAGTTTCATTATTTACATGTAAAAAGGATGGACATAAACACACATCCCTGTACACACACGCACTCTTGAAAAAACAGCCACAGGCACATCTTATTTCTTTATCCATGTAAGGGGAAGACTATATGGCAGTCTACAGCGGGAATCCTTCAACAGACATGATGAGGAGTGCAACTGTGGAGGCTGTGAGTGCTACAGAGAAATACATTACTGAGGGAGAAGGTTGTGGTGAGAGGTTGGGGGTTTGGGGGAGGGCAGGTGAGGAAGATCAGGCAGAGAAAGTGAGAAAAAGGAGAAGGAAGCACGTACTCAAGTGTTTGTGTATATAATGTGTGCACACACACAGACACACCCCATAAATTTTAACTTAAGCACACAGAAGTCTGCCTTATACAAGCCTAATGAGTAATTAAACACCATCAGGAAAGAGGCCTAACGGATTATAAAGGTTAGATCAATGTTGTGTTCCTTCCTTTTCCCTCCGTTGCCTCTCAAGGACCATAAACAAACAGTGTCCAGCAGATACAGTCCATAGTCGCCACATACCCGGGCCATTAGATCACACGCCGGTCACATAAAGGACATTACTGTTTTAGCAGTCTTTTTGCTAAGCTAAGCTGCTTGCTTCTCCACAGTTTCGTCACATCACTGTATTTTTTTTAAATCTGCACATCTGCAGTTACCCTCTGTGACAGATGAACATTTTACTGCAAATAATAGATGATGGTTGTAGCACTCTTTCATGGGATCGCTAATTGGAGAGCAGCCAAGACATGGGACGAACGCTCAGGGCAAGAGCTGTGAAACAGTAGTCTGAACAGATTAATGAACATGGCATTTATGTATGTAGAGTGAACTCCATTTATTATCCGTGAGCTCTTCACATTTAGGTGGTCAGTTCGATTAAACTATTAATTAACCATTAAGTCATTAATTAACCATTAGACAAAAAATGTCAGCACTGCCTTTTCATTTCCAATTCCTTTATTCTACATACACATGGAAATATGGATGTGGATATTACTGTACATGGAGGAACAGCGTGTGCTTGATCACCTGCAGGCAGCAATCTTTGGTTTGTCTTGCAGGTCGGGGAGTTTCGGGCTCATGCAGCCGAGTGGACAGCAAACGTGTCAGCGGAGTTCAAAGAGACCCGGCGGCGGCTCAGTGTTGACATCTATGACAAGTTCCAACGTGCTGCATCCATCAAGCGCAAGCTGTCATCTGAGCTGGGAATCAACACGTCCATCAACCAGGAAATGACACCTGGCAAGAGGACACTGTCGGCCAACCTGTATGAGGACAGAGAGGCTTACCCTAATGTGACCCTGTCCCTCAGTCCTGTCACGGGGGCCCTGGCCAGAAACGGCAGCCTCTACCTGAACGGCCTCAGCCCAGACTACGCTGACCGGCGGGAGATCGCCATCATCGAAAATCTAAAATGAGGAGCGGCATGAAACTGAGATTTAGGGAGCTGAGTGACACACATCTGGTCATGGACAGAGCTTACAAACACATGCACACTTTGTGCTTATTGACTGACCATCTGCGAAATGGTACCCACGCGCATTCATTGAGTGGATTGTGCTCCAGTCATTGATTGAAAACCTTGAGAGTGACTTCAACACAGATCAATCGCAAGGCTCCATGGATTCATGTGTGTGTTAAATACTCACACAAAACCTTATGGTGTGTTCGCTCATCCGTTCATTCTACCAAGGAGTCTGACTCCTTTTCATTATGTCCGTGCCAATACGATCAACAGCTGTGCTGGTGATTGAGCCTAATCAGGAGCAGGAACTAGTGATTGTATCAGAGGCACCACTTTAACAAACTTCTCTCCAGAGCAGGGAGGAAACGAGGGCCCACGCTGAGGTAGCAACACACTGGACATCATCTCATGTACCCACAAACAAGCCTGTAAAACACACAGAAGTGAATACACTCACCAGACTTAGAAAGCAATAGATGTATCTGTGCTCACCTCTTGTTGAATTTCCAGAGGCCTGAAATCTGCATCAGATAAAAAGGATCCTCACTGCTAAAAACACTCATCAACAATGAACACCGGGTCTTGGCGAGACAGCAGTCCAGTGCTAACTCAAAGGAATGTGGCTTTTTCTTTTGGTTTACAGTTCTTCCAGTTTGACTTTGTCGGCCTTGCATTCTGTCAGTCTGCCCTCGCTAAAGAGACGAATGTTGATATTTTTGTTCTCCATGATTGGCATTCAGCTTTTCACCCCAAGGAATAATCCACGTGTGCCTTATAGAAAACCACACTGAACATGTGAGGATGGTGATGCATGAAAGACTGAGCTTTGTCCGTCCACTCATGACTGGTATATATGAGCACAGTTGTAATAAAGATATATATATGGAGGCATCTTGGACAAAACCATATGAAGAAGAGGCCAATGAAAGGAGAGGACGTGGACATTTTTATTTAACTCATTTAAAGAGGTATCTACAGACTGCATGGCAACTGAGTGGAGAAACTGTTTCTTGGGATAAGATTAACAACTGGGATAATGTCACATGTCTGTCTGCCAATGGGAATTAGCCATCTACTACCAGTCTTAAAGTGCTGAGGTAGTTGCATTATTAACCAAACAGTGCCAGGCTCACTGATCAGACCCTTTTGTCCCCATACCAAAGTAATGATCCGGTTTTTCCGACAGAGGAATCAGAGCAGTCTCCAGTCTGATCAAAGAATTGGGAGTGCTTTCTATTATTTCTTATCCAGTCCTGCAGGCTTTCTGGAAATTGAACCCTCTGCTGTGATTTTTTATTTTTTTATTTTTTTTTTTCATCAGTCTGAAACATAGCGCTTGGTGCGACAACAGTTTTTTTCCCATTTGAGAAACAATCCCAGGCATGTAGGGTACTGAAGCAATCAAAGCTCTGGGGCTTTGAAGCATACAGTATCTTTACCTTACTGCTTTTCTTTATGCTGCAGCTTTCAGCACCACCCTCAGATACAGAGTTAAAGGGAATATTTGCTCCTCTGATAAAGATGAGATCCTTTATGCCAATACTGAATGTACTCCATCAGAAACCTCTATTTGCTGTGACTAACTAACTAAACAAGATTTTAGAGGTCTGTGAGTTACATCACACCAAAATAGAAGCATTGATTTCAATAAAAGCCTCTCTGTGGCTGATTTGGTGTTGATTAAAGCAGCTACAAAGAGTCTCAATTTAATGCTGATGGCTCTCTATGAGTGGTTCCCAACCTTTTTCCTCTAGGGACCCCTTTTCTATCATTGAGTAAACTGACGACCCCTGACTAAGTGAGGTATTTTATGGATATTTGATATGATATTCAATGCATAACGACTGATAAACTGTACAATTAACCCAAATAGTGAACGCGTGATTTGGATGAATTTTGAGCAGATTATTTCCTGTGAATACTGCATCAGAGATGAGTTTTATCCTGATATTTTTAGGAACTTTTGATACAATTCTCTGTGAGGATTATGTTTTGTTTTGTTTTGTTTTTATTTTTAACGATCATACATGCTTCTTTTGTCTTTTCTTCTCCCTGACGCTTGGCCACTGTTCTATTAGCTTATTGGCTGTTTTACCTGCGTACTTTTCTAACGCAGGACGAGGCTGTTTAGCAGAGAGTGACGGCTGCGTGAATGTAGCTTGTGTTCAGGTCTTCACAGTGCCCTTATCCTGTCAGAGTAAACTTTAAAAACAATTTAATTTTCTTCACATGAAAGAATGAAATGCTGAGACATAGGCCTATGTAAAGCTTTGGCGACCCCTACTGGGCTTCAAGGCCCCCAGTGCTCTATATGACCTACATAAGCAAATGAGACCATTAAGGGGAAGCTTGGCTGTTTTTATGTTAATGCTTGTCTCTGGGTCCGATTCCCCAATTTTTCTTTAAAAAATGTTATTTTTTATACAAAATGAGAAGAATTGACCGAAGAACAAAAGATAATTGAAATGGTCCTTGGTCACTCTTTCAACAGACAGAGAGAATTGTGAGATTTGAAAGCATTCAAAACTGATCCTGAATTGGATGCTCTTCCTTCTGAACACGTGTGTTTCATTCATGAAATACTTTGCAAAACGTGCATTTACCTCAATATAAGAATTTAGTTTGGTGGCTAAAACAAAGACAGTAAATGCTTTGGCCGTACTAGAACTGTTTTCTACTGTAACGTTTTATGTTGACCTTGCTACCAATTGATCTTGCAGTTGGCTTATTATTATGAACACATGACATTACAAGGGAATGCTGATAACTTAAGCTTTCTCAACAAAATTACCATTACCGAGCAACTGAATCTTTCAGTTGTAGGCTTGCATGTAACCTCGGTGTATGAAGTGTATTAAAAAAATGTACTTTATTTCATCGTCATATTAAAGTTATTTATCATAAATGGATACATTACTTGATCTCGATATGCATCCTGCAAACAGCTGTGTTTAAAAAAGAAAACCGCATTCAAAACAATCCAAAACAAATGCACGTGCTAGCCAGGCCAAGATCTTTACACGAGGCAATGGCATTCGTGAAAATGTAGTTTTCGTTCCAGGAAACACTACCGTTTTTGTCCACAGGGGCCGCCAAAATTGACACAAAATGAAAGTTCCTTGTAGTTGCTTTAAAGATTATGGAAACACGAATGTCATGGTGGTGATTTTATGTATTTTTTAATTTCACATTTTAAAATTCAGGCTATTTCTGCGAGAATGAGGACAGATTACTTTATGCAAGGATATTTTAGGCTCTGGTGTCTCCCAGTTGAATGCTTTGGAGTATGTGTCTTACTGTCTGGTGTTATTCAGTTCTTTCATCCGGCAAGATGCTGGAATATTCTCAATACATTTGATAATTTACAGTTTATAGCATTGAAATACATTTACAGTACAGTGTGACTTACAAAACAGTCATATGTGGTAAAACAAGTCTGCTCGTCTGCTTTACCAAATGTCTGTAATTCATGGATTATTGGTTGGAAAAGAGTAAGAATGTGTTGGAATGGACTACATGTGTTTTTGTTACAGTATATTTCAGGGAGAGTCAGTGGGTTATAAGTCTGCTCTCTTTTCCTCTTCTGGTTTTCTTGAAAGCATGAGTAGTGTTTGTGCAGACCCTGACTGACTGACTGTAAGGTCAACAGCTGTCATCTGTCATCAAGTCAAAGAGGAGACATAAAGAGATTGTGAAGAAATTAAGATAAGAAATCATTAAGTTCACTTTTTTTCTGTTGCTATAAAGCAATCAATAGCATCAAAACACTTACTATATATTGTAATGACTTGCAATACACTGAAAAAAGACGACTAGTAAATTACTGTTGAATTGCCTGAGGGAAAGCAATCCAAGCCTGAGTGCAGAGGCTTAAAGCGAAGCCCCCAAAAGTCATCGTATTGCTGTTTCCCCAGTTGGCTGTGTGATTGACAGCCAATGAGAGACGAGCTGTCAGTGCTGAGGAAAGTCAAGGAGCGCTGTCGAAGGAGTGTTATGTAATACGTCAGGCCATATAAGGCATCATGCGAGGATACTTGTGCTTGTGTTAACAGTAAGAGTGTGTGTGTCTGTGTGAATGAAAGTGTGATTGTGCATGTGCATTAGGGTTTTGGAGATTTCATGTCCACCCACATGAGCATTTTCACCTCTTCTTTCCCAAGGGTGTCAGTTTTTAATTAAGTCTGTGGTTCCATCAAATCCCAGTTCAAGCATGTTGAATGTATCTGTCCATTCATGACGGCAGAGACATGCCTCATTATGAATGTAAGCACATGATTCAGCGTTGTGAGTTATGTACGTAAAGAAGTTCAATTAGCTCAGTGGGTATGCTGCAAGCTAACTATAGGCTTTGTTAAGCCACTTGTCCTGATTATGTATCAATCATAGTCATAATAATCATAACAGTAGGTAACAGTGTTATCATGTGGTTTCAGGAAATCGTAATAAAAATGTGCATCAGTGACAACAAGATCCATTTTTCATAAACCACAACTTTGGTTTGGATTTGGTCAACTTCCTAAAATATATGCATGAAGATATTTTTATAATGAAACCCATTATGTCAATGCAAAAACAAAATTAACTGTTTGTTCTGTAACTTTTAAATTCCCAGAAAGCCCATTTGTAAAGATTTGCCAATTTACCTATTGGGGGGGGGTCATGTATACACATGCACATTTTTAGTGTTGCATGCTACTTTAAATGTTACTTCCAGTGTTTATAGATCAGATGTGTCTATAATCGCAGGCTTTGCTTTGATTTTAATAACAGTTTGGCAACTGTGTGTTTCCAGTATGTCAGTATGTTAATGTGGGTATGTTACCTCAACTCATGACAAACTTTTCAGAAGATTTAGAATAAAATATTTTATATGCAAAAAAAAAAGCATTTTGCAGTCCTATGCTGTCTTGATCTTAATCTTTTATCATGCTGAGTTTCCACATAAGACCCTTACTTTTCATGAAGAACTATACAGCGCAACCTGCAGCCCGCTGTTCGGTGCAGCTCACTAATAAAGGACCCAATGGTTTGTAATCACGGGAATAATGACAGACACTGGCTGATAATGCCTCAGGCCTGCCAAACTGATCTGAGTCACTTGTTACAAACTGTTCTCCACGGCTCACAAGCACGGCGTGGATCGAGAAAGCTGCCACTCATGAGTGGCTGCATTGACACCTTCACTTAATTTTTATGCCTTTGCCTCATATGTTTTGTTCTTTGTTACTGTTTGTACAATAGGACAACTTCCCCGCAGTCCGCCCATACTTGGTTGAGTACAAAAATAAAAGATGCAATCTGCAACATAAAGACAAAACCCACTCAGATCAGGGTCTGTGATGGTTTTCCTTAATGCAAACTGACAGGTTACTTAACGACTCTAAAGATAGAGCGTGACATTGTGCGTCACCTTCTAGCCTCTGCTGTGTCACCAGACAGACAGGACCATAAGCGCATCCCCAGATGCTGCATTACACCGAGAGGACACGAGCCACTTCAAATGGGAGCCAGTATGATTCACTGCTGAGGTGATAGCAGCCTGGCTTTATATGGACATATAATGAGGAGTAGACTACACTATATTAGTGAAACCATGAAGTCACTCAAAGTACTCAAACGGCTGCTTGAGATATACTGAAATGTAAAGAGGGAGTATTTTGTAACCTGCAGACAGGCGACCGCTGTCAGCCCAGTTGGAGATTGGTGGGTTCATTAGCGATTCTGTCTGCAGTGACATCAGAGAAAAGCGGTGACTCAGCCACCGACAGATACCATCTCGGGTTACATAGAGAGAGCAGTGGTTACCTCACGCATCGAGAGGGAAGTGGAATTGTGTGTGGGTGGATTGGGTGTGTGTGTGTGTGTGTGTGTGGAACGACTTCGTTTGACAGGTCCTTTGCGCTGTCTAATTCTCCTGTATTATTCAGCATATAATTGGCCTTATAATGTCTTTCCCTTTGTCTTTCTTTTACTTTCTTTGCACCTATGAAGGAGGTACTGCGCCGGGCCGCTGTCACCATAAAAACACACTATTGAATGATTTTGAGAATACTGATATTGGAAAAGCTGTTCAAGCTGTTGCCTCCATTGTGAGGCATCCATTGTGGCATTCAGCTACCGTATCGACAGCCTCAGCTGAATACGATGTGTATCACTGTAGAGACATGAAAGGGCAGAGCGCTTGAGGTGTCCAATGTCTGCCTTGTCTGGACAAAGAGGAACTTTTTTGGAATTTAAGGATTTGAAAGACATTTTGAAACACATGCATGTACACCCTTATGCTGAGATACTGCTCATATCAATTCCTGGCATCCAGTCCAGCTCTCTACTAGAGAGAAAGCAATTCTGTTAACTAACTACATATAAGCGTGCTTATACGCACTGTGGATATGTGTACCAAATTTAAGAGACATGTCTCTCAAAACCAAAAATGTCTCCCTCATGGTAGACGTACAGGACAAGTAAGGGGATTGCAGTAGACCTCATCGTCTGGGGACCATGAAAGTCTGACATTTCATGGTGATCCACTCAATTATTGTGGACCAAGGTGGCGGTCTGAGTCATCAAGTGATCTTTGCCATCCTAAAAACATGTTTCTAAAGCTTGCAAACGAACATGGAGTATCCTGTTTAATCTGCACACAAGCAGAAATGCAGAATTTGTGGTCCATGTGAGATGTTTGTGGAGGTCTGGGAGCAGTGGCCTCACCAAGTCTCGTCGTTATCTTTGGGTTTCCATGCAACCAGCTGAGAAAGTGCTGGCTGATCAACCAGCGTTCATCACAAACTTGCACAATGTAAATCCCTCTCTCTAAAACTAGAAATTGCTGTTTTTACATTTTTTTGAAATACAGATTACATAAATGAGACACTGTGTGTTAATTAGAGAGCTTTAGAAGTGTTGGTAAGCATAATTTTTTTTGTCTTGACTGTAGCAAAGCAGGGCTGCAGCAGGTTAACTAAGTTTACTTTTTGTATTGTGGAGAAAATGCTATAATCCAAACAATAAAGCCAATCAGTGGACATCACAAGTTGGGAGTTCAGTTCGGCTCCATTTTAAGAAAGAAAAACCTATATTCAAAAATGCGACAGCCCCTTTTAATAATTGACCTTTTAAACCAGATAACCAAGTCTAAAAGCAAAAATGACAAAAAAAACTCTTTAATCTGGAATGATTTGAACTTTGACTTTTCCATGTATCTAACAGCATTTTCCTGTCGTGCACAGACTGTTGCAGATAGGATATCCTCTCACGCTGAGAGGATGAATGACATCCTGCCCTTTACTGCTTCACTGCTCCCTGTGGAGCATTAATATATGTAGTTAGAGAAGGTATCCTTGTTAAATGGCAATGAAAACAACCCAGCAGTGACTCTCATCATTTTGATGTGAGATTTTAAATAATAAGACAGTCATTATACACTATTGTCAGGGCTCACTATACATTCATATATTTATATAAAAAGCAGTGTGTTCTGGAGTATCGGACTGATTTCATCTAAACACTTGCAGATGTTAAATGAGAGGTCAAAGCATCTTTGAGAGACTGTGTCTGTGCCCGGGGATTTGAAGCTGCCATCACAACCTCAGGTCTGGACAGATTTCTGTTCCATTAGTCACATTTGTGATTTGACAGCACAGCACACATGTCAGGGTGCCTCTGTGCCCTTGAAATTTTTGGGAACTTTCTGTGCAATTGGCTGGTCAAGCTATCTCTTTGAAATAGATTGAAGAAACAGGTTGTCCCAGTTCTGTCTATAAACAATTCACAAAAGTGCTCTTGAGACAGACAGTTCTTTCAGATACTCAGACGATTTCTGATCAGGAGTCTTGTTTGGGTTGCACTCTAAAGTGATTCAGTTCATGTAATCTGATACCAGTTCATGAGACAGAGGTTTTCAAGAAAATGGTTAAGATGGAAATGTGATATAACAACTGTAACAAACCAAAAAAAAAAATGTTTAAGCCACAAATAAAGATTAAAGATTTTAAATTCACATGGTAAGAGACCAAAGCAACTTCTCTCCAATACTTTAACCATGTATCAACCAATGTTTTCACATTAACAACGGATTAAAAGACTGTGTAATGTTAAGGTTGGTAATAGTAATGATTAACCCACAGTAAATGTTAATATTAAACATAAATTCACCAGCTGGCCAGAAAATTACCCCCAGTGAAGGATAACATGACCTCATTCACCACAACAACTTGAGTTACCAATGAACCTGTTTGGAATGAGGGTTGTAATACAGAGTTAACTGATATTAAATATTTATACAAAACTGTGGATAATTTTCATTCAAACTCGATCACTATTTCGAACTAAATATAACATATGGAAAAATATTTAAGCTACTTTTCTTGCAGTCAGATAAATTTAGACTCCTCTTAGCTCCTTCTTCACTGGTCTGCTTCAGCAGAGAGCTGTCAGGCTGATGTGGAGGGCGATGAGTCACAGCCATTTTGCCCTGCACATCAGTCAACCTCTGCGAGTTGAACAGATGTCCTTTGTCTAAGAGGTGTAGTATTAATGACTCGGTGTACCTGCAGATTATGTCTCAGAATAGCCTCCAGTTTCTCTGTGTCTCTATCTCTGCCAGTAGTCTGGATATTTCCTGCCACTGGGTTCCTCAGAGCAGACAATGAGGAGAAAAAATAAAATGGTTTGATGACTGTAATTCTACCCATTATAGCAACTCCACAGCATGTTTCCAAAGTCCCCTCAAAGGGTAAAATACATGAAAAAGGTAAGACCTATTCTCTGCAACTGTTTGTATTTACAGCAGTTTGGTTTCAGTTTCCTCCCCAAACCCCAAAGAAATGGAAACTCTGGAAAGGCAGCAGCTTCCCTTTAGTCTGAACTGGATAAACAAGAGCAGAAAATAGAAAAATTTGAAGTCTCTGCTGGACTGGTTTCCTGGCAACCCCACAGTAATGGCAAACCTCCTGGATATCACTGCGACCGGCCACTATTTCACTGCCAAGAAATGCTTACAGCACATATTTAAACAAACGAGATAAAATATGTTCATGATAGCAATATAGAGGCTGCTGGGCGCATATCTAAACTTTGTCTAGCTGTGTCTCCCTGCCTGCTTCCAGTCTTTGCTAAGCTAAGCAAACAGCCTTTCGGCTCCAGCTCTGCACTTTAATTAAAATGGCATCAATCCACTCATCAAAGCATTTTTCCCAAAGCTATGTGCAGACATCTCATCTGACAATTGGAGAACAAAAAGTTGAACTATTCCCTTAAAATGTAATGATATTTACACTGTGCCAAAGTATCAAACAGGTTCCACCTGTGCACTCTGGAAATGCAGAAACCTGCATCCGAAAAGGCTTTTTAAGAAAAGCATTTGTTCATCTTTATGCATTTATTGTCTTATGGAGAGCAAACATCTGTTATATTCAAAACAGATCAAATTTTAAAACAGGCTTTTTCTCACAACAGATACTTTGATTTATCACAGAAGCAGAAGCGCAGGTGTAATGAATAATGCAAGACATAAATGATGGTTCCATTATATTTAGAGATCAAGTAAGCCATGACAGACACATGCCCAAAACCTTAACCTTGCCCAAACCCCTTACAGCCAGCGTTAATTACATCAATTACATCCGTGCTTTCCTGCAATGACACATCAAGACGTGTTATGATTACCCTGCGATAACAACGCTAATTTCTACACACCAGTAATATGCAGCTGCCCTTTATAGCCTGGAAAGATTAAAAGAGCCATTGAATTCTTTTTAATTCTTCTCCCTCACAGCACAGTTAATCATAGCTACCACCTCGGACACAGAAATCTAGATATGATATGCAAACCATCTACAGGTCTGAAGCCCCTGTATGTCGAACCAGTTTGTTTGTGCTGAGGAACAGAAATGAGACAATTTCGGTGCCTATAAGTGCAGCTGTTCCTGGTGGATTCAAGTGCGTTCATGCACAAGAGAAACCAATCACTGAGGCCAAATGAGGAAGCAGCTTCAGATCCATCTACATGCACAAGCAATTCATGCGTGACCAAACTCCTGTGACTTCAACTGGTGTACAAGAAGCTTTGGCCAGATGGGAAATTTGAAATCACATACGGCGTCTTGGGACACAACAGCAATCAAAAAACACTAGCATTATACATGCACCAGAACAGCAGGTTTAAACGTGTGTGGACTCAGCAAGATAAGTGCACACTCTGCGATTCCATGCAGTTAGAGATGGGAGGTTTTTCAACATCTAGAAAATTTTAGTCAGCAGAGAAAAGGACCTACAATACAAAGAAAGGAAGGTTGATCAGCAAACACACCAATTCAGAAAACATACGCTGAGGAGCAACTCAGTTATTGTCACCAGTGTCTGAAGAGCTCTACTGATTCACCATTCATATCAGTAAAGAAGATGTGTTAGTCAATTGGGAACAGGCTGTTCTATACCAGCGTGAATCAAATAGTTTAGCAAGTAGTGTAAAAGCTGACATCACAGCAAAGGCGCAATGCAACAGCTGGGGGAAAAAGTCAAATAAATAATAGTTGCCAATTCTTCCAGCCACATCAGCCCAAACCCAGGAGAGAGGCCTGTGTGGACAAAGGGAAAAAAACAGAGCGGAGGAAATCTCGAAGGAAATCTCACACATGAACTGACACAAGATGAGAGTCCTAACGCTGTGAACAGGGACAAGTGTCTTGTCAGTCAAACGCAGGAGGGATGTGAGCAGCAAGCAAGAGCATTGCATCAAATTTTAGCTCTCAAACTCTATTTTTCTGTGTGCTCACTCACAATTTAGCTGCACTGCTCAATGCTTTTATATTAACATTTATCAAATGGTGAAGCGTAACGTCGAAGATGTCACTTGTACTGAAAAACCCAGAGAGAATTATAACCCGACTCTACGGATCCCCTCAGCTCTACCTCCTTTAAGCTAATTGTTTTGGTTTGCTCACCTCAACCTCATCTTCACCCACATCAGGCAGCTGTTTTCAGCAACAGGCGGAGGCCAAAAAACAGCTATAAGTAAAGTGAATATTAGAGAGCATTATTAGGAGCAGTTTGTTAATAAGTATAACCAGACACAAAGAAACCGTGTACAGCTCCTTTTAAGTAGAATGAACAGATTCTATTAGCATTAATATTGTATTTTAATTAGATGGTACAGCGAGCAACAACAGCTTTGCAGCCATTTTGCTAATGATTTGTTGAGACTAATGTTGTTGATACTGTGAATACTAATGTTGTTCTGTGTCTGCTGTCCCCAAGTAGCCAGAGAAAAAAAATCTTTCACTATTGCTTTAAGAATTTTCTGATATTTTTTGCTTCTTTTCATTGTATATAAATCCAGACTGATGATGGCAGTCTGTGGGGTATCCAAAGAAGGGGACTCATGTCCTATAGAATGTGAATGTACATTCAAACTATTGACTGAAGTCGTTTCATAAGCCCATATATACAGTTATATAAACACACACATACACACTCATACACAAAGACAAATGTTATATATCAGCCTCCCTGTGGTCTCAGATTCTTAATACTGATCCACATGTCGGAAACAAACCAGAAATGTGACGCAGCGTTGGATATTTGTGGGGAACATGAGTCTTCACAACAGTAACCTTTCTCACAAAAATGAGGCAAAGGACAGAAACTGTAGGTAATAAAATCACTGGAGGTGAGCAGGCTAGCTAATCATTTACCTGGACAACCAGACACGCAAACAGCTTCCCACTTAGGCCTCTCAAACATTAGAGACAGAGCAAAGAGGAGAGCAAACAGCAGAGCTTAGGCGGACTGAACGCAGGTGGAACCAATAATTAATCAGCAGGTGAGTCTAATTACCTCAAGACCGCTCAGCAGAGAAGTCTCAAGCAGAAACAACATCTAATGACAAAGCAAATACGAGAAGAAACAAAACAAAGCCCTGCTATGACACAAATGATCTGCTTTCCCTGGTGGTCCCGTTTTTGTTTTGAAATGCTGTTTAAAAATGAAAATGTATTATCATATGTGTGGATATAGCCTAAACCTCAGGCTGCAGCAGTCAATCCTCTCACACCGGCTCAGCAGAAATTTCCCACAGAGATCTTCACAGAAAGACGTCAGGAGCAGACACCATTGAACCCCTGATTGAACCGTTGTTCTGTGAAAAGTTTAGTTTTAATCCATTCTAGTGAGCATATTCACTGTTAGGTTGGTTCAATGACCAAGATCTACAATAGGAGGCATTTACACCGGTTATATCTAATAATAGATAAAAGCTGTCAATGACAACAGCACATATGATACATGTGATGCAACAGTGAGTGATGCAATATTCAACGCAACACTTCACAATGCTGTGTGATATTACATCACCAAGGGCAGGTGTTTGGTTCTAGAACCAGTTTTAATGCATTTTCAGTTTGCACAAAAAAGAAAAAGTTGGTGCATCAATAAAAGCAAAATGCAAAGTGCAATGGAAGCAAACAATGGAAGCGTATTAATTAAAGTGAAAATTAAAAATGATAAATGCACGGGTGGATCATCTCATTAGATGGACCGTGGGGAATAATGTGGGCCCTCTTATAACACCTGTCTCCGTTTCTGTGTTGGTATTCTCTGTGTATTAAGCTGAAATTCATTTAGGCACCACGTAAGCACTAAAATAATAAAAGCTTTTTAAACTGCATCTTAACATCTGCAAAGACCTCCAGACCTCGGAACGTTAATTGCCTTAAGGCTCACATCATTTCACTTTATAATGGGCTTTATTGTGCATACAGAACTAACAAATTTGCAGTTGATATTAATAATATCACAGAAACTCAAGCCTACTTTTTCCCAGTTGGTAATTCAGCCTTGCATTAATGCACTATATCTCTAGGTAAAATCACATTATTTTCATTTATGGCTGTGTTGTATTTGCATCTGTCATTGATATTTTCACTGTTTTAGGAAAATCTTAAATGTATAAATTAATTTACAGTTTCAATAATATTCGCATTATTTCACCCCTGAATAGTGTCTCTAGCGCTTTGTATCAAGCCAAGTGCAACTTATACAGCTCCACCAATCAAGAAGTAGGGCAGCCAGTATGCGGCCTGAGAGGTGAAGCCCAGTGCAACCAAAAAAATAAAAGGTCTACACACTGCTCATAAAGGTTTCTACTGCGAGTATAAGGTAATAATTCAGGATGACCGACAAAAACATCATAAAGCACAATGTGACATGTACAATAAATAATGTGATATGAATATATTCAATACATGTGATTTGATAACACAATGAAAACTAAATGCTTTTAGGGCTAGACAGATGCCAAGGAAGGCGATTTTCAATGTTTTTCTTACTGTCAGCAACTTAAAAAAATCAAAACCAACAATGAACTGGTCCCACTAATAGATAATGTCAAGTAGCCAGTTAAAAACACATCAATGAGCCACACTGTTACACCGAGGGACACGTTCCGTCATTAGGATGAACATGGGCATTAAATGTGTATTCATTCATGACTGAAAATAGTCCTCAACAAGTAACTATAAGTAACTTTTGCTAAAAACTACAAAGCAAACATATAATTGTGACCCATATTTAAAGATTTTGCTCGTCAACAGGAACAAATGGGCTGAGTGTCACAGACAGAGTGGGGAAGTCCATAAGCATTGAGAAAAGCATAAACACCTTTTTTTCATGGGATTTGCTGGAAGCAAGAAAACTATAGAAGCTTTATCCTTTAATCCTGTTTACTCTGTTTCTTTCATGTTATATGCATTGACTGCAGTTATAAAAAAAAAAAAAAAGGCTATCAGCAAACAAGTGTTTATTCGGTGTGCAGGAAAGCAGGACACCTCCTGTGGAGAGACCTTTTTCTACTATACAGTGCATACCCCTGGGTCACTGCTGTCATTGGTGTCAGTGCATTAAATTCTCAGCTTCAGGGTGTTTTCTGCAGGAGGGAAACATCTGGGTGTGTATCTTTCCCCTTTTGGAGGGTATGATCGCTTTCATGTGAGGTTTCTTCTTTCTCATGTGGAAAAAACAGTCTCAGTCGGCAGGTCACAGGCATTAACAGGAAGGAACGAGATGATTCCTTCCTCCTGCCTGAAAACCTGCTGCCATGACAGACAGCTGTATCCCCCCAGAGCCAAACAATCTGCTGCGAGCACTGTGGACTCTCTCTCTATCAGATTAAACCTGTAAACGCTGCAGTCTGTCCCAAGCCATTTCCCTCCCTGATAACATCTTTACAAGCACAGTATTTCCTTTTGTGTGTTGTTCACTATCTCACATCTAAACTCCAAATACTTTGCAACAACAGCAAAAAATGTGTGCTGTTTCACACCTGCAATTTGATTACAGTGCAGCGGTGGATAAGTACAGGAGACAAACACAGCTAACTGAAGCATGTAAGAGCACTTTTATTTACCGATCTCCAGTCATGTAGAAATGTTTCATCAGGATGTTCAATTATCTTTTTACATCACAATCAAGGTGTGTGTAATCTGCACATAAAAAGGGGCATAGTTTCAGGATTATTTTATCTGACAACAAAGGAAAAAGTACAGTTTAGAATAAAAAACACAAACTTTAACAATATGTAAGCATTTAGCGGCTTTGGTTGGTTTAGTATGGTTTATCTCTAAAACTAACATCGATTCAAAAGAACAATAAACATTGGAGAACAATACAGATGGGGCAGTATTGATTTAGTTGCCAGGTTTGGTGTGAGCTGGCCTTTTGTACAGACTGCACAACATGACTCAAGCCTTTTTTCTCAGCTAGCAAGGACTCAGACGGGTGTTTCATTCTAATCAGTGAAGAGTGTTATATGGATGATGTTATTGACACATCTTCATCAGGCTCCAAATCTCCCTGCACTGCATTTGGAAACAGAACGTCCTAACATCTCGTCTTAACACCTCCTCATATTTCTGGCACTTTTCCAGCTAGATGGTCGTCTCTCTATAGCAACAGAGAGGCTTTAATAAATATTTTAGAGGAGGTGACTCCCTGCAGTTCCACTCTAATACTGCCATCATGTGACCATGCTGTGGCTTAAAGGGACGTTATTCTGACTTGGTTCCGTATTTGGGTGATGTGGGCGACTTGTGGGCTTTGATCCTTATTAATCAGAAGTCACGGTCCCAGCCAGAGAACTCTTCCTCAGCCTTAGTGTGATCAAGAGGGAAACGATCAAAGTTGATGTAGCAGGGACCCTGAGGGAAGAAAGAAAAACAGCTGATTGAAAAAAAAAAAACTGTGAGAATTGGAGCAAAACGTTATTTGGAGGGATTTTTGGTTTTTTGCTATTCAATTCTGCTGGGAAAATGTTTTAAAAGACGGAAACCACTCAGTGATTAAGCCTTGTAATTAGCCAACCTCCCAGTGACTCAATTTTTTCTTTAACAGCATCTTTTGCAGCTGAGGACTTGAATTTGGCCAACTCTGTCCGGCACACTGTCACGGCTCTGTGTCCCCTGTGCTGTTTGTCCCTCTTCCTCTCCTGTCCTCTCCAGCTCTGGCCAGGTGTGTTACATCTGATTGCTGAATGAGGTGCACCTGACCTGGGACTTAAGTGCTTAAGAGCTCCTCTGCCTGCACCAGAAGAGAGGCCTCTAGCGTGGGGACTGCAGGGCCGACCACCTCTCATCCAGAGATTTTGTGCTGTGTTTTGACCTAAATGTCTTTAGTTAGCTTTGATTAGTTGTCTTGTTTATTTGTATGTCTTCATTTTAAAAAACCCCATGGGTTTGGTAGCTTCAAAAACAAAGGCACACAAAAAGCCATTTCAAACACAAACCTTCTCTTTTGAGAAACTATTACGTTGAAACCTTAAAATACATCTGTGATGTGAGACCAAAGTGACCAACTATCAAACAATATGGCAACTATGAAAGACCTTTTTTCCTGTCAGAACTCAACAGACACCATCTATTACTGACCCTGTTCTTTGGCTTTTCTTAAACCACACAACCTACTTTTCACATAATAGTAAACAAACTCAGCGAGTGGTTTTTGACTTACCTTGCGTATGAGTCGGACTGTGGGGGCGTCAAGCTGACCCACACGCAGCTTGTGCCAGTTCATGCTGCTGAACCACCTGAAGGGAAATGATGAAGGAAAGCACGGGTCAAACACGCTGAGAGTGAGAAATAACTGAAATGATTCATCCACAGTTGAAAAGCTCAGTCAGCAGTAGAGGGACTCAAACTGTCAAGACGAGAAGATAAGCAGGCCGGCTGGTGAATACATAATGTGCCTCTTCACTCAATAATCATGCCGTGATTTGCTATCAAACACTCATGAATGCTGCCATGGTCACCTGTGATGCCGGACATCTTTGATTCCATTCTTGGTGTTTCCTAACCTCTGACCCGGCCGAGGTCTGCAAACAAAAACGCATGAAGACATCATTCAGACATTTGAGTACAATTTCAAGAGATTCCACCCTCCAAGAGATTTGCATCAACTAGAATTACGGCCTCGTGGTTGTCTGCCTCCACCAACTAGTCAAGTTATAGTTTACATCCATGTCTGTCCAGACTTGTATAATATATATAAAAGTGAAGCCTTTTAATGAATTTACATCTGTGCCAGATTTATAAGCCATTCCTGAGCTATCACATTCACAAGAATGGTACATACATACATATAGATGGACAGAAACCCTGTAAACATAATGCTCCAACCACAGCTGTCGCCAGTGCGGAGGCATAATAATACATGTGCATGTTATGATACTGGGTATTGATTTGCAGATATGTTCCATAATTCATGCTTCACACTTGGATTAACTGCATGAAACGCTCAAACCTGTGTGTAATTTTCACATGCATTGTAATCAACAGCGTGGGTGACTATCTGGCTGCGCACAACTGGCCTAATTTTCCAGTGAGAGAAAAATGCCACAGTTTAAGCATTTATCTCCAAGCATTCATTTATTTTCAAGCGTGAGTGTGTCGGCAGTGTTAGCAGATACAGTGTTCAATTTACTGGATGTGTGGTTTGTGATATCTGCAACACAGAGTGATATTAATTACTTCACTGTGACATCAAATAGGAAATTTAACACGGTATAACAATTAGATGAATGAAATGTCATATTGCTAAATAACCACAAGGGGTCAGTGCACGAAAATTAGTGAAACGCTCATACGGCCCTGGCCTTCACGAGAAGGTCATGGCATAAACCAGCTTGAGTATTTATGATAACTTACACTGTTGAAACCAAGGATGCTGTAGAACAGACCAGCCGAGTGAGCTGAATTAACTATTCACATGGTAAAGCCTATGACTGAATGAGTCTAAATCTACAGGTTAGGTAATATGCACACTTGTGGTGCATTCTGGCCAAAATCCAAAGTATTTCCAAACACGGCTTTTTTGATTTCTCAGAGCGTAAATCATTCTCTCTACAGCCGAGATGTGAGATCTGCCATGATTGTAATATCAGGTGAATTATTCACTTGTTTCAGCTTGGCCTATGCTTCATTTTCAACCAGTGACAGTGACGCTGTGTGACTCTGGTCTTGGTCAGAACTTGTTAGGCAAGAGTGCAACTTTTTTTTCCAGAGTCAAATATTAACTTTCACAATCGAATGTCTCTTTAAAAAATAAAAAACACACAGCATGCACACAAAGTCTCTGAGGCAGAACGTGAGCGGGGTGCTACGAAGTCAATTATCCTCCAGCAGGGAATTTTATGCATGCATATTACATGATTTGATGCATACATGAGAAAGTTATTCAGGCAACACATTGAGCTCATTTTGAATTCATACGACAGCATTACCAGTATATGAAATTTTTATCATGAAGATCGTTTCACCTGCTCAGTTTGCTGATGATGGACTTGGCTGCCTCACTCAAGTAAGGTGGATACTTGAGCACCCCATCCAAAATCTTGGCATAAATCTTCTGAGGCTCTGAACTTGAAAAGGGAGGGCTGATGAGAAAAAAGAGGAGAGTGTTGTTTTAGTCTTTCCACCACCTGGCATGAATATGGCTCAGAAATCAACTGGTCAGTCATCCTGCAGCCGTCAGTTACATTTCCCTGCTGCCATCTACTGGCTAACATCGACTCATTCATGATTCACTCTCACACCGCAGTTATGTGACTCTTTCCTTTCCTTTCCTTTTGTTATTAATCATTTATTAATACGAGCTTGTCTGATATGAACCACACAAGACAGCAGAGATGCTTGTTTCCAAATGAGAGCGTGTGTATTAGCGTTAGCATCACCTTCCCACCAACAGCTCATAGATCAGGATCCCAAGGGACCAAAAGTCAACTGCAAAGTCATGTCCCTGGTTCTTGATGATTTCTGGGGCCATGTACTCAGGAGTGCCGACAAATGAGTAGGTTTTCTCACCACGCACCATCTCCTTGGCAAAGCCAAAGTCCACCTGCACAGAGACACACACACATGCACACACACACACAGGTAGGACATCCTACTGATTAACATTTGCATGCTCCATGCCAAACAACATTTTACAGGGGACTTTACACCTATTCAGGGCTAGGAAGATTTAAGATGTATCTCACCTCCATTGGAACTATTTTAGATGGTGCAACCCTTAAAATGCTAGCGGCACATAAACTGTGTCCTGTATTAGAAATTATGTTTAAACTAGGCTACTTTTGAACTTTTGCATAGCTGGTGTAACCCAGCGCTGCTTTAATTCCAGAGTTTTAAGTAACTTCTCCAGTGTTCACCACTTGGTGTCACTAGACATGTTCTAACTTAATGTGACCGTTTGCTGAATATTCAGCTTGTAGTGTTGAAAGCGACACATGCACAGATGAGAACTCACCAGTTTGACATAGCCCTTCACATCCAGCATCAGGTTCTCAGGCTTCAGGTCTCTGTACATGATGTTCTTCTTGTGGAGGTAGGCGTAGGCCTCCACCACACAGGCAGCGCAGAACACAGCGACGGGCTCGTCAAAACGCCCTCTGAAAATCACAGAGACATAAAGGGTTTAAATACCCCTCTCCAACAACAAATTCCGCTGCTCGCTTTCAATGTTCTTCTCTATTTAAATGAAGAAATGAGATACTAGACTTTTTGTGTCTGTGTTTTCTCACACTTCTTTCAGTTTGGTCCAGATCTCTCCTCCAACACAGAACTCCATGACCATGTAGATGTATCGCGTGTCTTTGAAAGCAGCATAAAGCCTACAGAGAGAGAATAAAACACATTACACTGTATTTAGATGCTGTGATTAAAGGATTGTGTGTGTGTGTGTGTGTGTGTGTGTGTGTGTGTGTGTGTGTGTGTGTGTGTGTGTGTGTGTGTGTGATGGCAGATACCTGACGATGAAGTCACACTGTGTGGCTTTGAGGATCTTCCTCTCAAGCAGCATGTGCTCCTCCTGTCTCTTGGCAACAATGTGCTTCTTGCTGACTCGCTTCATGGCATAATATGTCCCGTGATTCACTGTGGTCATCTTAGAGTGACAGCAAAACAATGATAATCACTAAAACCATTAGTGCACTGTGTATATGTATACTAGCTAACTTTAGAGACTGTCTAGAGACTGTATGACTGTATACCCCACTATGGTTTGAAGAGGACTAACGCATCTCACCTTCCAGCAAATATCAAAATAATAAAAGCAAAATACGCTCACCAGCTCAACACGGCCAAACCCTCCAACTCCAAGCGTGACAGGATCTCCTTGATAGCGACCTTCCTGATACAACACAGGAACCAGATCTTTAAACTTCAGAGTGGAGCTGGGACTGCTGGAGACAGACAGAGCGAGAACTTTGAACCAGTGCTGTTTCATTTCAAGGAACTAGTTTATGTGATTTGAATGACTGTGTTCAATCATTTATTTCCACCTGCACCCACAGTGCCGTATCTCCCACTCACCTCGACTTCTGTGGAGCTTGTGCCTCCTGCAGCACTTTGGAGCTGCGGGTAAAAAAAGCAAATGAGAGTCAGGATTTGTGTAGGAAACTAATCAGGACAGTGTATCTCCTTTACACATCATGGAAGAAGTGATTCATGGTTAGAAAATGAAGTGTTACGGTACATACTCGTCAAACAGCTCCAGGTGCTCTATGGGAATGGTCTCTTCAAATACCCTAAAGAAGAGGAAGGCATTGATAGTTAAACAAACAAGCAATGCAAACAAGGCAACGATGACAGAGAACAAACACGCTGGAGGAATTCCCTCAAGGATCTTCAAGAGCTGCTGACTGAGCAGGAACAGCACCTTCATTTACACTGTTTAATGTCAAGTCAGAGTCTCTGTTTACACTTGGCATTAGCATACATAATGAGTGATTCAATCAAAAGTGGACAGCTCTAAGTACAGGTGTGGATGCACTCAAGATGCATTGAGAACACAGTACAGTCAATAGTAACCAATCTAGGCTATTTGTTTGTCGTCCGTGGAGAAAGTCCCCAGACTCATTTAAAAAAATCAGACAATTTTGTGAGTAATTGCATTAGGAGAAGCTTGAAACTCACTCCTTGTCAATGGAGAAGCAGGTAACAGGGCCGTCAGCAGAGCAGGTGGCAGTTCTCAAGACTTCCCTGCAAGAGGAAAAACATTGCACATCAGCTCATTTATACAGTGCTACTGACACCCACACCCTACCTTGCTGCACAAGACTTTAACAGTTAAATATCTGCAAGATGTTTTCAATTTTCTAATCCTGATTTGTGCGTCACTGCACTCTATGTTCACCGTATGTGACAGTTCACATTTAGAAGATTTTCTGCAGGTTGTACCGCCATAATGTCAAAGATGACAGCAGGTAAGGGAGGTGAACAGAGGGGTGAATGTTGCACGAGGTTTCAACAAATGTCCTCAGGCATGTACTGTGTTGCCATGGTTACCGTATGAGGGCCTGTTCCCCGAAATGCTCCCCTTTTCCCATGCTACGAATTTGCTTCTGATGCCCATTCACGTTCTTAGTCACCAGGACCTGAGGGGGAAACACACGATGTATATACACACACACTGTATACATACAGTATATGTTTAAATACGAGTTTGTTCACACAACATAATGCCATATTACCTCTCCTTTGAGGATGATGTAGAATGTGTGTGCTTCAGCTCCTTCTCGAACTATAACTTCTTTGTCTTGGTACTTCACCTGAGGAATATGAGACAATTCCAACAATAAGGGTCATTTCCATATACTAACAATAGCGCTGAGCGCAAAGTTTGGGGTTTACAGGAAAACAAGGCCACAAAGGGCCTTGAACATGCCTTCTTTCCAGGCTACTGAGATTTAAACTAGGTCAGCATTTCAGGAACAGAAAAAAACAGCCTTGGTTTTAACTTAGTGATCTATTTTTGAGACAAAAAGTGTACAGTGGGACAACTACACACCTCCTCCATTGAGTCAATGATTTTGGACAACTGGACATCATTCAGGTCCTTCAGAGTACGAGACCTGTGACAGCATATAAAGAATATAGCAGCAGAGTTACAAATAAACGTTACATGCTCCATTAAACCATGTAAAAGCGCCTGTTATGGCAGGGTAACCTAAGAGGAAACTCACGTCTTTAGGAAGCCCATGAGCTGCTCGCGTTTCTTCTTGGACTTGTTGGTAATGATCGTCCTGTAGGTCTGCCGCTCCATGCACCACAGATGCACTGCTGTCTTTGCTGCAGCGTAAGTGAAAGTGATGAAGGCTGATGAAGACTGTAAAGTGTGCTTAAAAATGAAGTAACTGACTTGCTGAAGTGCTTTCCCTATTTAGATACTTGACAGTTTTTTGCCACTCTATGGACTTCTGTTACAGATGTTTGCATTCAGTTAATCGATTGATTTGCTTTGCTGTGGTTAATATTGCACTGTATGCAATTCTGTGCTTCTATCAGACAAGTGACAAAGACAAGTGTGTCACAAATTTTAACCTAATTTTGAGAAAATCAGCAAAGGAAAATCCAAATAAATGCTGTTTCCATCCACTTCCGCTACATGATTGTTAGGAGTAAGCAGTAGGTGGCACCAGTTCTCCAGTTGGAAAACCATTTATACCACTGCAGAAGAAGAGAGCCCAGCAAGATGTCTAATTAAAAGAGGGTCAAAGACCTCAGTGAAAATATGGTGTTTTTGTTTGTTTCAGTCATTAACATGAGGACAAGATGTGAAATCTGTGGAGGCGCCTCCTTCTTCTCTCTGAGCAGAAACAGTACTTTGTACTTTCAGGACTCATCACTACAGGGGCTGACCTTTAACTGTTGCCGTCCGTTTGCAGTTGTACAGGATGGCCAACTCCCCAAACACATCACCAGTGGTCAGCGTGCGGAGGTCCCGGCCTGCCTGGGTGACGCGGAGCTCACCGGCTAAAAGGTGGAAGGAAAGGAAAGTTGCTCTGTATGGAAATGTGTAGAATTTAATTTTTAAGACAATTTTAAATAACATCCTCTATCACCTGCAGACAGAAGCACACACTCAAGCATGTCCCCACCTGCTACTATGTACATGCTGTCTCCTTCAGAGCCCTCTTTAATGACATCTTCCCCCGGTTTGAAGTCAGACACCACTAAGAGGTCCACCATCATGGCTGTTTGCTCATCGTCAAGGCGGCTCAGGAAGTCATTCTTCTGGATGGCTTTGACGATCAGATTTGTCTCACTGAAGATGGGAAGTGAAAGAAGTCGTCTTGATATCGGGTCATTGAAATTTTGAGCAGCTCCCATGCAACATGCAAGCGCATCGCACATTATTAAGGTGCAGGAGAGGCAATTACATCGGATTTGGCACAACTGCAAAGCAAAAACCCTGCGCACTCTTACTTAAATGGGATATTCTCTCATCAGCTGCACCGATTACCAACCTGACAGTTTTTTTGACCCTGGTGCGTGTAATCTCCAGGGTCTCAGGGATCGGTTCGGGGGCGATGACAGCCGCACGGCTCTTCCTGACCTCCGGTTCAATCTCATTACCGCTCTGGGAGGGAAACTCTGAAAGACACAAACAGAGGAACACAAATGGATGGTTAATTACTTTAAATGGCTGCCATGTTTCAGCTGAACGTAGAAGAATCAAAGGTCACCTTGATCGTGTGTGTCTGTGTCTGTGTGTGTGTGTGTGTGTCCCTACCCCTCATGCCCATGTTGAACTCTTACCCAGATCATGATATTGACTCTGCAGATCCTGCAAAAGCTTCTCCTTCTCCTGCAGTCGTTGTTCTGAGGATAAGAGCAGAGAAACGTGTTTAATGTGCGAAACATCCTGAGGAAGCTGCTGCTATAGTACATGGATGAAAAATGTTACTCGTATTGCCGACCAAAACAGAATTTTTGAGGCTTTTACCCATAGATTTTAGGGGTTTAACATATCCAATTACAATATTTTGGCAGGACATTTCACAGCTACAGAGTGCCCTCTGGTGAACTACAGATACTCTCTCTAAACTACAACTATCAGGCTGCGATGTCTTGTTATTAATAGGCCAAAATACATTGATACAATATAGAGTATGTGGGATAAGCTAAAACCAGCTGATATGTGTGGTCTCAAAGTTGTTTTTTTAAAGTCTGCCTGTGTAGTTGCAGACTTGTATTGTTATTGCTATTAAGTTGCAATTGCTTTCTTTCATTTACCCTGATGCTAATGTAGTAATTCTAGAGAAACATGCATTAAGCATAACTGTAGTCAAACTGTGCTCAGACAGAGCACAGGGCAATGCAATTGCACACGAAAGCAACTGAAATGTGACTGGACACAAACTTGCTGATAGTGGTGCCACAAAGATGTGTATGAGTTCAAAACTTGTTTCAACTTGAGTGAAAAATTCACACTTATCCCGGGGCTTCATAGGAGCACAGAGACGAGACTAAAAACGAGAGACTGGAGGTGAATAACAGAAAGAGTTGGAGTTTCTGCTGAGTTTCTGCTGAGTTCTGCAATCAGAGGCTGAGATGAACACAAACACCCATCTGGTTTCTGCATCTGCTTGAACCCTAAAGTCTACACAGAACACAATCTTAATTTTCCTGCTGATGGATGATGACTTCATTCTCAGCTCACTATAGTACAGTATGATATCACAGCTAGATGTAATCACAGCCCAGCTAGACCACAGCCAGCTGTGACGATGGGCATGGTCCAAAGTGAAATACCTATTTGAGGTGATATAGTTACAGTTGCACTCACCCAGGTCCTTATTTTGCCTCTGCAGCTCCTTGTTGATCAGACATTGCTTTTCCAGCTGCTGCTTCAGCTCCTCCAGTTGCTTCTCCATGACTGCAGGGGAAAAAAAGAAAGAAAAGAAGGAATAAATAAAGATATATGGGTGGAATCTCACAGGTAAACTACAGCACAGTTGGGGGCAGGAAGGTGGGAATACATTTAAAAAATGCATGTGAACACAGACATAAAATACAGTCGGCCAATAAACATGAAGATTTGTGTGGAAACGTACACACAAAAGCCCAGATATCATATTTCAACTGTGTGTTACTACACTGGTGGCTTTTCACAAGGCGCTGAGCCCTATTCCACTGCCTGCACACAGCGAGAGCCCCACTGAATAATGCAGACTAATGATGGACAGTCAACAGGGTGCTCTCTGAATGCTGTCACACCCTGCCAGCTTTTGCAAAATATCTATTACCATACCTGTGACTGATAATGGCACAAAACCAAAAATAGTGCAAAAACCTTCTGTATTATCTCTCTTGTTGCAGGCTGTTATATGTACTTCTTAATTCTTTCTGTTTCTGCTATAATGGGTGACATAAACCACCTCTGTTGTATAATTTAGTGTTGAAGGTGAAGAATGGAACTAGCTTACGTAGCAACAAATATTTGCGTGTGCTAACAAATTAAGTGACGCAGATTCATTAGATCTGCACACCGGATCCACTGTGTTTTTTCATGCAGGTGAACTGTTTACAAAAGCCCTTCTAATGAGGCTCCTCTGCCATTTTCATTTTGCTCTTAATTGAAAAATGTTTATATCTCTATTGACAGGCCAAACATTACAATCATAACAAACACAAGGTAACTGATCACCCGACTGATATTCTGAACACACACATCCGCTCCAGTAAAGGCTGAGCTGGACAAGCTGTTTGCCAACGCTTGCTCATCACGTGACCCCAGTCACCGTGGCCTCACCCTGAACATTGGACAGCTCTGAGATTAGACGTGATGTTAAAGCCAATCATAAAGTCACTGAGCAACAGACCAACAGACTGTGGCAGGGGAAGAACAAATGGCTCCACTGTCAAAGAGTGGACAGAAAGTAATACTGGACAAGAACACTGGGACCTTGAAAAACAGATAGCTTCATTGGATGTGAGATTTTCCATCAAACAAATGACTCAATATCAAAAGAGGCAACAACTTGATAATTCAGTCCAGCACATAACACAATGCACCTGCAGTGCTAAGAGTTAATAGGCCTGTGATGCAGGAAGGACAAAGCTGGATGGTCATTAGAATTTTACAGGGAACAATGATGGTGACAAAAAAAATTTAACTACATGTTGCAGCATAGCCTCAGGGTGTTTTATTAACCTCTCTCTCTCTCTCTCTCTCTCACACACACACACACACACACACACACACACACACACACACACACACGGAACTGTGAACAAACACAAGCTTTCTAGGAACTTGCAGCCTTACTTGTAGCTTGTAGCTTGGGCAGATTGGGATGATAACCTTTAGTGCCTGCTGGTCAACATTTAATGAAGGAAAATCATTGTTAGTTTAACTCTGCGCTTTCAGCCGGAGGGCAGCCGGAGTTCAAACCGCGATCCTATAAGCAGCCGCATGCTTCTGGTTGTTTATGGGCTGTTTTATTCTTTTCATGTGATGCAAAGGCTACAAAAGACTGAGATGTTTCAGGTGTATTTGCAGACATATAGGATGAAGAGTAAAAAGTCACAACTGTTAAAGCTTATTAAGTTTGACTCATATTTCTAGCAGGGATCAGAGATGTTTGGAAGACGTTCACAGAAGCAGTGACTCTGTCAGTAAATGATCCGACGAGAGAACGGGAAATGAAAAATTAGCCATGGAAAACCAAAAAAAGAGGAGGGATATTTCTGTCTGCTGCACAGCAAGAACATGAGGACTGGACTGATCACCATAACACTGATACAGGCATCATACTGTACACTCCATACTGCCTCATTACTAATTCATGGCCAAGTGTAACTACAGCTGAATTCTCATAAGGTTCTCTGTAATAGAAACCTGGAGAGAGCATGTGTCTGGTGAGGCGGTGTGTTTAAGGTGCGCTCTTTCACTGGTTTTTTAGGCTTTTCTGGCACATGCAGACCGTCATCAAAGAGGGAAAGCATGAAAAAGGTGTATTTCGCTGTTTATGACCCTGTAAAATGAAGAATCTGTACTTTAAACACATTGAGCCACGTGAACACACCTGTCTATATACCTGCCCAGCTCTCAAAGACAGTATAACATCTAAACCAGAGTCACACTCACCTGCAGGCTGTGTGTGGATCAGATGAGAAGATGACTGTCTGTCCACCTTATAAAGGCCACATGGATCATAGGAGCCAAATAGTAACTGCTTACAGGATCCACTTGCTGTTGTAGAGAAGCATTCACTGTGTCTTCGATTTCTGCTTGACCCCCAGACTGGACACACCTGAGCAGATACAAACATGCAGTCTGCAACCTCCCCTCACTTCCTCCACCGCTGCCCACTTTCTCGGCTTACACTGCCATGTCTGCTCTGCAGCTTTCACTATTCTCACTTCTCCCCGGCTATCTCTCACTCTCAGTCTTTCCTCCTCTTTCTCTATCTGTCAATCTCAGCAGCCCTGGTGTTGAATCATTAACGATAACCTGAGGCTCCTCCCATCACACCAGGTAGAGGAACACAGAAGGAGGAAGAGGAGGAGGAGGAAGAGGAGGAGGATGGACTGAAGAGAAAGCTGAAGTTGGGGTCTAAGAAACTATTTTTGTTGGATTTCACCACTTCTTATTTGTTGTCTTGCAAACTTAACTTGTTTTTACTTAAAGGCGTATCTGCAATGCTGATCTTTTTATTTCTGTATTTGTGATTTATTATGTCCTGCTGATGTATATCAGAGAAACTGAAACTGGAGGCATAAGTAAACAATCGGAAAGCCACTGTAAAAGATGACAGAAAGGGGAAGTGACATGAAGACAATGTGAAAAGCACACAAGCAGCAAAGATGAGCTTCATATATTCTCTCAAACGCCTTCCTCCACCTTCTTCTACCCTGATATTCTTGAAAGCCGAAGAAAAAGATCCAGCTTTTCAAAGACAGTCTCTTTATGACATGATCATGCTGAGTGCTTCTCCTCTGAGAGTCCCGCTCCCATCACTGACAGCTGGAGCTGAGGGAAATTATCAAAGCCGAGGCCAAACAGGACGACTCAGGATCACATCTGCCGGAGCCTGAACGCGTCTCCTCCATCAGGCTTCTGTTTTTCCACATGCTGCTGGATGTTTTCCAGGCCGCAGCGTCACTGCTTGAATCTAAATGAGGCTGAAGGGTTAGCATTGTGACAGAGGGTGTGGGTCTTTATTGTTCACGGTTAATTATTGATACTCTGTCTGGTTAATCAGCGACATTAATGACCCCACCACTGAGAGATAAAGCGACTCAGATTTCAGCTGTGGAACTGGGGGGGGTGCTCGGTGACAGGCAGTGCATGTCACGACAATTTTCCATTGGCACCAACATGGTGATATGAATTCATTGAAACAAAGCCAGGCTGGATTATGTGTTGCTATTAATCTGTTAATTTTATTCATGTCGTAAAATCATCAACTGACATGAAAATGTGTTCTTTAATTCAAGTGTAACCAGTAAACCAAACAGCTCATAACGCCCACACTTGCAAAGTGGTTACAGCTCATACAAAGTGAAACTGGAAAAAAAAAGTTTCCATTAAAGCTGATGATAATATAATTTACAGATTCTTAATATGTTTGTGTTTTTGAGTCAAATTAAACTGTAGCTTCTGATTGACAACAGAAATCAGAAATTAAGATAAAAAATAGTGATACACATCATAAAACCTTCAGATTTTAAGACATTCAGTGCAGACACGCAGACACACACACACACACACACACACTTTGTCCTTGTACAAAGACTGCACATCTTAAACACAACATGACAGACGATGTGTCAAAGATCACAACACACATCAGTTCAGCACCACTCGCTATTAAATTACAGGTGCAGATACTTCAGGTAACACACTGAGATCTACTGGCTGTCAGCTCATTAACCTCTGGTGTGCTGCATCATTTACACTGCAACCAAGCATACAACACCTTGAATGGAGTTTTTGTTTTAAGCCCACGATTCTAAAAAGTCTCTCTTCTTCATGGCATGTTTTTCCGGTTGAGATTGACAGCTCTAACAACTGAGCTGTTTGCAGGATTACCTCAGAGTCTGGTGTACGCTGAGAGTTGTCTGCACGGTATGCACGCAGGGCCGAAAGCGTAATCCTTTAAGGCATGTTACACACTTCCAGGAAAACAAGTCTTGCAAAACTGTGAGGCAAAACAACACCAGTGGGACGATATTCGCGCTCTAGCTTTCACATTCACTTCATTTCTGTTTAAAGAACATTTTTAAATAAAGTCTAAGATCAAAACACTCATTTTCTGCTACGTGTGCATTTTGTGTTCAAATACATTACAGTGCTGCATGAGGAGATGGGACGGCGTGTGGGAGAAACAATGCGATCAAAAGCAATTTCCATTCCATTGGAAAAAAGCAAAAGAATCCATAATACACATGTTTTTTGGTGCGTTTGTGTGTGTTGATACAATATTAGGCATTAGCTTGGCTGCAAGATTTCTGGAATACTTGAAAAGTGACTTTTTAAACCTTCTTTTAATTTCTTATTAAATAGAACCTGAGACAGCGAGGAGGTAGATTAGCTTAGCTACAGTGAAGTCACATGATTGTACAATGAACTTGGTCATTTTTGGTGCAAACCCAACATGTCAGTGGTGAGATATCCAAAGCTGAGCGATGCATTTTAGCGAATTGTTGCTATGATGTTGTGGCCAGTGACCTTGTGTTCATCGTAGCAAGCAGTCTTTCTGATATTCAGGTTCACGCTCAGAGTGACGATCAGCTCGTCTTCTCCTCCTTGATGCCACAGGCTTTCTTGATGTCCCCCGGGTGTTCAAAGACGGCTCGGACAAACTGACTGAAGAGGCGCTCCATGTAGCTCTCGCCGCGGGGAAACAAGCCCTGCAGGAAGGCGATGTGTCCGCCGTGGGCCGTCAACAACAGAGCGACATTTGGCAGGCTCTGGACTATGGTCAACGGGAAGGCTGGTGGGAGGAAATACATTGAAAAGGGAGTCAGATTTAGCGAGCTAAAACATTAGAGAGAAAACAACTTATGTGGTATGGAGACAGCATGAAAGAAAACATCAAACAGCAACTTTTATAGCTTAAACGCACCCCAATTTCATGATTTAATGCTTTGATTTATCACAGAATAGGAGTCACATATGTAACTTTCCTTTTGACGTCTATACTGACTGTAAACAGCTCAAGCGACCTGAAACATCTTGGCTGGCTGAAATGGAAAGCAGTGACAGCGACTTCATCACCCCCCACCCCCCCCTTTCTACCTTTACTCACAGCCAAGACAAATGTTCAGATCAGTTTGAACTGCTAGTTTAACGTTAGGTTAGCTAGGATCTATCTCTGTTACATGCTCTAAATTTTCCTAAAATTTCCCTACACCACTGACAGCTGACACCTGTATTTACACGCCCGGTGGGAAGACAGATTTTTGGGGGGGTCGAGAAGACAGAATTACTAGATTTTCTCTGAGAAAAGAAAAAAAAGGTGTAACAAAGTGCAAATCACACCCAAATTAAAAAGCAAACATGGTACACAGTCTGGAAATATGTGAAAAAAAAGACAAAGTCTATCACAATGTCCATCTCCTCCTGTAGTCCGTTTACCATTTTGGGGAGAGAAGGGGTCGTCTGCAGCGTTGAGACACAAGATGGGTACTGCTGTTTTGGGGAGTTTTTTGCCCGGGCTGGCGTCGTTGTAATAGTCAGTACAAGATTTATAGCCAAACAGCAAAGTGGTGAAGCGTTCGTCAAACTCTCGGATTGTCCGTGCCTAGAGGAGAGGGACGAGATGAAGTGAGAATGGAGAGGAACTAAGACAGAAAAGTGGATGTAAAGAACGGGCCATACCTTCAAGACATAGTCAATGTCCACCACTTTCTCCAGAACCTTCCTGTGCCTGTGAGAAACAGATTTCTTTCAAAACAGTCCGCAAACTAAATTCAGGGATGTATGAAAGCTTGCTGACCTGGCGACAGCACGACACAGGCCCCTCGTGAGGTAAGTGTTGAAGAGCAGCCAGTTGAGCGGTTCTTCCATCGAGACGGACGACTTCAGCGCATCCCAGGGGACGGAGATGGTAAAACCCGCCACCATGCCTGACGCTGCGCCCTTATGGGCCAGATAGTTTAACAATATCATGCTGCACAGGGTGAAGAGAAGACAAAACACAGGGATGGATGCGAGAGAATAAATCTGAGCATGAAAAGACTTTTTGATCATAGTTTCTCAGAGGAATGAAAGCAGCCCACCAACTCACCCTCCTAGCGACACACCAGCACCAAGCACGGGGGCGTGTGGGTAAAGTCCTTTGACATGTTGCACCACATGCTCGAGATCTGAAGTGCTGGCTGCGCAGTAGGTGACAGGCGTCTGAGGCGAGCAGAGGGACAGAGCAGGAGCGTCACATCCACTGACTTCCTGTTTGAGCTGCTACAGCTGGTGTTACTCTGTATTTGTCTTATTACCAACGATATCCTTTTATCTTTTTTGGAAATAGCAGCAGTAGCAGACTTCCCAAAGTGACATTGCACTTGCACACTGTGACAAAAATACATATTACTGAGTGTAATTTTCAGTTTTTCTTCCTGTGAGACTGCTCAGTGCTGTGAGGAGAGATTTGTTCTCGGTAAGCCTTCCAAAGTGTTCTGTTTCTGTCCCAAATTGGGAAATGAATATATAAAATGAAAAGACATCAAAGACAAGTGGCCTTTTCTAAGTTCACATCCAGGATATCTTTCCCTTATCTGGCTACGCTAAGCTTAACGACTGCAATCACGCTAAGCGGTCACACGACGGTGGTTATAAAGTCGGTAAGTCAACCCAGGGTTTCCAAATTTATCCATGAGCACCTTCACATAAAAGGTGACCAATCACAAACCAGGACTGGCAGCAGAGAGGAATTTTTGAAAAATTAAGAGCAAATATGAAGAATTTAAGTACATAATCCAGGCTAAAAGCTACACAGCTACAGCAGCCAGATGCAGGCCCACTGTGTGATTGTGTAAGTTAACAGGCTTACAATATCACTGCCCATGACAATGTAACCCAGCAAGACGTGGAAAAATATGCACTGACAATCGATTTGTTTTCCTCATGTGAAAATCTTGGGGCATTAGGACAAAAATCATGCTGGTTACAACACTGCTATAATTACCCAAGCCTGCTGAAAATAGTGCTCCCTGCAGACTGATAGGCAGAGATCAATGTGCAAACTCTACAGATGTGAAGACACTTCACAGTGTGCTGAAATGACAGAGGGAACGGGAAACATCAGACTCAAATGTAACATGACCAGGATCCCTGTGACGAACTTACATGAATCTTGCTATTCTTGGATCGTTACCACATATCTGAATGCACATATTGTAACTGGGTCCAGATAAACTCACAAATGACATCATTGTACTAACCAACAGCTCTTCCCCTGCGGCGCCTCTGTTGTTGAAGACCACGCATCTAGGAAAGAAACCAGCTCGGTGAAAACAGCTACAGCTGCTACAGGATGGTGGACAGGAGACAGGCGAGGAGCACTACTGACCTGTATCCGTGGCGGGTGGCCTGGCGGATGGCGTGGAGCACGTAGGACTGCTGGCTGTTCCCTGTCAGGCCTGGGAGGATCAGTACGGTGGGGCGGGTAGAGGATTCTGGGTAGGCCACGCTGGCCTGATTGTCCACCCAGTCCAGAGAGATCTGACCGCCATCAACCATACGGATCAGCTCACTGAAGAAATACAGATACAGCAGTAAGACGTCTGTGTTGACAGAACAAGGGGAGCTCATGCATGAGGTTAGTCGTACTTGCGATAAGCGACGGGGGGTCTGGACTTGAGGAGGGCGCAGACCAGCGTTTGAAGCCGGCCCCCCCAGCACCACGGAGTGGGACTGAAGCACTCAGACACCACCGGACAGTGCGTGTGGAGGAAGGCACTGAAAGCCTTGCTAGAAACCAGGGCTGGCGTCTGGGGGGAAGAGAGACAAAGTGACGATGTCTGAAAGTACAGGGGCACCTGCGACAGGTGAGAATACACGCAAAACAAGACAGGTGGGTTCAGAGGAGGTGTGAGTATGAGAGGAATGGAGTGTCAAAGAGAGGGCGTGTGTGCCACGGCAAAAATTAATGTAATGAAGAAAACATCAAGTTACAGTGGGAAACATTTCTGGGAATGCTGATCGGACAGATTAAGTTATCCGAAGGCATTGTCACAGTTTTTATTAATGAATCTGTCAACAATTAAAACTTGTGTAAGTTAAACAGACAGGTTGAAACACTTAATTGAGTCAAAACTGACAAAACATGTCAATAAATGACACAACTATGTTAAGTGATGTCAAGCATTCATTTACAAACGCCCTTAAATCTCCTCATGACTGCATCATACTATGTTATAATAATCTATGAATTGTTCATATGCCGTATATAAATGCTAAAATAAGAGTGTTGGTAAATAAACATTATTTTTGAGGCCTGCACATAATGTTGTATGACTGAAATCTGTTTTAAAGTGCCCTCAGCTTTCTTAAAACAAAACACATGCAAACTATCTAACATTATCCTAAACACTAAATTAAATAGAGTAGATAGAGATAAAAATCCTAGATTATTTGAAAAAGAGAAGAAAAATGAATAAAAGCGAGAAGAAAATAGGAAAAATGACATAAAACGCAGAAGAAGAAGAAGAAGAAGAAGAAGAAGAAAGCCTGGTTTCTCATCACCATCACCGCCAGCCTGGACCGCAGAGACTGACCTGACACCGGCGGCCCCACAGGTAGCACAGAGCGGCGGTGAGGGAGCAGATGAACACGGTGTCAGCTCTGGAAACACACTCCCATGTTCTCCACAGCTCCAAACATGCCAAAGACATGGTTCTGATCTACCGAGCTACAGCAGAGAGCTAACCGGCTAGCTGACGGCGAGTTAACCGACACACGAGACAGACACCTGACGGACGGACAACCTGCCTTCATCACCAGCAGCTAACGTTAAAGATGTTTTCAGGCCCCTCCTCTACTCCCATCCGTCCTGACGAGGAGGTGAGAGATCCGCCGGGATCCACCGCGAGGAACTGCGAGGCCGTTTCCTGCTTCTCAGATCACAGCCGAGGATCGTACGATAGAAGAGGATCGGCCAATGTCAAAGTCCGCCTCGTGTCGTGGTCCGCCTTCGCCAAGGACGTACGGCGGCGTCAGACCGTCACAGACTACAAACATGGAAGATAAGGCGGATGTGCTTTTCTTCTTCTCCTATTTTCAACTGCAGGCCAGTTGGTAGCAATCTTATGATACGCATTACCGCCACCTTCTGGTTCATGTACATATAACTGCAGTTGTCAACTCACAAAAAGTGTGTGTGTGTGTGTGTGTGTGTGTGTGTGTGTGTGTGTGTGTGTGTGTGTGTGTGTGTGTGGACGCATGGACTTCTCCAGTTTTGCTCATAAAAGCACAATATTTCCTTGTTTCCTTAAAATGAAAGCAGAGAAGTCAGATAATTTCTCTATTTGGCCATCTATCTATCCAAATCTATTTTGAATAACTTTTTCTTTAAATTTGCTTGTGAAGCTGCAACAATACTGCCCAGTTCACTGGGAAAAAAAACTACACCTGGAGATCAACATAATGATTTGTTTAGAACAAAGCAAGCACAAAGTTCTTGTTTCACCATGTTGTGTAATTTATTCACTGTTGATTCCATAAAATCTCTATTTTAAAAATCTTTCTTGCTTGATTTTCTCTGGTGACTGTTTGCAGCCAAGACTCATTTCATCTAGTTGAATGGGATTCCTGTAACCACCTCTGACTCAATACCACACTCATCATTTCCACGCTTGATCTTGAAGAAACCTGAAATGAGAAGACACAAAACATGGCATGTGTCCAACACTTCTTATATCACCATATCACTCACAACACTGACAGATTATGAGACACTGCTCTGTTCTGCACTTGACAGAATACTTGAACAAAAAAGAGCCTAACACCCTGGTTTTGTCGTACCTTTATCTCCCCAGTCACTGTTCCAGGAGTTTGCAGCCAGCCAGTAGGGTGTCCCATCCTCCTCCCCCCAGCCAAGGATCTTGATGGCATGACCTCCCAACATCTCACCTGTCACATGCTGGTACACACCTACAGCACAGAAGAAAGTTGTGGGCTTTTTTTTCCCACATTTTAACATATTTGCTTCCTATTTCCTAAAGAATACATACTTAAATACATACTATAATATACAGTTTCATAGCTGTAGTTAGTGGCAGTAAAGTCAGATCAGCCTCACCGGTCTTGTACAGCAGAAAATCTGCATAGACAGAGAAAGCTGCCTCCACAGGCCCGTTCTTGTACAGCTCGGTCATGATCTGCTCCTGCTGGGACGGGACGCTGTATGAGTGTCTGCCTGAAGACACAGAGAGCAACAACATCAAAGCTAGGAACAGGACAAGGCATGACAGAGAAGTGGGGTGGAAACAGCTGATTTTAGAGGTCTGTACCATAGTGTTTGTCCTTCTGATAGGATGGCGAGTATCCATCACTGCAGTGCTCCTCACACTTAGGAGTCTCCTGTCCACCCTGACAGGGAGGACGAGTTCCATTCACGTGATGCTCACAGGGAGCGATGCTGTAGGGTCGGCAGCCTGTCGAACACACCAACGGTTTCAGTTCAGATTTTAAACACTACGGCTGTACAAAGCCATCTCAGCTCACACTTACCGGTTTTGGAGTCGTACGCGCCTCCTGTCACAAGCCCTCTCTTTGTCCATAACTCCCAAGCAGCTGAGGGAAAACCACCAAAACAGCTGCATCCACAGGAAAATAAAACACCATGAGTGTTCTGTTCAACCCATTCACCCCTCCCCCTCCATATGCAGACTTTCTTGCTCTTTATACTACATCACCTGACTTCCACCTTTGCTGCCATCATAATTACTATGGCCACTTGAGGTCACCGCCTAACAATAAACTTAAATATGAGCGTAATAACCTGCTGGCACGTTGTGGAGACACTCACCCCATGCCACATTCATCACAGCAGGACAGCAGGTCTTCAGCTGAGATCTCCACAGAGACTTTACCATTGCTGTGGATACACAGCCTGTCAGATATCGCCTCAGCTGCCCCAAAGGCCTGTGGGAAATCAAGAAGGATAACACTGGTTATCTAAAGTGCACTTGTTTTATCCTTTGGTTTCCCTGAATTGAGCGTCTTTTAACCACCCTGCTGATTCTATTACAATCCACTGAAATCGACCTTAACGTGTCCTTTGTTGGTCTGTCTTACCCAGCAGGACCCACAGGACCCCTGGTCTCTGATCTGTTGGATTGTGGGACAGTTGGGCCACTGCCGGCGCGGGTCGAAGCTGTCTGGAAGCTTTAAGCCTTCAATGATGTGAAACCTGAACAAGAGAGGACGGTCCCTGAGCACTGCAGATAAGATGAACCTGCTGACTGTCACCTGTTTGGGTGTGAGGGACTGCACACAAACACTCACACATTTAAATCCATACCCACACACACTCATATATGGTGTATAATACCAGACTGTGAAAGCAGTCTGGTACAAGCAGTGAAAAGGTTCTTTGTGAGTATGATCAGGAAAATGTACTGAAAATGTCACGTCCAATACGTGTACAAGTACAAGTAAAAACTACAATAGTTCCCTCTGAATTGTGGTGGAGTAGTGACAAAGTAGAAGTACCTCAAATTTTTTATGCAAGTAAATGCATTTAGTTACTTTCCACCACTATTTAAACTTACACCTCTGGCAGCTTGGGTCCATTCAGTAAAGTCCCACACAGTCTCTTCACATAGCTGATATCAACCCCATGGAAGTTCTGCCCGGCCTGGAGCAAAAGTGGTAAAAATCAGAGGTTAATCACAACATTCATGATCACTGTCTGGTTTCCTCAGGTGGACATACAGTACGCTGCAGAGACAGTTACCAGAAGTACAGGAAATACCCTTAAAATACAGATGGGCTGATTTAAAGGGGCTCACCGTCCAGGTGGTGTTGGCCTTATTAATGTGGTTGATCATCTCTGAGGAGAGCAGCGGGAGGGGAGGCTGAGCCCAGGTGACAGAGACTGTCACGAGCACACAGAGAAGAGCCAGTGAACGCATCCTGCAAAACAGATGACAGCCAGACTTCAACATCGACACCAACGACTGCAGTTCAGAAATTAAATCTTATTAACGCCATATTTTCCTGGTAAGTAAGTGACCAAAGATTGCTATTTATATAGTATGTTTGTTGGCACATGCAACATTAAATTCTCCTCTTGTGAGCAAACAACACAAATATAAAGATGTAATATAAAATGTCATGAAACATTCATTAAAGAAATCATAACAACACAGTCAAAGAAAACAAGTCTTCACATTTACCTGTGTTGCAGCTGTTGTCGATGGATGTCTCCCTGAACAGAACACCGGTCCTCTTCTGTCCTCTCACTTCTCACTGTCCTTTTTACAAGCGATGGAATCACATGTTTGGGTCACGAATGCATCCTCAGTGCACATGTCATGTGACCGACAAAACCTTGCAGAGGTTGACAGGTGATTTTAAAGTTATGGCATGCAATAAAGAGAGTGTATGCACCAAACCATCATTATTAGTTTAACGAAAATCTTTCTTCTGCATTATTGTGCTTTGTAATGAGGATTTCCTCATTTATAACCATACAGAGGGAGCTAACTAAAAAAGCAAAGCACAGCACAGTGTCTGAACCTTGAACCTGTGCCTTAAAATCCAATATAATTTTAGTATCTATAAAATCAAGTTTAACCACACTTTAACCAAATAAACCAATCACAAGAAGTGGAGATAAAGCATTTAAGAAACTTTCAAGGAATAAAGAGGAAAACTGTGCTCTTTCCAGCCTCTCAGATGTGACATTTATGCTTTTATTTGTGTTATCATAGCAAATATGATTGGCTTTAGAACTGTTGGCTTTGGGATTTTTTCCTCTAACGTGTCATTGACACAAGAATCAGTCAACTAATCAACAAAATAACCAACTGATGAATCAGTAATGAAAATGAGTTAGCTGCAGTTCTTTAGCTCTGTAGCTCTGTCCTCTGCTGACAGGATGGAGACAAGCTGGCTGTGTCAAAGTGTCAAAGCCTCACTGCTGCTAAACTGCAAACCCTCATAAAGTATCATGGGAGCAATGTTTTGTTTACAGGTCGGCCAATCAAGTCAGGGATCTGCTAAGATCATCTTTCTCCCATTCCAGGTTTATGATATGTTGTCCTGAGAGCTGCTGGTCAACAAACGTAACTGTGGCAATGACACAAAAAGTATAATGTCTCCATCTGCTGACTTGACTGGCATAAATATTCAGGTTATGAGAGTTCTGCAGCCTGATATGACTAACAGGTTTCCGTTTACCACAGAGCTTAATTTTGTGTAAAAATTAAAGATTTTAAGAACAAAAACACTGGGAGTCTGCAGCCAGAGCTCAAATATACTGACTGGAGTTTTTAAATTACAAACCTACAGAAAACCAAACAGACTTATTTCTGAATTTCAAGATTTAAAGTACTCTTCAAACAACTAGTGGTTTTTCATTGATCATGCTAAAAAAAAAGGGGGAACAAAGCAACTAAACAGATGATGAACAGTCCCACAGCTTCAAATGCTGCAGGAATTTTAATGTGTTTTAACACCAACACACACACACACACGAACACACACAGTTAATAATAATGACACACACAGGTCTGAGCAGGCAGAAATCTTTACACATGCAAGGAGAGATATGGAGCTCAGTATAAAAGTTTCCGCTTCCTTCTCCACCAAGAAGGAGCAGTTGGGGCAGGGGTTAGGTGCACCAGCAGTGCCCCACATCTCCAGCTACCAGTCCACCTCCGTATCAACTGGTCTATCCTGGACTTAAACCGGCCTTTCTGCCTGAGTGCCTGAATGGACTGAACTAGTGCACCCACCTGTGTAACTGCACCACTAACACAAGAAGGTATAAAGTCTCCATGTGCTTTGGTTTTACATGCTGAATTATGACATCACTGTGCACTTGTGAAATGTTTGTATTCTCCTCCAGAATACAACCATAAGGAGGTGATTCTCACACACGACTTCTGCTTCATGCATCATCACCATTCTGACTGTTTAGACTCTTCTTTATTGGTTCAAATATGTACATATCAAGATTTCACATTACATAGCAATGCTTGTAGCTCTCCTTTGGTTCTGTACAAGGTGACTCTGCGCTAGCCTCTCTACTCACCAAAGCTGCATTAAGGACACTTTAGCTAGCAGTCTCAATATGTATTTCTTTCAGATATCAAATGTAGCAGAAATTACATCTGTTCTCCCTCAGTCATAAACAGTGCATGTCAAAACTACCCTGGAATTGCAATGTTCTTTGCTTTTTCTCCTCTTTCAAAGGACAGACAGTAGAAACAGAAAGAACATAGACATAAAAGTGTTCTCGACTGTGAGAAGCTGCTGTCATCTACGCAAACATATAGTTCATCTACTGTAAATCCACTGGTGTGAAATTCATTTCAGTGCAGCAACAAAAAAAATTGAAATATTAAGCTAGCTTCCTATTTGAAATGAAATCATGACTAAGATTTGACACAAAATGAAACCAAAACGTAATGAAGTTTGGTGACAGCATCCTCCACAATCCTCAAATGCGCCTGTATGGTGCATTTTCAAATTTTCAGCACACACAACAGAGAAAATTAAACTATTAATTTAAGTCTTGAAATCATTAAACATGCTGAATAATCGCAGTCAATTCAAAGGGTCAAAACAAAAAAAACACGATCATCATAAACATCAAACAACAAAACGCCCTGAATGGTTTCAATGTGCCATTTATGCTGGTGAATATAACCACACAACACTGTGTGTAAATAATTTATCCAGATGCAGGATGGACGATTAGGAATCACTGTCAAACAACCTCATGACACCAGCCTGCTACAAGAACTCCCTCCAAAGACTAAATATGTCCATGGTCTTGTAACAGCTGTTATACAGAGGGCAAAGTGGGGAGAGGTGCTTCAGATTCCTCCAGTCAGACGAGAAGCAGACTTCCAGAGTGAGTCTAAAGGGGCTTTGTGAGTCTGTGGGCCCCAGGAGGGGTGAGGGTAAATGGGTTCACTGTCCCTGCATGTCGCCGGTGCCCTGTGCCTGTGCTGCAGTGGTGCTGAGGTACTGCCAGCTGAGGGCGGCCAGCAGCATGGCAGCAGACAGGTACATGGGCGACAGGGGGTGGGTCCTGGAGGGGAGGCTGGACTGTGACAGGGCGGACTTCTCTCGGATCAGAGCCAGGATGTGCAGCGTCTTGTCTCGTGACGGGTCGGTGAGGGAAACCTTCTGTAAAATCTGCACAGAGGGAGACTGTTTGTATAACAGTGCACCAATATGGTGGAAAATAAGAGAGCAAACACACAAACACACCGACCTCCTGGCTGTACTGGGCGATGATGGTCTGCACGGCTCTCATGTTGGTGGCTTCCATCATGAGCGTGACAGCCTGCCCCTTTCTGATCTTCACTACTCCCTGGAACACCATGGGGTTGTTGTAGCATGTTGATAGTGTAGCTATTGCCATCACCTGCTCAAGAGAGGATTAACATGCAGTCAAGTGGAAGAAAGTGAGGAAATTAAATAAAGGCCTGTCTCTGTCTTGCATCTGTCAGTCCTATCTGAACATTTACTAAAATATCATGTCATGCAAATCAGGTTCAATCACTACATTGCTGGACTGCAGTAAGAGGTTAATCAGGCTGCACCTGTGGAATGGCACAGAAATTGAAGACGCTCTGGTTGCGCAGGCGGGACAGGTACGCGATGACGTCCGGGACATGTCGCAGAGCATCAGTGACCAGCAGGTTGAGACAGGAGAGGGCAGACTCCAGCTTCTCCGGCTGGGCCAAGTCCTCCAGACGGCCTGCAAACTGGCTCCAAGCCTGCACAGGGACACAGAGGACATGAGACATTAACACATCACGAGGCACATTGTTGTTTTTCAATACTCAGCAATATGATGTTGAAAGGAGTCGTGTTGTTTCTCTTTTACTCTCCTTAACTGCCGTCTCTCTCATCAATAACAACAAAATGTAATTGTAAAAGACGCATCACAGTTTTAAGAGTATTACTTTTCCTAAGAGACAGAATCAACATTAGACTGACATGTGGCACAAATCTCCTGCTGCATAAAATCAGTGAGCATAATCTACACATTCTGCAGATAAAATGTGAGTAAATATTTAAGTTTGAGTCTGTTCAACAGTGCAAAGCATTCAGGAGCATTTTCTTTCCCTGTCAGCGGGGCTCAGGTCACACACACAGCTAAAACAAACCAGCCCACACCACGCTCTCACCTCTTGTGGCCAGAAGGCACGTCCCTCCTGCGTGTCCTCCAGATAGTCTCGGATGATGTTAGTCTTCTGGAGGAACAGGCCCATGGAGTTGGCCAGCTCGGCGTCCCGTCCCACCTCGGGGTCCTCCAGCTTGGACGCAGAGAACAGCTGAGAGAGGCCGATGCCGACCAGCCCGGCAACGTAGTGGCAATACTGCACAGAGGATAAAACAACAGCTTTTAATGTGATTTAGAGGAAGTTTTACATAGTGTGGTGTGTGGTAGGGGTTGGTCACAATAATATCTGTATAGTTTTAACATAATTTAAGAAAAAAATCACATTAATGGCCATATTCTTGTTGACATAATGATGTCATGCTGTGATGCACAGCAGCAACAAGCACAACTGAAAGCCAAAGTAACATCACTACCAGCTCATTCGCTCCTTACTGCCAGTTAAACACATCATACTCCTCATATGTCTCATATCTCTGTTGTTATTCTAACATAAAGGTAACACAAGGCTGTCATTTACCAGGTCCCACTCCTTCATGGATCCCACTTTCTTTTCCAGGAATTCAGCCATTCCCACTCCCATACGGTGGCAGATGTCTGAGATGACGTCTCTGTACTCCTGAGCGAGGTTTCTGAATTCCAGCGATATCTGGTTGGTACACATGAGGATTGTAGTTAATGATTTATATCAGCCTTCAATCTGAGTGACAAAGATTTCATTTTGGACAATAAAAATGTTACATCTGTACATTTTCTCTGCATTTCATCTGTCATTTAAAAAGAACTACATCAGTAAGGGGGGGCCTAAAGCAGCAGCCTACTGACCCCCTATGCACCACCATGCGGTGCTACTGACCGTGGGGAAGTCCTCCAGAACCTGTCGGTCTTTCTCCTGGCTCTCAGTGAAGCACCACCTGTCCTGGTAAAGGTAGGTGTGGAAGTCGTTCAGCATGGGCACCTTCTTGTCCAGAGGGATACTCATGTCGTCCTCCACCGTGTCCAGCGCTCGTAGCACCAGGTAGAAAATACACACTGCGTGTCTGCATCGTGAAGACAGGAGGGAGGACATGAGATGGACCGATTCGCACGGTGGCGGACATAGCAGCAGTGTCAAACAGGTTGTCACCCAGGATCCCCTTTGACCGGAGACACACACACACTACAAACAGCAGTCATCGCTCCACTGACAGTCCAGCATCCAGCAGCAGAGTCTGATCACATGGACTCATCCATTACTGCTGAATTAATGCTAATGTTGCAGACAAATGAAATCTACTTCTGCATGTCTGCATCGAAAGCATTTGTTTCCGCACTGAACCTGTTTATTATTATTATTTTTATTGGTGTCACTGAGTGAGAGAGAATCTATAGATTTATGAGATAATGAGTAAGTTGTAACCATAAGTGACCATAAATGTTTTACTGTGTCACATTGTATCCATACAAGCACAGATGGTCACTTTCCTTTATAATGGACAGAAATAAAGAAATATTTTTCTCCAGTATTAAAGTGGAGTGTCAATGCTGAATTTCTGTCTTTGTACTCCAGAAAATACTCCCTAAAAATACTTAACCTGACATGCATTCTGGCCTACTGAGGCTGCACCCCTGGTTGGACTGATAAGCTATTGATTATCTTTGTGCAACATGTTGTCTGAAGTAGAAGGACACTGCATTCATGTTGGGTGGCGGACACAAACATTTACTCAGAGTCCCTAAGATGAGCCTGCATTTGAGCTGTGAAGAGTCTTCTGGAGTAATGAGACAGATACAGCAGCAAAGACCACAATGGATCCAACGCAAAGTCTAAACTACACGCAGCAATGCATCTTTTGTTTTGCACTTTTCACACAGTACAGCACTAGTGAGGGAAAAGGGAAGTAGACCAGCCACCGCCCCTGGTTCTGCCCTTCAGGACAGAAAACATGCCCGCAGACACACCCCTGCATGCGGAGCCTTTCCTCACCTCAGCTCCCCGTCCAGCGCCTGAATCACCGCTGCGAAGCTCCGGCTGGTTTGGTTCAGGTACAGGTAGCAGGTCCGCAGACTCTCGCTCATGGACTCCTGGCAGGAGATACAGAGGAAGGCCGTGTGTTGATAAAAACCTGCGGGTCTGATTGCGCTGGAGGGTCTGGCGGCCTCCTGCAGGCCCCGCTCCCCCAGCCTCCAGCCCACAAGGAGGGACCGAGGAGCGGACCCGCAGCCGCGCGGCGCCACCGAGAGAGAGCGCTTGAACACGGACAGAGAGACCGGACACTTGCAGCAAGCTCCGGCCATACGAATAACCTAACAGCACGGCCGACCCTGCAGCTATGATCCGACCCTGTCCATGTGGACGCCACGGCTGGTGCAGGAGCCTGAAACACGCAGTCCATGTAAAGGTCGAGCGAGGTGAAAACTCCTCGGAGAGCTAAAACAAGCGCTGCACTGATCTGCAACCAGTGGAGCCTCACCGGGCACACACGCTGCGTGCGCGCACACTGTTTGTAGATCTGGTGTTATGAGTCCACAGCTCCGCCCACCTCCACCCAAAACAACAGCAGCTGCTCCACGCAGTGTTTCCTAATCTGCTAGAAGCAGAGCAGCGCTGCTAAGAACACTGTACACATTACTGTGTCAGCGCGAAGTGAATGAGTTAAGTACTACAGTGTTTTCAATGGGAAACACATGAGAGCTGCGTGCTGATGATCTGCACACACGCTCACAGCTTCGTCATCATGTTTCATGATCATGGCTGGGGGACTTGTGTTTGTTTTGGTTTCCGGTGGACTGTCATTGCATGCATTATTATAAAAATGCAAAATTTTCACATGGATATTTTTAGGATTATTAGGCTACTGAACAACAAAAATAGTAGGGCCCGTTCGTCATTCATACATGAGTTACCCAAAATGACAATGTGACATCGGTGCAGATTTTCTTTTTGTGTCCTCCGAAGGTAGTTAATTGATCTGGAATGGAGGGGGGAAAAAGTCCTTAAAGCAGTAATCCTTAAAATTACAGTCCTGGTTCATTTGGCGACACCTACAGTTACTGTTGGCAACAGCAAATGCGGTTTGATGCTGCAGGTCACAGCAAAAACCAACCGTGGACGGTTTTGGTCGCTTTTGCAGATGCATGTTTGAACAGTAGCAGTAAGCGTTTATCTCACTGACGAACACAATGCTTTTCCTGTACATACTTCATAATAAAAGTCAACTCATGTTGTGCCATGCTAAATGCTTTTAATGTGAAGCTGCACAGTAGGAAATGCGCAGTTCGCATTAGCAGTAACTTAAAGCAGCATTTACTGCACATACTGCAAAGACAGAATACTGCAATACTTGTGGCATGCTGTCTTAAGGGATATAATGACAGAGCTGATATATTTATGATTTTAGAGGAGAACATGCAGGTTAATGTGAAGTCAATGTAATCTGTTGGTGTAATTATTACAATTAAATGTTCAAATGAAGTGTTATAACCTATACAGTAAATGATGAAATATACAAGAGAATAAACGAATAGACAGGATTATTTTAACCTGATAACTGCATGTTAGACTGCTGGAAGGCAGTGGGAGGCACAGTCAGATGTATGTGGGACACAGGTTGTAGAGGAAATGCTGATGTCACCTAATATGGAGAGGTTTTTCACTTGCTGTGTAAATATGGCTGTCAGTATGTTTCCATTTAATAATGTGCAGCATGATTAGAGAAGTGCTCGTGCAGCCATCTGTGTGTAATGGAGGGGGGAGAAGGTGATTTCTCTGCCTGCAAAGAAAAACTGTATGTTCGGATAAGACAGGCCACTTCATGCATGGCAAATCTGTAGCACCCAAACCTGATGAAGTCGCTTTCTGGGGCTCATTCCTCCTTATGAGGGTAAAAGGAGGTTTGAAGAAAACATTGCAAAGACCAGGAGTGCTGTGGAACTGGGTGCTTTTCTCACGGGTTGGTAAGACCGATGCCACAACAAGGTGTTACAGTTAAATCTGTCACCTGTCAGATTACCTGACACTACATGGATAACAGTAACAGTAGAAAATATGGATGCTTTGCCCAGATATTAATAATATTCACAGGTAAGGTGACAACATCTATCTAAGTAATAAGGCAACTGAAGTATAAGTAAGTCTGGCAGAATCCATTGCATTAGCCTGACAGTCAAAATGAAGTGCCAGTTTGTTTTGATTTACTTGTTAATGGTCAAAGGTATGGAAAAAGACTACTTTTGCAGGACAATTTCAGCCCATATTCCTGATCAGCTCGCACAATCTGAGGGGTCACAGCTGGTATTGATACACTGATGGTTAGTGAGTAAAGGCACATCTGCACAGCTGCCTGGTTTGGCACTGAGGCAGCTGCACCTGCAGCCAGTCTGTCACTTATTTACAGTTTTTATTGTAATAAAGGGGAAGTTGAAATATGATTAGATTTACTTAACAGAATCACTGCCACAACATATGGATGTGACAGCAGCCCAGTTATGTCTGGGCCCTTTAATAGAGCTGCCAACCTAAGGCCCTATAAAGACTCAGACCATGTTGGAGTCTATGCAGGCTCTCTATCTCTCTGGGTCACATTGGTGTTAAAAAAGTGGGATTAGCCGTCAAACATGCGCACAGCATCTCCTCCCGCTGCTGAACCCTCCAAGCTCATTATGTAACGCAAATCCCGAGTCAATGGTCAGATCTGCCCGAGTGCATCTGAGCCAACACAGGAGAGAAAAGCACAGATCTAATTAGTCCAACTAGCTGCCTCTTGTTTCCATCGGCTCGTGACGGAGCCACACTGAGCACCATACAGGACAGTCCAGTACAGTGCCGGTTGTGTACTCTGTGCAGACCTGCTCGCTAACAGGCCTGCGTGGTTTTCTGTGCTGCCGTGTCGTTGCTGTGAAAAGGGGAACACTATGTGCTTGATCGGCGAGGCAATCCGCAAATGCAACCGTGCATCCAGCCGGCCTTCATGTGGCCGCTGTCTTCACATCTACATGACATATTTATTCTCACTATTCTGTAGGATGTAGTTTCAAAAAAGCGGGTTTACTCACATAATCCAACTTTGGCATTACGGCACTGCAGCCGCCCATTTTAAACTTAAACAGGTTGTATATCTCCTCCGGGTGGCCCAGTGACTTCAGGATGTCCATGTTGCTTCGCGGATCCAGCTGTTACTTTCACAAACTGATGCGTGAACCCGGAGAGATGCTCCCCATCAAAGCGATGCGTCGCTGAGAAACACCGGCAGCAGCGCGGAGAAGACGCGGCTTCTGTTACGAGCGTCGTCAGATCGACTGACGCGTCTGATTGGCTGACGAGTCATGGGCATAGCGCGCAGCTTCCAATGAGCGACCAGAGCGTCTGGTGTGATGCCCCGCCTCAGTGAACAGCCAGTGCAGCGCGGCTTCTGATTGGTCATTTATCTATCCACAAGGGGAACCATACCTGTTTAATTAAATTTATATAATCCGGTAGAGACACCTGTTGGATGTGACCAGCAGACCTGTAGGAAACCGTGTGTGTTACACATCCGGATAAGTATGAAAATGAATGATTGAATGTTCTGGAATATTTCGTCCTTATTATGACCCGATCCAAGTTTATCATTCTGGCATATTTTAGCCTTTTATGTTTTTTTTTTTTGGTCTCAATGAAACATGGTGTTTTGAGTTTTTTATTATTAAAAATAGCTATACAAATAAAGAGTATAATTATCATTATTATTATTATAAACATGTTTGTAGTACAAGAACATATGTATAGTCCGGATGAGTACAAAACATGAATTCTTTATGTTATGACCATCAACTATACACAGGAACATTGATTGAATTGCTTGTTGAAAAGATCATTTATAATGAGTTAAGATTAGGTGTCTTAGCTCATGCACAGCTCTACCTGTGGAGTAAAGCCTGCTGAGTCTGAGTTAAGCTGAGCTGCTTCATTGCCAATTAACCTGTTTGTGGAATGTTCCAAACAGGTGTTTTTGGAGCATTCCACGACTTCCCCAATCTTTTGTTGCTCCTGCCCCAACTTGTTTGAAACCTGTTGCTGGCATCAAATTCAGAATTAGCATACACTGCTAAAATCAAGGAAGCTGATGAGGTAAAGCATCACAAAAATTGTCTTTGTGCTGTTTTCAATTGAGTATATGTCAAAAAGGATTAGCAAGTTGTCACGTTCTTTTTTATTTCTGTTTTGCACAGCATCCCAACTTTATTGTAATCAGGGTTCAAATTTGTAATTGAACCAGTTGCTTTATATGGTCTGAAAGTAGCTCCTAAAATACACCCCTGACCTTAAGATCCCTAAGTTTTTGGTGAAAGAGGACTTCACAAAGGATAACATTTAAAGTGGCTGAGAAGTTAGAGACCCTGCTCACATTCAGTCAGCCGCTGCAGGTTATGCACCTTGTTGTCTCAACAACAACACAAATGAGCTAAAACCATTATGTTGATGGTTGTGGAGTTAATGAGGATCCACTGAGCTCACTAACAAATCCGATAACAGTGGAGATCATGGTTTACAGTACTCTGAAACGCTGAAGATGCTGTGCTATTCATTACAGGAGAGGAGGTATTAAGAGTCAACCACATGCCATCAAAACAAAGCCTATTTAATCGTCCCTCAGTTTGGCCTTCGTTGTTCAATAGACCTTCTGTATTAAAGATTACTTTGTCTTATAAGACATGTACCCATGTGAAAACCCAGATTTGGTGAAAACAGACTTTTATTCAACTAGTCTTCCATGTAAAATGACTATATGATGGACAGAATAACTTAAATATCCTGGGACGGGTGTGGAATGTATTAACAAACGGAGTAGGAATGTGAATACAATATGTTTGGTTTGAAGACATCATGTGTTCCAAAATTGACATCGACATTATAGGAAAAAGATTTCATATAATGCAAATATATATTTTTGTCATGTATTTATTTATCTTGTGCAACATGGAGACAAATGAACAATTAGCTCCCAGCATCAGGACATCTGGACATACAGGTGTAATATGGTTTGATCACACCTGTACAGTCATGACAGTGTGACAGTGAGGCAGCACGACTCTTTCATTTGGAGCTGCTGTGAAAAAGGCTCCATTCCATTCAGGTGTGGCAGTCCAGAACCCTGTGATTGTGCCTTACTGCCAGGTGGCATGGCCTGCTGGACCACTTGAACTGAGCAGAGCCATCGTCAATGTAATTTGTTACACCTGAGCTATTACGAGTCAAATGCCTGCTGCGAAAAAAAAAACTGTTACCAACACACTGCAACCACAAGCATCCACAAAGAGTGTGTCATCAGTGTGAGAAAAGTGATGTAAAGTGATGACAGAGGTCTTTTTTTCTTTTAAGCATCCTTTATTGGGTTTAAGGAGAAGTAGCTTTCTCTCTCTCTGTCTCTCTCTCTTGCACATTTATGACAAGCGGTGCCAAAGATTTAGATTTTGCTCTTGCGTTTGGATTCCAGGGTGGTCTGCAGCATCACGAGCAGCTCTGTGAGACTGTACGCACATTTGTGCTGTGAGCAAAATGTTAACATCAGCATGCTCACATGCTCACAATGACAGTGCTTACACAGTGATGTTTAGCAAGTATAATTTTGACCATGTACAACATTTTAGTTTAGTGTGTTTGCACTTAAAATTCAACACAAAGTGCAGCTGAGACTGAAGGCAATGTCAATATTTTGCAGGTATTTGGTCATGAACCAAAACTTTTGACCTGATGATGGTGCTGGATGACAGGTCAGAGGACACGACTCTCTGTAGCAAATTGTAACCCATCTAATAGTTGTTGAGACATTTCACTAAAAACCACAAATGTTAACCTCATTGTAGTGCCAGAGAACAAGTCAGGGGATCACCAGTAAGGATTCATCCACTGGAAACCCTGACTATCATGACAGAATTTCACATCAATACATTTTATTTTTTATTTTATTGAGATATTTCAGTCTCAGGTTTAGTTAGCTTTAGTCACTTTACATGTAATTGTTTCTGCATACAAAACATATAAAGAGCTTATAAAACATGTTTTGTTATAAGTTAAACTACCTAACAGTATACACAAGTACAGCGGAAATGATTGGTCAATTCATTGATTAGTCAATTGACAAAAAATTAATTGGCAGCTACTCCAAAAATTCTTTCAGTGCATCACAAATATGACAATTTGCACCTTTTTCTTTGATAATTCTGAAGTCTGGACAGTTGGTTGGACAAAAGCATTGAGAAGGTTTCAGTAGTCAATGGATTAACCAGGAACTTGTTTGAGAAGTTCAACTTGAGTTACAAATCTGAATACTTCCTGCGCCGCTGTTACTCCTTCAGTAAGCAGACACAGAGTAACACCCAGATCCTGTCAAACGTGTTACTCTGCATTGGCTCTGTTTTGTAGCAACAGTCTCCTCACATGTGTTCACTTGCTGTTGTGTTTGTTTACCTCAATCAGCTGCATTTCTCAGAAACCACAAGAAAACACCACAGTCACTCCCACAATGTTTACTGTATGTCTTTTTTTTCAGGAAATGTTGGACAGAGAAAAGAAAAGTTTGGTTTTGCTCAAACAGCCTCATAAACATGCCTGATTTGATACATAAACTATTGTATTTTGGCTCCAGTGTGATTACTGCACTCATATTTCATTCAGAGTGATCGTAGGGGTCTGTGCTAAAATAAAACCAAACTGAAACCTTCTGAACACAAAGAGTGAAGTGTGTTTATGAAAGCAATAACACCCTTTTATGAATAAAGTTTCAAATTCCCATTCAGACAAACACATTAACAAATAATCTATAGGATGATGTGCATCAAAAATGCAGTTTACACACACACACTGTCATTAGGATCATAGAAGCCACATCAAGACGGGACTAATTATGTGATTAGAGTTTAATGGGTTTTGCTTAGGGGCACAAAGCCAACCTCCTGCACAGTGTGTGTATCACTTTTTGAATGACTTTAGTCCATAAAGTCAACCATTAGTATCTTTCTATCTTTTCATTCATCATCTACTCTTCTTAATTTATGAGGCAAAACGGTCGCACATTGCACTTCAAAGGAAAAGCTGACTTTGATCGATGTCTGCTGCATACTTCTGGGAATTGCTAAACTGAAAAAAAAGGATGTCATGAGACAGTTGATGACACACACACACACACACACACACACACTGTACAGCTTGGTTGCTAGAGGCAATACTGTACCTCAGCAGAGTAAGTTAGGTAATATCTACATGGCCGTGAGCAGTACCAAGAGGAGGAGCTCAGTCGACTGCCACAAACAGCATTTGTCTGGGCTTAAACATTGAGAGTGTAACCGTTCTGCTGTCGTGGAGCAGTCTCAGTGATCAACTGAGCTTTTACTCATGACTGACCCTACCTGAGAAAAGACACATTTTAATTGAATGTTTCCTGAACTGCAGGGCTGCAGAGTCCGGATGGAGCTTCCCACGTGAGTACACTCACTTCTTAATTAACAAAAACCTCAAAGAGAAGTGAAGGAAAGTTTTCTTGTGTCCTAAAATGTGACTTTGACATTTTTCCACTTCAAACAACTCAAGGCTTTACATAGGCTCTTGAAGTCCATTATACTCAGCAAAACCACCAAAATGTTGTCCAATTTGCTCCATTTTTAACTGCTGTTCCTCTGATCCTGCATGTTAATCAGCCTGTTTTTATTCAGGTTCAGCCGTAAGCGTCCTCTGCTGAATGGATACGAAGACGAGCCTCCGCTGTGTTCAAAGAAATGTTTGGTGAGACTGAAAACTCTGCTGGACACATATCAGACTGACAGGCTGAAGTAAGTGCTGACTGAAGAACAGTTTCAGTATCTGTTTATAAAGGCTGTGAAACTGGAGTTGTAATGTGTTGCAACAAGAAAACCGCTGGTTGATTTAAGTGCCTGGGTTGATTTAGGTCAGAGGGTATTTCAGGTATCACAGTTGCTGTTGGCATTAGTCATGCCACTACAATCTCAGGCTGTCACCATTAAAGTCATATTAAACACTTTATATGATATACATATCTTCCCATATTACCATAACTCTCAATGCATACTCTTTATCTTATCATACCTTTTTTGCTTTTTGCAATTAATTTTGCTCAGATAAGCTAACAGGCTGCTAGCTGCAGATTCATAATTAGCAGGCAGACATGAGAGTGGTATTGATGTTATCTAACTCTCTGCCAGAAGCAAACTATTGTCAAACTATTCCTTTAAAAAATTAATGAAATCATCACTGTATCTCTGCAAATGCCTGTTTATTGCAACGCTGCTCTCATTTTAATCTGTGCAACTTCATGTCTTATCCGAGTCTCAGGGGCGTAACCTCAACCTGAAGCCTCTGTTTCGGCTTCAAGCCTCTTTTTTTAACATTATGCAAAGTGGATGCCCGATTAACATGCACTTAAATACATTTACCTGAATTATGCAACCTAGGCAGAGCAGATTGAAGTTTGCTGTGTTATGTTCCAAAATACAAATGCTAGTTTTTGTCAGTGTTTGTAATGTGTCTGTTCATAAGTTCTGAAACACACCCTTGAGACACCTCTGTAAGCATGGTGTTTTTGTGTGTCTTACAATGAGATACCTTTGTGTTACAGGACCAGCTGTGGTCACTCCTGCGCACCTGAAGCCTGCGTGAACGGAGGAGGCACCAAACACCTGACTGACACTGAGAGCTTATTGGAGCAGATATCTTCCTGGGCTTCCACACAGCAATCTGTGACCAAAGTCTTGGAGCATCTGAAGCTCAGACAAACCGACGATGACATTTTCCTCAACGCCTCGGTCAACAGGAAATTTTTACAGTTTCACCGCGACATAACTGACGAATGTGGTGCAGAAGATAAACAGCATTCATGGGCCGTCATTGAGAAGCAGGAGGAGATCGTCATGTATGGGCCTTATTATCCTAATTACAACAGTGGAGAGCACAGCGAGGACATCATTATCAAACAAACCCAGGAACTTCTGGACTCAGAGGCCGTCTCATCAGACTGGAAGGTGTATGTTTTCACCATGAACAGCCCATGTTTGGCTAGAAACACTGATCCATGCATGTTGAATCTGGTTCAGAGAGCTCAGGAGTGGTGGAGTGCATATGGAGTGAAGACTCATATTGGTTATGTGAAATGCTGGGGCTTCAAAGGAACTAAAGAAAATCTGTTCAGGGATGTTAAGTACAGCCAAGTGGACTGTATAGATCAGACTGAGGACCATGAGGGTTATATTAAAGCAGCTGAAAAGAGCACTGATATCAGTCCTTTATGTGGAAACCTGTTTTCTGCTGTCAAACACCTCCTGAGATCTGTGAGTTTCCCCTCGATTGCGCAGGCTCAAGACTGGAAGAGTTACTTCAAAGGTATGTATAGTATTTTACCAGAAGACAAGATAAAAATCTTCACACAGGATGTGAACGCCATGATTGAAGCAGCACAAGCTCTGCTTTCAGAAAAAAGTGCAAGTTTTGAGGAATGTTTAGAAAAAGGACGAGCGTTCGCACTCAATTATGCTTTTAGTTCACACAAATCTGACGCCGCCCAGGATCAAATAAGACTCACATTTCAACAGTGCTGGAAGGAGATGGTCCAGGATAAATATGCCGAGTTCATCAGGGAGAAGCTGACTGAAGACTTCAATCAATGCACCGTCCAGCTTTTCATCAAGGACGTTAGAAAGTTCACAAAACAATACTTACAAATCGGAAGGATACAGTTTTCAGAAACAGATTCAAACACTCCTCAAGGTGTCCGATAACTGAACTCTTTGCCAAGATGATGAGGAAGATAAGACTAAATGTGTCACAAATGCATGTTTTGTATGCATTTGAAACAGAATGAATGACACCAAACCTTTACATCATACATACCATTTGCATTATGTCAAAATGCTTTGTCTTTATTAGTTTCCTCAGTCGAGCTACAGTTGCACACAGAGGAAAGGGCATCAGGTAGTGTTAGTGCACACTGAGAAATGTCCATCTCTCACTGTGTCTTTACTTACAATATATCACAAATGGTGTATTACAATTATACTGGAGTGGAGTTTTTACATATATACTTGTATATTTGTTGTCTTGGTAATTACATGTGGCGATATCCCACATTTGCACATCAACCTCACGCTCCTCACAAGCAAATGAAAGCATTATGTATTGCTGACAAACTCTACAGTGTTGATACAATACTCCATAAAGTTCATCAAACAACCTTCAGCTGATCGATGATAACTGTGCGGTTTGAGGTTGTGCCTGTAATAATAAATACTAGCTTTGGAAAGGCTCTTAAGTATTAAGATTTCTTCTGGGTGCACTTCTGCAGTTGTGTCAGCAGAGGGAGCTAGGTGCTATGACTTCCATCCACATTCATTCTTGCTGCATAGGTAGTTGTTTTCATAGAGGTGTCAATACTGACATGAGTTATTTCACACTTTAAATCAAAAGGACAAAAGCACGCAGTTCAGGCAACAGATCCAGGAGCAGCAAGCCAACAGGAGCTGCTTCTACTGCACTGAGAAGGAGGTCCTGTGTACTGAAGGTCATATCACTGCTGTTGAGTGATGGCTGTCTTGAGCAATTGTCTCTTATTTACAGTAAGATTACAAGAAATGCTCCTGATCAGCTTGTAGAATTAGATGCACTGTGAAATTACACTTGACTGCGTGTTTGTGTGTGGTGCTCAGTCAACTGACACCTTTTGAAAACCTCCATAGCAAAGTGCTTTCGCAGATTCTCTGGACGCTCCACAGACCTCGCCACCTTTGAACGACCATCTGCCGAACACACAAAACACTGATAACTGAGCACACTGAGGTCTGTGGATTACTTTTGACACACTGAAACATAATTTTAAATGCTTTCAGCACCGCAAACAAAATCCCATTCATCCCCATTGCATTGTGGAGGCATTTTTACAAGTAAATACAACTTATGAGTGTGGAAATACATAGTTGTTGTTTTTCTTATTAAAGTGAACTGACCCTTTAACTACACCCACTGCAACTCCTTCATGGTGCTAACATTAGCATGTGCTGCTGTGACTCTTCACGTTCTGTCTGTCACCGTATGGAAAATTGTCCATAATAACATGAAGCTGAAGACAAATATATGGAAATAAAAAGAAGTCTGACCATTACTTACTGGTTTATGCTGCAGCTTTTGTCAAACACTTATTGCCCCTGCACCGCTAGAAAAGGTGACAGCGACATAAAAAGTTCTTCACTTGTTGCAGTTTTTCATAGCGAGAGTTGCTGTGTGTGTAATCACAGTGCTGCTCTTGCCCTCAGCTGCTGTGACTGAACACGCAGCATCTGTGCAGTTCAGTTTAAGATCTCCGTTTCTGTTGTGGCGCCCACGTATTTGTCCCAGAGCGTTGTACTGGAGGCACTGTGCGGTGTGAAGGCTGCGGGAACATCTGCATCCAGAGCGGCAGTCTGCTGTCTGGAGACCATCGTCTCTCAGGAGAGTTTAATCTGTAGGTCGGTTTGAGATCTTGGGTTCTAGGCCAGGATTAGGTTGTTCCAGGGTTCAGCTTTGGTGCCAGAGGACCCGCTGTGGCCCCCAGGGGACATCTTGAGAGGAATGGCCCCACCTTGAGTTGTCATGTAAGCTGGCAGGGCTGAAATCTAGAGGGACGCAGAAGGACATGGTGAGAAGTCCAAAATAAGACTCCATACTGTAGATTTGGGGTTCTTTTTGTTGTTTGTTCCTTTAGGTGATACAGTTTTCTGGGTTTAGGCTGAATTAATAAGCAATGACAGCCTCTATCTCTTTCGTCATCACAATCAAAGGCTCTAAAAGACATTTTGAATTAATATTCTCTGAAATTTGACTCAAAAGGCATCGAACCTGTGCATGTGCGCTGTGGTGTGTGTACAAACTGTGAGTGTCCGGCTCCGTCTTTATCTGGCGAGGCTCCTCCGTGGCGGTGGAGGCACGGGGAGTGCTGCTCGGCGTGACTGGAGTCCCCTCGCTGCCTGGGGTCCCTGTGGAGCACAGAAATGATTTTTCCCTTACCTACATAGATAGAATAATGGTGAGTCATAAGCACACGTGGTTTTGAAGCTCACCAGTTTGGGACTTGTTGAGGTTCTTGGGTTTGCGTTTGCGGGTCTGGATCCCCTCTTTCTTCATAGCCAGGGGTCGTGGTACCTGTGAAGACACCAAGACGAAGGAATAACCTTTAGTCTAAACAGCAGACTGAACTAAAATGTGTGTAGCATCTGTGGAGGCTGGCGAGAAGAAAAAGAAAAAAGATAGCGTCTTGTCCTCAACACTTTTTTCCACTATTATCTGAAGATTTCAGACTCCTTTTATCACCTTAGTGATGGATTTCCTACCATCCAGGCAATAGTTTATTTTTCTAGTTTATTATTTGAACCTTCATTTAATCGGATTAGGTCCCATTAATCGTAAAATATCTCTTTTTCATTGGAGGTCCAGTAAAGGCAGGCAGCAGCAGTACCATGTTTATTTGGTCAAGTATAAAAACTAAAAACCTGCAGAGGCTCTGGGAAAAGTAATCCATTACACCAAACATGTAGTAATCTCTAAGTTTAGAGTTATATTATCATTGGATGGTATGCAGTTGACCAACAATATGGCTCTTAAATGTATTTACTTTCTTGGCATTGATACATCTAGATGTTTTATGTATTTTTCTCTGCAAAGCTCCTCTCAGATTCAGTGTAAAAAAAAACTTTTAAGTTGGGGTAAAAGTGTTTGTATAAAACCGGTTACATGCAAGATTTCAGCAGTGTCGGAGATGCACTTTCTCTCTCACCCCGTGGAGTTTCATGTAGAGGCCACAGGCGTTGCAGACCGGCTCCCCCTCTGCATTTCGTCGCCACAGGGTGGTGGTGGTGGTGTGGCAGTTGGTGCAAGACAGGCCCACCCTCCTGGAGGCAGACTGCAGCATAGAAAATACGTCCAAGGCAGGAGAAACGGAAAAAACATTCATTGTATTATTTAGGAAAAAGACAAGAATATCTCCACTGCAGGTGAGTGTATCACCTGTGTATAACACACTGTATTACTTCACTGTGTGTGTGAAATGAAGGAGGTGCAGTCTGTCACCCACCAGCCGTCTCTGAGGTTTGATAAGAGGTCTGTTGATGCCATTCATCTTGTGGTACAGCCCGCAGGCGTTACACAGGTAGTGGCCGGTACCATCCCGCCTCCAGAGGGGGGTTGACATCGCCCCACAGTTCACACACTCTCGACCCTCAGCAAAGTCATCGAACAGGTCTGATGAAGGTGCACAAGATAGAGGTTTTTCTTACAATTAGTCATGTAAAAATGTTATCAACATCAACCCAATGATCACACAATGCATTCTACATAATGAGTATTATGATTTTGAGTGCAGAATTTTTACTTGTAACGGAATATTTTTACAGTGTGGTTTTGTTTCTTTTCCTTCAGTAAATGATCCGAGCACCTCCTCTACCAATGTCCAATGCCATACGAGCTTCAAAACTCCACTGAATCAACTGAAGAAATGCATCCTGGTCAAGTTGAAGTCATAGCTTCTTTTCAGAAAAACTGATCTTTTACTAATGGTGTTTTAACATTAAGTCATTAAAGCTGACAAGGATGATTCAGAGTATCTGTTGTCAGCCATTGCAGAGAAACTCAAACTTCCCTTTGCATAATTTCCACATATTACTTCACACACATCCAGTTCAAACCACAGGTTCAAACTGAGCTCATATCTTAGAGAAATTAACTTCCAGCTGGGCTTAAGCCACAAAAATTCTTTCCACCCTCTTTTTAATAAACAGTTTCATGCACTTTGAGACCCTGACAGGGTGATTATCAACTGCAGTGGCGTGTCTCTGCCAGCAGGAGGCGCATGCTACAGTCCTGCAGGCCCACACAACAGCAGCCTGGAATCCCTCCTTATCTCACTGCTCCCCATGAGATAAAGAGCCGGCTGGAAATAGAGACGGAATAGAGCTCCATCATATTCAAATACAGACTCTGTGTCTATCACATCTATCTCCCGCTGTCTCAGATAGCTCTGGATGCCTCACCCTCTCATCTGCAGAGCATCTCCCAAGAAGCACTTAGCTGTTCAGGGGAAGGAGACATCAAAGTGTGGAAGTGACAGCTTTGCAGCCGTATGAACAGCACAGGTTACAGTGTTTTTCAGATGTGTGAGGTTTAACTTATTTAACAGATTTAAATCTGTGCGCTGCTTGATTCCTCTCCTGCAGGTTGTGTAAATCTGGCCTCCATCTGCTCTGTGCAACTGGAACGGCACTGATACGCATGCAGGCCTCCTCCAAGGCTGAGAGCAAAACAAAGACAGCAGGGCAAGCTAACCTTGAGCCAGGCAGCAATTGTAGCCAACACAATGCGGCAACACAAGACAATACACAAAAGAAATTTACAGCAGTGTTTGAACTGAGGTTTATTCTTTCCGCTGCATAAATGTTAGTGTTTGTCTTTATCAGGGTGCAGTTTAGAAGCACCCACCGCGATGCTCTTAGAGGACAAAGGTGAAGAAAATAAATAAGACTCAGTGTACTGTGGCATGACGTTAATGAGGGAATACAATGCAAGCCTGTACATTTGATTTTTAACAGTTGCAACATTAATATACAATAATAATAATAATAATAATAATAATAATAGAGGGGATTTTCTGAGTGATGGAAAGCAGCCAAGTACATTTACATGTACAAGCACTGTACTTTAGTCTAAATTTAAGGTTCTTGTACTCCAGAATACTTTAATGCTACTTCATACGTCTACTTTAATGTTGCACTTTTTATTCCATGTTCATCTGAGAGCTGTAGCTACAATACAAATTTGGATTTACGGAAAAACAGAAAATATGAGCCCTTGCTTTGAATTAAACCCCCAAACAGTGCATGAAGTAGTTTTTAGTTAAGTCGTTTGCTCACACATTAATGTGTCAGCAATTCTAACCTAATGATAATACATATATTTACACTTCCATACTTTTACTCTGGAGACTTTTTGTAGCACATTTTGCTAATTATACATACTTTTACTACAGTAACAGTTTCAGCACAGGAGTTTTAAGCGTGATGGAGTATTTTTTTATTTGTTTCTTGTACTTAGTCTTAAGAAGAAGTATTTGTTGAAGTGCATTTTATGCTCAGTGCTTTTTAAATGTTAGATTTTTTCCACAGATGCTAAGAAAACCGTCTTAATTGTGAACATGACAGTGCAAAGGAAGAGAGTGTTAAAGTGTAAATCTGTCAGTACTGCCCGGGCAGACTGATAATACAGATTGGAATAATGATGTTATTCCAAAACATATATGTCATAAATAGGTTTTCTAATAGTTGGAGGAATGATGAAGCTAATTTTCCAATTTATTTAAGATAAAAACTGAAGAAAGAACGATGATATCAAGTCAGAACGCCACAAACTAAACATCTTAACTTTTTTTTACTAATACAGCTTTAACAAAGATCTTTATCAGCCGTTTATCAAATCAAAGTAACAGTGATGTTTCTCTGGAAAAATATGACAGAAATAAAAACTGTAATCAGATTTTAAATAACCAGGATCGTTCAAAGAGCCCTCGTCGTTACTTATTTCTTCTTCCATTGACTCAAAAGAAAAAGAAATTGACTTTCCAGCTGGGGGAGTTTCCCCGTCGCCTGTTCACCAACAGAACAACAGAGACTTTCACTGCGTGGCCGCTGAATTAAACACTGAGATCTGATTGAATCTGATGTGATTAGAAAACAGTGAGGCTCCAGTGAAGCCTGTTGACATTTTCCTCCATCAGTGAGCAAATGGGCTGCGAGTCGAGTGTGACTGTGATCAGATGAGGAGGTCAGCGTGGATCAATGCTGTTATCTGTCACACTCTGGTGCAGCTGATCTTTTTCTGTCTTCATCAAACGGATCGAGGAGTTTTGAGGATCACCTTATAAACTGAATTAAGTGTCAACAGAGAGAAGCTGATATTTATAATTGAAGAACTAATTAATCAACTATTAACTTCATAAAACTACTAATAATGATGGATATGTCTAACAGAGGTCCAGTCTCTCAGATTAGGTTGCAAATGACATGATGATGAAATGGCAATTAGTCAAACGCAGACATTAAAACATGAGTGAAAAGGTAGAGATGTGCATCAGCCTAATGGACAAAACGCAGGTCAAATAAACACAATGCTGATCAGAGTAGTCTACAGAAGGTGCAAGTCGCAGTCATTGGAAAACTGACAAGCTAAGCAAAATCAATACATTGTGATATGGTCCAGAGTGCAACCTGCAGCTACCTGCCTGATGCACTGCTGGGGCATAAAACTGAAGGCGACTGCAGGTTCAAATGACTCTAATAGTGAGACAGGATTCACTGTGTCGTCTCTGACAGTGAGGACTCTTCATCTGAGCTCACTGACTCCTGTGCTGCTGATCAGGATCAGAGTCCTATAACACACCTCAGATCAAATCCAATCTGACCTCACGCTGAGGCCACAGTCAAACACAACTCACAACCCCTATAAACTCTGTCAGCAATTCATCTCCAGTTAAATATTAATTCCTGCCACTCTGATCATCAGCCTTTGATTCATAAAGATACAGAACAGGTGTTTATTACAGGTTAATTACATATTGCTGTTTGACTTNGTGTCTTTCTCTCTCTCTCTCTCTCTCTCTCTCTCTCTCTCTCTCTCTCTCTCTCTCTCCAAACCAATAAGAAACGTGACAAATGATTTTAACTGAACTTAATGTTTACAAAAATTCGACCACCCAAAGTGCGTTTTTTTTATTTTATTTAATATATCTGAACATATCTGGAGACATTTTAAAAAATATATCTATCTTTATTTTATCACTCATTATGTCCTCGCTGCTAAATTCGATAAAAACGCTTTTTTTGTAGTGATCTTTTTTTCCTGTTTGTGAATTTTGATAATCATTTTAATCCAGAAAATAACAACAATTGTGAATTAAATCAACGAACAAGTTTCAGTGGAGTTGTTGGTCGTGTGTTGGCCTCTTCTCTGACACAGAATGACAGATCAGTCTTTATTTCGGCCATAAACACTTTCAAATAATCAGCAAATAAACTCATTGAACATTAAAACTACTTTTTAATGGCAGCGCTCTTTTACTTTTTCTCAAACTATTTTTTGCGCCAATCTGATCAGAAATCCGCTAAAAAAAATCTTTGCTTGGTGATTGGAGGATAATTAATTTCTGATTTATCTTTCCGGGAAAATCGCGACAATATTCTTGTCTATCTGTAATAATCTCGTTTTCTGATATTTGTAATACAGCTATTATCATAAATATGCGCATTAGTTTTCTGCAAAAATGTCCTCTAAATATTTCTCATCTGGTTGTTCCAACTCAATAAAATAAAGCCACTGAAAAACTTGATCTCAGTGATATTTGGTTTATTTTTGCAGCAGGAACGTGCCTCTCAAGATAAAACTTGGTTATGAACGAATATCTGATTATTCTGATCAGGATATTTTAAACCGCCATTATCATATTAATTCACTGCCACTGTCTCAGTCATCGGTCCAACCTTCCTAAAGCTGTCCATTATCGGATAGGAGGCCTTTAGAAAGAAAGAAATAATTGCAGATAAGTTGTTATTACCCGCTGTGACGTGGTGGCTCTGACAGCTCATTGATCTGTTTATCACATGACTTCCGTACATGTGCTGATGTGGCATTTACGTGTCTTACAGGCGTCATTAAGGCCTTTTTTTCATGACAGTGTGATGTATCGTTGCTGGATGCTTGACGCGCCTTGAGTAGGAAGTCTCCGGCGGTTGTTGTCCTCAAGAGGACAGATTTATACCTGTCATCAACACCAGAGAACATAAACATACGAGGCCATTTCATTGTGCAGCCACTTCCCACAGACAGCCGCTCATTGAATTATGCGACTCTGCAGTGTGTGTGTGTGTGTGTGTGTGTGTGTGTGTGTGTGTGTGTGTGTGTGTGTGTGTGTGTGTGTGTGTGTGGCCTATCACTCACAAATATGTTTTCACAGTCATATTGTAGGGACTCGCCTGCCTTATGGGGACAAAACACAAGCCCCAATAACATAAATCATTACATTTTAGGATTTTAATGTTATTGTTGGAGTTAGACAAGTAGTGGTGTGTGTGTGTGTGTGCAGGTACGTGTGTCTTTTATTTCTTTTTAAATGTATCTATTTTTAGAATTGATCATTTTAATAATCAATTTAAATTTCCCACTGTGATGCAAATCAGTGACAAAAAATGTTTGAAAGATACTTCATGTGTTCACTGAGTTTTCAGATGAAGACTTTATTATTTGTTTTAATTTCTCCCTCAGATGAACAAATGTTCCCATTTGACAAAGCTGTTCTGCGCCACTAAATGCACCTCTGTCAGGGCAGATAGGTCGACTCTGCAGGGGTGTAAATACAGTGTGCAGTGTGAGCTGCTTGGATGCACTGGGGGCCGTAGAGAGAGCAGGCCATCCATTGAAGGACAATTGTATTCTTCATCATGAGTTTCTCTTTATTTATTTGTTTGTTTATTTGTTTATTTATGGGTAAAATAGTCAGTAGTAATTTATAACAAAATGTATGATTATTGTACATAATCTATAACAAAACTCTAAATAATCTATTAAAACCAACTAATTCAAATAATCAGTTTCTTATTTGGTATTTTATTCATATGCAGATATGTAGTGGTGATTGCTGGCTAATATGTATTACTGTCCAATGTCAAGTCTCTATTTGATCATGTGACAAGACACTCTATAACTTGTAAGCATGGCACACTCAGGCCCATCATTGCTTTACGCCACGGCTGCTTTCACTTCAAGTGCACACCTAAATGTAATGGAGCCATCATTCATGTAAATAATGAAGCCTGGGGGGGGGGGTTCTGCTATTACAGTTAAAACTGTCTACTGTCAGATCAAATGAAATGAAAAATTTCAAATCAATCAATCAACTCAATAAAGTTAAAAGTTTCTTGAAAAGAGCACACACACTTCCCTCGGCTCACCGGCTGCATGTGAATTGACTTTTGTGAAATGCATTAAGCAGCATAATTCATATTTAATGTTTTACATGTTTCCTTACAATTGCAGCATGAAAAAAATAAGTAAGTAAGACAACATGTAGCTTATATGTCAATTATCCAGCTGTAATAGTCACATTACTCAGGTAATGTAACTGAAAACACTCATGTCGGTCTATCATGTAACTGCAGGTGCTCACGGAGGACAGCTTGAAAAGAAAAGATCAAAACTGATGCAGAAGAACAAGAGATGTCATTTTGCCGTTGCATTACTCTTCTTTATCAAAACCTGTAAAGCGTACAGTACCCACAAGCAACAGCTCAGCTGGAAGTTCATGTGTGTTAGCGGCTGATGTGGCCTCAAGCCTCTAATCTCAATCAGCGATGAGGTGTGTGCAACAGATGTGTGGTAAGATCACTTCTTCTTCTTCCAAAACATCCACATTCGTAAAGATTTAGCGTTTTTACTTATTTGGCATTTGAATTAATGCATTATTGAGTCTGTGTATGTATGCACCTTGTAAAATAACCTGTAACCTTATACAGAAGTATTGATTCTGTCTCTCACAGAAGTCAAATAGAGCAATATTGCCTCAGTAGAAATGGGGAACTGTCATCAATGTGTAACTGCAGGCTGATAACAGAACCACCAATTGGTTGCTAATAATATCAAGGCGTGGGTCACTGTTTGCCTGCGAGGGCATGAAGTGGCACCAAAGTCAGAGATGATTCACGTTTTTATGCTCCAGTTTAAGTACAGAAGTTCAGTCTGTGTCTGTGTCTGTGTCTGTGTCTGTGTCTGTGTCTGTGCCACCATGTGAAGAGGAGACGGGACTGACATACAAATGACTATAGCAAAGAAACATTGATGTATTTCTGTTAGTCTTGCATGGCTATGGAACCCTAGTGCACTGTAATCAGGTCAAATATAGAGTGAAAAGTTTACAAAAATACCCCAAAAATCAAACAGAGTTCATCCTCTTTTCTGTTATTGTACAGTACAGAGTGTGTTTTGATTTGTGTGTTTGCACATGCCAGGCTGTATCACTGACAGTGACAGAGGCCAGAGCTCATGAAAACTGTGTGTGTGTGTGTGTGTGTGTGTGTGTGTGTGTGTGTGTGTGTGTGTTTATAACCATCATTCTGTGCAACTGTGTGTGTCTTTTCACTGTGTATGAATGAAGAGGTGTTGGGTGATGGACTAGATAGAGATGCTGGTATGTGGCAGACAGCAGCAGACTGTTAGTGAGGAGAGTGTGTGTTTGTGTGTGCGCGTGTGTGCACTTGTGTGTCCAAACCAGGCACCAGGAAAACTGTCCCCGTCTCGGCTGCCGCGGAGACTCAATCGTTTGGGGTCAGTGACTTACTTTGGCCCTTCTTCCTTGCGCACACACACATACACACACACGCACACTCCAAGGTTAGTAGACTCCTGGCTCCAGGAAGAAGACTTCAAATGGAGAAGCAGGAAAACCAAAGAGGCAGAATACCCTGTCCATATGGGCCAACGGAGGGTAGGGGAAGACACACACACACACACACACACACACACGTCATTCAGTTGTACTCATTGATATTCTTCACTGGCACGCTGTTCTGCAAAGTAAGCATAAAGTTTCATCCGGTCTGCATGTGTTCCTGCTGACCTCACCTGTTTGTCTTGTTTAATCTGATCAGATTGATCATCATGGATCGACACAGGTGATAAAGATAACGACGAAACAGTGCTAATCAATGTGAACTCACTGTCCGTCAAATGGCCTCATGAGGACCTCTGATTACGTCAGATGACTCTCACATTTTTGTCCCTTTCGAATTGTTTATTCATTCAATTTTTCTTGTTTGACAATTATCTGTTAAAGCTCGGCTGACTTGTCTGCGTGATTGGCTTTATTTAATTTGTTACACTACAAAAGGTCATTTATTCCATTATCTGCTGGCTTCCTCAATAAAATGGAACTTGGCTCATTATCAGTTGTGAATGGGACCAGTTGAGACAACTCTACTTTCAACTTTGTTATATTTTGGTTCACTTTTAGAGGTTTAAACTTTACTAAAAATACTTTGGTTATGTTTTGGGTGAGTCAGATAAATTCAGTTTAATACAAAAAAACACTGGGCTTATCTATAGAGTCTTCATTTATTTTAGGCATTCAGCATTATTTTTCCATAAATGGGTCAATCTTGAAGAAGCAAGTATGTGAGTGTGTGGATTTGGGCGTTATTCTGAGGTGTTTGTATGTTATGCTTGCGGATTAAGAGTGTTTGACCAGGTGAGGTCAGGGAGTCACTCAAGGGAGGCACCTGGGCTTCAGCAACACAGACCATCTCTCTCTCCTTCTGACTAACACACACACACACACACACACACACACACACACACACACACACATATGCACAGACACACTCTAACTTTAACCAAAGTTTTGACCCCAAAATTTAACAATTTGCATTATGGGGACCTAAGTTTTGACCCCATAAGGATGGCGAGCCCCCACAATGTCACTGAGTTAACATATTTATGTCCTCATAATGTGAAAATACACATGTGCGTGCGCACACACACACACACACCCTAACCTTAACCCAAGTCTTCACCCTAAAATGTAATGATTTGCATGATGGTGACTTGCGTTTTGCCCCCATAAGGAAGGTGAGTCCTCACAAAGTCACTGTGCAAACAGATGTACGCCCTCACATTGTGAGTAAGACACGTATACACACATATGCGCACACACACACCATTAACCAGGAGTGTGGGTTTTTTTGTTTTTTGTTTTTGAATAAATTATTAACTCCTCAGTTGCAGGTTCCCATATGTGACAGGCTCAAGTTCTGAGTTGGACTCTTGGTTCACAGTGTTTGAAGAGCAGCGCAAACACATCACCCAGCGCTTAATTACCAATGATAAGAATTCAATTATCAAAACCTCTTTTGTTCTGATGGGCTCCACTGATTGTAAAGCTACTTAACCAACTGAGTCAAACACAGGTTTGAATATTTTTGACGCTTGAATGCTAATATTTGGAATTCCACTCCCGGGTGTTGCTCACTTGGAGCTCCCGCTATAAAATCGAGACAAATCTTAAGGAAGTTCTGTGAGTGACTCATTGTAATCATGTGAGCGTTGTGCAGACGGTCCCATGTGCAAAATCCACCACTGACCAATCATACTGGCTGGATATCTGACTGACAGCCTCATAGCAGGGTGCCCTGTGATACCAAGAGTGTGTGTGTGCGTGTTTGTGTGTGTGGGAGCTATAGCGAGTGTATTTTTAGCAATGAAGACTCAGGGATCCCAGGACCTCTCCCTGTGATAAGCAGTGGCCAAAGTCCGCAGGCTAGCGAAGGCCTGAAGAGCAAATAGGGAGCACACACACATGCAAAGACAGTGTTTAATATGCTGATACTTGGGGCTTGGTTGCAGTGATGTGGCAGGCGGAGGGAAAGCTGTTTGTTTGTACGTGGAGGGGCAAGTTAGGGGTAAGACTCAGGTTAGGTAAAGGTGAGGTGACATCATCAAAACAATGGATTCTGGTGTCTTTGAAGGGTTCATTCAGAGTTCATGCCGAGAGGGTTGAAGAGGTGGCTAAAAGGGTGTAAGAAGATATAGCGTGCGATGGAGGAAGAACGAGAGAAGAAGTGTGCGAACTTTTCGTCAATGTCAAAAACTTTCTTCTGCCGTCAGTCAAATGCAGGCCCCTCCCTCTATCAAAGCACTGTGAGAGAAAACAAAAACACAATGAGGAAGCCAGAGGAGAAAAGGTTCCTCAATCCAGGGACGGTCGTGGCGCACATGCCCCGATAACAGCAGGAATATTTCTGCCTGTGCAAAAAGAGGAGGGGTGGCTTTAACAAATTGGCTGGAAAAAAAGAAGTTGAAAGTGGACCAAAAAGGAGGGAACGTCAGAGAGAAGGAGAAGGGAGATGCCACCAGACAGGAGGAGCAGTGGAAAACAAAAGAGGCTCCACACTCTGCTCTGTCTTATCTGTCTGAGGGTCTTATCCACCACTGGCTCTGTTAGTGTAACCCCATTCCCTCCCTCCCTCCTTGCTGGCTGCTCTCCCTCCACCTCATCCCTCCATCTACAGCCCCCCCTGCCTTCCTCCCCCTCTCACCCCTCTGCTGCTTGCTGCGGACCCCGTTATCAGGCCAGGGCTGACGTCAGGGGGCCCGCTGGTGCTGGGGGGCCGGAGACGGAGGCTGATAGCGTGGCAGAGGCTGCCTCCACACAGGCTGTGGGAACCGTGGACCCAGCCCACCTCGACCCAGTGGCCCCGCACGTCCACCACGAAAACACACGCAGTGGTGAGGATATGCGGTTAATTTGTTAAAACACACACAGCTTTTGAGAATTTGGCAGGTGGTAACCTGGGGAGAATTTCTGCAATTAAAAATGTACACATTGAGGATATTTTTAAAGCTGAGGTGAGTATTTTTTTATACTAAAAATGGTTCATTTAGACTTCTTTAGGCCAACAATAATAAATAAAATGTAATATGAATCAACATTTCTCCACGGGCCCAATCCATGTATCTGCAGCACACCTTGCTCATCTATAAAAGGGAAACACATGCATATGCAAATGCATATGAAGCTGAGAGCATTTATGTGAAATAAACTCTCATAGACCCTGTCGTCTCTTTTTCAGCCTAAAATAAACACAAGAATCTCAGCCACAGCAGATACAAACTGTGCAGTTAGTGAGCTGTTTCTTATCAAAATCGCTGAACATCTCATGTCTTTTTGCATCAAACATGTCCCAAGGTAGCAATATTACTGTAACTGCTTATCTCCAATAATTTTTGTCACAACATTTCCACAGTGACTGACTTCCATTTAATAAAAACAAAGTGCACAAGTTCAGGGAATCACTTAATGTGCCATGAATTACATGTTTTCAGCCTCACTCTCCAGAAATCAATTTCCCTGACACCCTTCAACCTGATAAAACAGTATAAGACAGATATCATGTGGAGAAGGAAACTGTCATTTAGGCTGAAGATAAAGCTGAGGTTACGTGACACATGTCAGCCCATGTGTCTCCATAAAAGAGCGCGCAGTTGATTATGATGTCAGGGTTGGTATTAGTCCATGAGACACGAATTCATGGGAGGAAGAATCAGGAAATTAATTGCCTGAGACTAGGTTAAGGAGGCACTTAGCCCTGAGTGGTGGAATGGCTATTGTCATGCCAAAAACATCTTTAAAAGGTGTGTGTGTGCATGTGTGTGTGTGTGTGTGTGTGTGTGTGTGTGTGTGTGTGTGTGTGTGTGTGTGTGTGTGTGTGCTTACAGGGATGTTATGGGCCAGTCCCCATGAAGTAAATCATTACATTTGATGTAGATGAATGCATGTGAATGAATGTAAGTCTATGTAATGTCTCCAAAATTGCTGGAAACACGACTGTGTGTGTGTGTGTGTGTGTGTGTGTGTGTGTGTGTGTTTGTGTGTGTGTGTTGGTACAGGTCAACAGGTGCAAGTTTGATCTGAGGGGAGGGAGCAGTGTGTGGAGGGCTGCAGCAGATGAAGTTGGCGGCTTTCACATCATTAGCTGCAGGTGCAGCACTCCCAAAATGTGCAAACACACACACGCAACTCGTGTCATCTAAACTTTGTTAATTATCATCCCTCGACATCGGTGCATCCACTGAAACCACCAAACTCAACTCTATTCAACCTCTGGTTTGACTCCTTTACAGTAATGGGAGTGAATGGAAGCATCAATCTGCCAGTTACACACACATATATTTCCACATCTTCCTCCGTGTGTCTCAGATGTTTTCGGAGATGGATTTGTCGGATGGGGAGTGGAGACACTCTTATCAGTGTGTTGTCCTCGATAAGGCGGAGAAGATTTGTACTGGTTACGGTTTGTGCGTCTCTCTCTCTCTCTCTTACTCTGACCTCTTCTCGGCCGAACGAGTAGGAGGAAGAAAAGAGTGGCCTTGACAGAGCGAGAGAAGGGGGTGAGGTGTAAAATAAGAATCAGCGAAAGAAGGAGGCCGTTGTTTTCTGAGTGGCTTATTTCTTCCCTTCCACCTCGCTGTCATTTTCTCTCACCCTCTTTGTCAGACACACATTCCCTAAATTTCACCAGTGACCACAGTGTCCTTGGGTATAAATAACTATAAAACAAGTGAGGAATAAGGAGTAGAGGTGAGTGTGAGCAAGAGGTGGGAAATGAAAGGTGAACTTAAGATGCTCTCTGAAAATGTTGGGGAAAAGGAATAATTCCAGCTTTACAGCTTGAACTCTCTGTCTCTCCCTCTCTCTCTCTCTGTGCTGTGGATTCAACATAAAGAAGTCAGCTGTGGTTTGGTTTAATATGGCAGAAGCAAGAAGTGCCCTGACCAAAGATGCAAGTTTCTTAAGACAAACAAATACAGAGTAGACTTTGTGAGGAAGCACTGACTCCCTCACAAACTATTTGCTGAGCCCTTTTTGTTACAAAAGGTGGACATTCTCACTTTCTTTATTTCAGCTGACAAAGATTTGTACTCAGCATTAGAATTGATTGTATTCCTTTAAAATACAGAAAAAGAGATGCTGTAATCAAAGCCATAACCTGTCAGAGTTTGAGTCCTTTATGGAAGAGAGCTGCTTCAACAGCAGCAGCTTTAACGTGCTGTAGGTTCTCAGATTGGAGTGGATGTGTGATGAAATGACAGCTACTTAAGATAAATACTGACTGATGTGCAATTCATGTGTTTCTTTTGACTGTGCAATATTCAAGTTAACATATTGAAGAATGAATTGCTGGTATGAGCAAGTTAAGAAAACAATGGATGTGTATGGAATCGTATGCTAACCTAAAGCATACTGCCAACTAAATGAATGATTGTTTGTCATCTCATCACCAGCCGACTGTTCACACTGAAGCATACTCAAGCAAGACAATCAGGCAACTGCATCACATGACTTTATTGATCATAACATTACAGCTCCAAGGTCAGACTTCTTGCTAATCTTATATACATCCACGCCTTTCTCGCACACACAAATCCACATACTATGCAGCTGGAACTCACCACTCAATTTGATGTTGAATTGTACGTTAGCATGCGATTCCGAACACAGATGATGTATATCTGTTGTTAACTTTGTACCTGATGGGCCAGTCTGAACTAGAGAGGTGGGCGCTCATGAGTGGAAGGGGAGAGAATGAACTGGTTCTTGAAGAGCAGCACCAGTGTAGCCTGCACATAAAATTCAGCCTATTTTCCCAGCATGCCACTGTGATTATTTGTCCTCCTTACATTTCCTCATGCTACCCTGCAGCTCACATTACTACAGACTTTGTAACTGGACTCTTGTGTGTGCCTGCACCCAAATTATTCTCAATATAAACTGTATTACTGGGCCTTAAAAGGCAAATATACAGTGAGTGACCAATGACAAACCCACGTCAATGAGCCATAGGTGGCTTTTGTCGTGCGGCTTGCAGATTGTATGGACAAGATATGCATGTGCTAAACACCACCTGGGTGCATATCATTGCTCAGCATCTGCAAAGCCATGCAGCTGCTGTCTGGTGGGTAACGTGCACGTTACCAAGTGGCAGCAGGCTCAACCAATGCATTATAGCAGACTTTCCTCTTAATATCCATTAAGAGGATATTAAAGCTCAAAAAGAGGTACATTCTGACACATTAGCTTGACTGACCAAATTTTGATTGCACATCTAAAATAGAAGTGGCAGGATAGCAGAGCAACAGCAAACCACTTAAAAACATCTGTGGGTGACGTTAGAGATTCGAGAAGGGCGTGTTTGAACAGAAGGCTGATTAATAAAGATAGTAAATGAATCATGTGATCACCTTCCAGCCAGCTATCGTCTCCTCAGCTCTCTTGATAGTCTGCCACGCTGCCTGTCTCGGTGCCCCCCTCTCGGCCCCATGGGTGAACATGATAAGCTCGGGCCCTCATTAGTCTTTTTAATTGGTCCAAAACAGTTGTAGTGAGCTGGCCTGTGGTCTGGCCACATGCCAGGCTAAAGTAAACCAACCAAATGGAAACACTGTGCAGGCCGACCAACAGATCACAGAGTGCAACATCAGGCCTGACAAAGACAGCGTTTGATTTAGACTAAACCAAATGGGAATTTTATAGTGTACAGTTTTTTTTATCTGTAATTAACACGTTAGGTCATAGCAAATTCAGCTGATGCTGAAAGAAATTAAACATCTGAGCTTGTGAAATGTTTCTCGCGGACCTGCTTTGTTAGATTTTAAAAATCACACAAGGAATCCATTTCTAAACACATCTACTCCCTTCGCTTGACAGCTTGTTGGCCTTCACTTGTGCCCTCAAAACTTTGACCAACTTTTTCTCTGTAGCTCTAATTCAAAAGATATTTTTCTTCCCCAGAGCAAAACAGAGCAATGTCCAAATCTCACAATCAGCCATCTGGAGCATCTGTTTGTCGATTCATATTAGTGTATGTTCTGTTAAAGGTAAATATTATAATGGATTTTTAATAGCATTTATTGCTAATATTTGGAGTTGGTCTACTTCTAATGTGTTTTTTGCTTTTCTGGTTCTGTGCATGTGTGACCGTGTGTGCACAAGCATGCATGTGTGAATCTGTGTGTGTGCACCATGGCGTCTATAGCTTGCGGGGAATCCATCAAAGCTTATCATTATAAGTAAACATGACAGAGTGGACAAAATGTCTTGTGCGCCGCCAGCCCTGCTATCTGACCACAAGCCATATCTGTGATGATGGACTGATGTGGCGCTGGCTAGGACTAACCAGAGTCTGAGTGTGAGAGTGGGAGTGGACGTATGAGCGCACACAGACACACATGCACAAGAACACACACATCAAAAGGCGTACACATGTAGACACTCAGACACAGTAAGCACACACTCAAGTTACCCTTATATCTTTTGCCTCTCAAAGGAACACAGCCTTTACAGTACACGAAAAGCTGACTTATCGCAAAATCATAAATAAGCAGACACGGTCATAATTCATATAGGAATTTATAGCTGTTATTTATTGGCCGGTGTTTGCTGGAGTTCATAGTTTTACCTATGAGTTGAGCTGAGACTGTGCTTTTTCTTCTGAAAAGTGATGGTTACTGTAAAGGACAAGCCTCTTTTTATGGCAGATGAGATCAGAGGAGAGTTAAGGAGTTACTGAGGGAGATTTATTACTAATGTTGGCTAATAGTTCATGATCTGTACTCATTATCATGGGCTGTCTAAGTGTTAGAATATAGGCTTCTGTTAGCGTGAACTGGGGTATATCAATTAAGGTTATTAAAAGCCAGAAAATTATCTATACCATTAGATTTTTGGATCTTTTTTGCATTAGCCCAGAGTGAGGTTTGTTGCATGTGTGCACTGAGGTCAGCCTGTGTGTTCCTCTACTTGTTACAACACCACCGATAAGCAAGGTAAACAACCATGCACTGTTTGCTCCCCTACCATGGTCATGTGATCAAAAACACTGATGAGAGGGTGTCTGTGTGTTTGTGTGTGTTTGAGAGGCGATATAACACTAATGTTCATCTTTTCTTCAGGTTTCTAACTCCTGCTCCTTCCTTGAGGTGTGGCTCCTGCACTGTCTGGACATTTAGGTTTAAGAATGAAAACCCCGACATTGATAACCTTTCCCCTGGCGTTCAGTTCCTGGGTCAAAGGTCATGGCTGCAGTGCTTCAGCTGACTTGGCAGATTGACAGTGAGTGTAGTGGCACTAGACGGTATACAGTATGGAGTGTGTTTCAAACCATGTCTCCATCACTTTCATTCCCCTCTCTGTCTTCATTAACTGACCTGTGCAAGTGGGCAGTGTGTGTGTGTGTGTGTGTGCGCATGCGCGTGTGAGTAGGAGGCCATTAACCTCATGGTAACCTGGTGGTTTTTCAGTCACTCTGGACTCTCACAGACCACCAAGGGAGTAGTAAATGTGTCTCCATCATATCTAAACTGTTGTCTCTTGTGACGCGTCATATGCAAGTTTTAAAAAACAATATTAAGCAATAAATCTGCTACTATGAAGCTACGATCAGCAGCCAGTAGCTAGCTTAGCTTAGCAGGAAACAGCTAACTTGGATTTGTCAAACGGTAAAAAAAAGAAAAAAAATGACACCTCTATTTCTTATTTCTTTAATCCATAATAAACCCTTGGTTTTGGGTTTTGGGTTTTATTATACACTTAAATCCTTAAAAACAGAGGGAGTATCTTTGCTAACAAACACTTTAATAGTCTAACTTATATGTAAATTGGTTGCAAGCAAACATCTATTAGCAGCTGACAGTTGATCATTCAGTCCAATGTGATTAGCATTTTGTAATTATATTGATATTATGTTGTTTTGTGAAATGTAATTTGAAAATTGTTGTTAATAGGTTGTTTAACCTAAAACAGGTCATTTTATCAAGCTAACATTAGCTTTGCCAGTTGATTCACTTGGCTGCATAGTTAGTTACCAAGTGTAAATATGCTAACAGCTAATATCTACATTTACACAATTAATAGTTTTTGTCATACAACCCGGTTTAATTTAGTAATCAGTGAATTGGTGAAACAAGACAAGGTGGAACAAGCCACACATAAAGGTGAGACAATAAATGAAATATTTGTACATATGAGCCTCAATGCAAACGCTTATAAACCTGTAACCGTTGCTGGTTTGTAAGTGAGTCCCTCAGTCCTGATTTTTTAAACAGTTGCTCTGATTAGCTTCACTAATAACAGCTCAATCTCAAAAAAATCTTGTCCTAATTGGTTTGTTGCATAACATGTCTGTCAGCATTCTTGCATCGTCCCATAAACATACAGATACATAATTTTTTTTAGGTTTGGTTCATTATAGTGAATTATGACTCCCATATTGCCTATCAATTATCATTTGTGTGACATATCCTTTTTCAGTGTTTAGGTTTTGCAGCTTCTTGCTGCCACAGTGTACTTGAAGTTATCAGTGGTTGTAGTCTAAGCTAGAAGTGTATGACGTCTGAGGAAAATGATTTTAAATCCCTCCAAGGCCTATGCAGCGTCAGGCCTTTGTGACTATGACACTTTAAAAGACATAAGCTAGATATTATCTTTGTTTAAACTTACTTAGCAAAACAAGGCACTGAATAAAATGACAAAGGATTTTAGTTGCTGCAATTGATATTCTGACTCTTTAAGTCCCCCATTCAGACACCAGGCAGAGTAAAAATGTGATAAAAATAAATATGCACAGAATATGATACAATTCACTGGGAAATACAAGAACACATATGCATCCTCAGTGGCACACATGAAGAACATGGAGATACCCTGTCCTGAAAATGTGCTTCATGTTTTCTTTTGTTCCTCTTCTGCGCATCTTCTGCAACATAAATTCCTGTGTGTGTGTGTGTGTGTGTGTGCGTGTGTGTGTGTAGCAGTAACATTAACACAAAAAACAGAAACTGTAATGCTACCAAGCTGTTTGTGGGGCCTGACGGGAAAGTACCATAAAAAATGAGACTCCTGTGTGTGTGTGTGTGTGTGTGTGTGTGTGTGTGTGTGTGTGTGTGTGTAGCAGTAAAAAAAAAAAACAAAAAAAACAAAAAAAACGGAAACTGTAATGCTACCAAACTGTTTGTGGGGCCAGACGGGAAAGTACCATAAAAAATTCTAATATCAGAGGCTGAAATGAGACTACCTGTATACTGTACAGACAGGGAGACCGGGGCCGCTATAGATTTGACGGACTTGGACCATTATTATAGCCCTGTCTGTGAGCCACATCTTGAAAACATTACTCATTTAAGAGTCAAGAGTTTACTAGAGCTCATCCTTGGCTTTTTTAGTGCTTAAAATTCTGTGAAACTGTCGTGCTCTGTCGGCCTCAAATTTCCTTTTCTACCTTCAGGGAGAAAAATCAAAGAGAGCTTGCATTTCAAAACTTGAGGGAAAATATTAGAAATGGAGGAAAGAGCAAGAGAGAACACTTAAAAGATGGCGACATTTCGGTGGCTGTCCAACTGCTTCGTCCCATGAAATTTCTGATGGTCTTGAAGGGGGACGATGATACCCAGAACCCCGAGGTCCCTGCCAACACAAACCCTGCTCCCAACCAAACAGTCCCCCACAATCCTTTGCTCCAAGCAGGGTAGGGAAGGGAGGGGGTGCAGAGGGGTTGATGAGAGTCTGAACAGGACGGAGGAGGGACACACCGGCGCCATGGCGATCCCTAAGACAACTTATCTCGTCTCTCACAATGATAGCGCCTGTCAAAATAACTGCCAAGATACATAGCCAGCCAGGAACTGGTTAACTCCTGCCTGGTCCAATCAGAGGGCCTGCAGCTGGGGTCTCTGTCTTTCCCCACCTTAGAGGGCTCTCTAAGACCCAAGTTGCACAAACACACATTATCAGTGTCTCATTGCCCTCACTGTGAAAGAGGTTTGATTCAACTAGGCGTTAAATGGAAGGAGGGGTGGAAACCCCTCATTACAGTTACATCTGAATTACATTTGATTGAATTTTCTAAATATTTCTTGAATATTGGACTTCATGTGCCATGTGCAAGCTGCAGAAAGTACTCAAAACAAACGTTAAAGACAGTCAACAGTCTCTCCCTCACCCCTGTCCTCTCAGTATGAAATGTTGCGGTGAAAAGGGCATCTTTACTCTTCAAACACACTGACTTAGAAAAGCAAATTAAACAGCCCATGTAAGTTACAGGGTTCTTATGGTATACACTATTTTAATCTACAATACTATTTATGTATGGACTGTTCTATATACATAACGCAGAAAGGCCCTCTTCCATAGCTTGCAGACCCCTGTTTTGGTCTCCGTTTTCCATTTGTTGTAAACTGTCGCCACCTAGCGGTATACTTCATTATTAGCATGGGAAGTGATTATGACTAGCGCGTGTATCTGCGGACTCACAGGAGCTTCAGGAGACGCCTACTGGGTCCTCGAGACGTTACCGTGTAGGCATGGAAGCCACTTGGTTATGTTTAGGGAAAGATATTGAGGGTTGTGTCGTGTAGTTTACGAGACTGCAGAAATAATAGTGTCTTGAGGTTGCTTAAAAACGTTTAAAGCTAAAGGGAAGGGATAATCCAAAAAGAATTGTTCCCTGACCGGGAATCGAACCCGGGCCGCGGCGGTGAGAGCGCCGAATCCTAACCACTAGACCACCAGGGACAACGATACGGATAAGTTGATCAGATTTGTTTTTAGCTGTGTAGGAAGGTACTACTGTGTATTTCTGTTATCCATATCGTGCGTCGTAATATCAACCAACTCAACTCTTCGACCTACGTAAGCTCACTTTTGCTACGTGGAGATTTATGGCTCCATTTATACCTCCATAACACAATTTAGTAGCTAGTAACATTAATCTCATTTGTGTTTTTACAGTGCATGTGACACCAGAGGGCGTCGTGAAGGGAGGCTTCATTTTGATTTTAACATTAACCGCTAGCTCTTTGGGGATGCACGCAAGGTATGTGTCAATTTCGCTACCTGTTTTTCTGTCAAATTTAGCATTTCAATGCGTCGTTGAACGTGAGAGTTTGGCGTCAGGGTTCGGCCGCATTGCGTGGATTGGAATACGTTATTTATAGAGAACGGACTAGAGGCTCAGCCGAATAAAATATCCTTACCGTCTCCACCAGGTTGCTATTGTCCTGTAAACAAAGTGGCTAGCTAGCACACTTAGCATCAGCTGTCAGGTCAGCTGGAAGACTGAACCTTGTTCGCTGTGCCTGTGTTTGCTCAGACTTGTCGGTATTAGCATTAGCATAATTGGATATATTTTTGTTAGTGCTGCACCTTAAGAAGAGGCTGGTCAATGGTTCACAGAGGAATCCCCAAGCAAGCTCCAACACACAGAAAAATGTAGCTAGGTGTGGTAACGTTGCTTCAGATTTAGCGTTTCCTCTCTGATTAGCCATGTACCTGTTATATAATACCTTCAGGCTACACGTGGATGAACTCCAGTCGCCTGATATCTGCTCTTTTGTGTGTGTGATAGACGTGTAACCGCTTGTTTCGTTTTCGTTAATTCCTGTGATTTCACAGCTAGCTGTTCGTGTAGCCCCGGTGGTCTGAATGTTTACATTTACTGGATTCCCGAACTGATTCTGCTCAAAACAGACGCGATGAAGCATAATGACATAATACAACACATGTTTACTGTAGCAGCATTAAGTAGAAGCAGATGTGAAGACATTTTCCATCCTGTTGGTCAGCCATTGTCAGCTGAGTGGCCTGACATGCTTATTATAGGATGCTTTCATCGCCCTCCACTCAGCCTGATGAGGCTCCACCATCAGTTATTGGGCTTTTGCATTCATGTGGGTGTCGCTGAGTGAGGAGGCACCCGGCGAGCCTGCTAATCCCCTCACTTATTACCTCTGCAGGACAAGAGAGAAGTGTGAGAGCACTACGTGAGAGGTGATCTTCCGGAGTTGTGTCTGCTGGCTGGGACACACTGAGGGGGTGTGTAAGGGTGGGCGTTTGTATGGATGAGTTCGACTGCGTGCAGATTTAGGACCCTGGCCTGATGGAGAAGAGAGACAGGAAGCCGGGATATTTCGCAAGGTAAGAGACTGTTTGCATTTGCGCCTTTCACTTTTGATTCAGGTATTTCTCATGCAGCAAAACTTATGTGAAGTTACAGCATTACTCTCTCATTAATCTGCATCATAACTTGCTTTCACACTGAATGTGTCATCACCTCCCGGATGATATTTCAGTTTGCATTCATGGTTATTTCCTTAAAATCACAGATGGAGAAACAGTGTGACCAACTGTTAACGAAAGTGTAAATATATGTGCAGAATTAGTATCAGACAAGATGTTCAGCAATTTGGAGCGATCATGGTCATCACAGCGACTTATCAGCTGCTCAGAAATCCTGTCATAGTAATTGTTTTGTGTGAGTCATGACACCTAGCTTATGTCTGCATTAATGTCACAGTACAGTTAGAGAGTTGGGTTTCCCCCAAATGCTCGCTGAAATGACTCTATTTATCAAATTTCCTATTAATACCATGAAGTTTACTGAATGATGAGCACTGATAAGCCAGGCCCTCTCACCCAAATGTTATTCTAGATCTATATCTACGTATATCTGTATGTGATGGAAGGAAGTCTTTTGCCTCTTGTAATTTTTGAATATCTGAAGGGTAAAATCCCAAATACATTTTTTACCAACAAGTTCTGCATTGCTGTTTAGAAGAGTTATCGGGGCTTTTCCATTGTACTGCGTGGTCATTTACACGTTGACATTCTGCCGTCAAGGTGCATTAGTTAATTCTTTAGTCCCACCCTTTTTTTTTTATCATGGATCTGCACTGTTAAGTCACCTGTCCGTGAGCTGCACCCAGCGGATACGGATTATCCGAGCCATGCGTCAGACTCCTTTCAGGAATCGACCCAGTGGGATCCTGCCGACTTTAAAATTGGATTGTGGCAGCACTGGGAAACATGATAGCAGGAAATGTGTGGAAAGGGGCTCGTCACAGCTACGGTGCATAGAGCGACAGCCGTCGGCTGGTCACAGACGAAGAGCAGCCCTTTCTTTCTGACGTCTGCAGATGAGATGTGTCTTTGAACGTGTTCATTTTGGAGAGCAGAGTGAATGATGTAAGCGGGTAAACATGGTGAAGGGGTGTACCTCTGTGTCATGTGGCTTGAATGTGTCTAAAAAGCCTTAATATAGTTGTTGTTCTGCTTCATTTATCCCACCTCGACTGGCCTTTTCTACATAAATGGGGTATCTTAGCATCAAAAACATTTGCTTCTTTAAGGCCCAGAGGCAGAGCGAAAGGCTCGATATCAGAGTTGTTGAGTGTGTACTTCATGTTGTGAGGTAATGCAGTATAGCCTAATGGCCTTTATTCTTTCGTATAATGTCTCGGGTTACTTCCAGGCTTTGCTGACAGCCTGGTACAAACCAGCAGTTTGTACTGTGTTTTCCTGATTTAATTGGCTAATGTTGGAAATGTCACGCTGCATGGAGAGAAATTATTTTGCAAAGGCGTCGCATTTCAGTCGCTCTCTAATTACTGGGATGCAGGCTTTGAGCTGAATTAGACGCGGTGTTTTCCTACAAATGGAGTGTGCAGACTTGTCGGGGGTGAGCAGCAAAACAACAGAGATCAATACTGGATCAGACTCCTGCAGACCTCTACTGCTGTAAAGACCAATAGCCATGTTCTGCCCTGATTGAACATGTGAGGATGGAAAAACAACCTCGTCTTCCAACACAGCTGCTGTAACATGTAGCTCTTCTGCTTGCTGCACCACACGCTGCCTCACTTCTGACAAATTTGGCAAAGGCCAATGCATCAAAGTATTAGCTGCCATGATGACAGGTCAAGTGCTTTTAGGTTAAATATCTGGATGGTTCAGCTGCTGTGCTACTCCTTCAGTTTCCTGAAATGAAAACGACCTTTTGAAGCAGCAAAAACTACTCCATTATGGGGGTTTAAAGGCACTGAACATACAGTGAATGCAGTGAGATGGTGCATCAAAAATGGAGAGATTATAAATTTGCCAGGGACGGGTGGTGCACAAACCACCAAGAGGCGCAGGGCAGACCCAGAGCACTATGGCTGATACAGCGAGACACTGCAGCAATGCTGCAATTGTTGCCGGTGTTTGCCAGAAGATATGTAGGAGCCTGCCAATCAGAGTGGGAGAAAGTTCTTTCATCTGATGAGAAGAAAATTCTGATTGGCCATCATAAACTATGTTTTTGGTGGAAGGTGCACATCAGTGGAAATCCACACTTAAAATCATGTACCCTGGGGGAGGCAGCATCATGCTTTGGGGACGCCTTTTTGCCACAAGAAAGGGGGTAAAGTGAGCGCTGCAATGAAGAAATATCCTGAAGGAAAACCTGCGAGTGTCTGCAAGAGAACAGCTATTTCACAGATTCATTTTCCAGCGAAGCAACTGTGAAAACAAAGTCAAAGTAAAACGGACCTATCCTAAAAACAACAATATTAATGTTGTGTGGAGTGCTGCAGTTTATTTTTCTGCTGGGAGCCCAATTAGTTGTTGCCTTGGAAACATAGTCAAATGAGGCCGTGTTGGCAGCTCGACTTCATCCAGAAAACAATGAAATTCCAACATTAACATTGCATTCAATAATAAAATTCCACCAGTACCATAAATATACAAAACATGCAAACAATTGAAATATAATTGATGGGTAAAACAAATGAACACAAACAATCACAGTTCATCTAAACATCCATATTGCAAAATACCAAAGGGCGCCTATTTTCCTCATTCATTTTCTCAAGTCAAAGTCAGACTCATACTCTGCAAAATGGCCCAGAGTGAACCAGACGGTGCTGTTGAGAATGTGACCGCAGATTCCTGAGATCACTACCATGTGTGCGTCGCATCAGTTAGAAGTGGGAGAGCGACCTGAGGCTGTAGCAGAGGCCTGAGGTCCATCTGTCTGCAGCCTTATCGACCCACTCTTGCCTTTCCATTAAGGCACTTGAACACTTAAAACGCTTGTCTTTCATTTTTTTCTTTTAGCTCCTCTGTGGCTGTGCAGAGCGTCTCCACCCCTATCACTCCAAACTTCTGATAAATCAATTTGGCCGTATCTTTTCTTAACATACCCATATCCACACTCAGTGTTTCAGTGGGGCAAAGAGCTGGCATTATCCTTAAGTGCACCACTAACCTGTGGTTCCACTGCACTGCAGTGTTCCCCCTTAATGAACCCCAGCAGGGTCTGGAGATGCTGTTACATCATCGCCGTGCCTATCAATGATTAAACGGGGGAGAGGACTGTCTGAGAGGAAAAAACAGCTGACGCAACAAAGCAAAGAGAGAAAAAAGCTTGATGCAATAACTTTGAGCACAACAGTAGCACCTGGACAGAAGGTTAGCTTGAAGCAGTGCTGTTAGCAGAAGTCAGAATTATCAAATTTAAATCTGACATGGACGAGTTTGAAACTTTCTACCACTCCACTCGATGTGTCACTCCATCAAACCAAGATTTAATAAGAGCCCCAGCCCCGACTGAGCCGCTGTCCAAAAATCCAGAAAATGACCGTCCTCTTTATGATGAACGACAGCAGGAAGTGCCAACTTCCATCAGAAGTCACATCTGCCACTAAAGCGTATCAACTCTCTCAAGCAAGCTTTAAAACCATTTTGCCAAATCGAGCAAGATTTTCGTCATTTTGCTGTTTCCATCAACTTTTTCCAACGCGATGGCTCAGTGGTTTATCAGTTTGAACGCAAACAAAACTGAAGATGTGTGTGTACATTTTGTGTGAGCAGGTTCAATGGTACAAATATCTGAGCACCTCACATGATAATAAGTTAATGTTCAATGACAACAGTCGCAGCCCGGCATCAACTGCACTTCCTGTGGAAGCTCCCTTGGTTTGTGGTGTGTTTAGTAAACTCCTGACTCTCTTCTACTGGTCCATGGTCGAGTCTGTCATCACCTTCTCTGTTATTACTTGGTTTGGTAATCCCTCAGTAGATTACTAGAACAGGTTGCAACATATATTCAAAGTGGCCAGTAAGATCACTGGTGTTAAACTGTCTGATCTGTCTCACATTTTACATAAAAGAGCTCTTTCAGAGTCATTTTACCGAGTGCTGTTCATCCTCTGTATGCAGAGTTTGAGCTTCTCCCCTCCGGCAGAGATTTAGACTATTAAAGGAGTTTGTCTGAACATGTTTAATCCCCCCGACTCTGTGTGTGTTCTCTGCTTCACCTGGCAGCAACGCAAATCTACCCTTCAACTATATGCCTGCGCATATGATCGTACATACTGTGTATTGATCCCAACCTGAAAAAGTTATAATGTAAGTGATCAAATAGCCACTTTTGCACCTGAGCTTTCTTGATTCTACTCGACGAGTAGATGTGAATAAGTGTGTCTTCCACTGGCGTCCCATCAGGCTGAAGAGGCGGAGGCAGCTCAAGCAGAGCCAGTCGGAGAAGAGCGTGAACGAGCAGAGCCCGGCAATCATCTCCTGTCCAGACGTCCCAAATGACAGTGACCCCAACAAGAAGCCAGACCTGCAGAGAGTAACGGCAAAGCCACCTGCAGGCTCAGGTAAGACCTGCATGAAACACTCACAGACGTTGCCCTCACATTCACATGAGTAGCATAAATATAAAGAATAGCATAAATAGGAAAAAACATCCTCGATAGTTCATTTACAAATGATTGCATTCTGTTTTTATTCACACAGTGTCCCAGCTTCTTTGGAATTGGGTTGTATGACAGGAGACGGTCTCTTGTGTGTTTTCAACCTTTGTCAGAAGTTGTCCGTCTACACAGGAGCAGTTATGTAAAACGATGGCTCTGATCAGGCAGCGCAGGGCTGCTTGAGCGAAAATGATTTCATTCTGTTTTGTTTACGTCCCAGCTGTTTTGGAATCAGGCTTATACTGTCTGCGTCGATTTCTTTTCCCCTGCTCTGTTATTTAAAATGATTACCATCTGGCTGATCTGCGGCACAAGGGTCCTCAGTGCTGGGAACGATCTCAGCAGTTTTAAACAGGAAGTTGCATAACCTTTATCCTGTACTGTTTTACAGTTGATGATGACTTGAAGTTACTGTTTTCACAGTGTGTGAGTAATAAGAGCTGGTGCTGGTGTTCAATCACAAAGAATGCTATGATGCCTTTACCCAGAAAAATGAAATGAATATGACTTTTTTTGAGGGTTAGGGTTTTTTCAAACACAGAAGAAAATGGCCTGTTTCAGGGCCTGTGGTGCTAATTTGTTATCAGCCATATTGTATCATCAGGCTACTGAACTCAGTGTGCACATTCTTTCAGTGTCAGTGCGAGCTAATTGTCAATGAACCGAATCTAACCTAGAAAAACTATTACTCCAGCGTGGACTGATGCACAGTTTCAATCAATGCAAGTCGGTTTTCTGCGCTTTGTCTTCAGCGTCAGCCACATTATGAGTGTCGCACATCATGCTATCATATCAGGTGAGGCTACTCAGGTGAGCACAAATCACCAGCTCCTTCATATTAAAAGTGATAACAGACCCTTGTCATGTGTACAGTGGGTCATCCAGCTGTGCAAACTCTGCAGTGTGTGTTTTAATAAGACCACAACATTGTTACCTGCAACACATCAGATCCAATATGTTCTGCAGTTTAATAACTAACATAGAACTCTTAAGGTTATATACACACACTGTATATGCATATACATACATGTACAAGGCCCTTGTCTGATTTTATGTGCATATGAATGAGAAGTGACGGCGGTCTGGTCTTTGATGCTCGGTACAGTAAAGAACTGCTGGAGTCTGGCTGTCTAATGCTTAGTCATGCCCTCGGTTTCCACGGAGGAGGCAGCAGTGTAATTACGCAGTCAGGGAGTGGTACGCTAATAGCTTCTGTGTTCTTGGCTAGAAGAAAGTGCTGACTGAGGACCTTGTCTACTACAAGGGTCAGATTGTTTGCGTGTGTTTTATGATAACTGCTTCAGCATGTGTGTGTTTTAAGGCTGGATAATGACAGGGGACAAACAGGCGCTGATACGGTCTGAAAAGGTCGTTATAAGGTCATCTCTGTCTGGGTGTTTCTCTTTAGCACCCTCACTGGACGGTGCTTTCATTCTTTATGTTTATTTTAGAAACTTTGAGCCACTGAATTATTAGAAATATGTATAGAAAATATAATATGACCAATGTGAAAGAATAATTATGTTTTTCTAGCTTGCCATTGTCTCGTTTTCTGTTTGCTCTGTAGATGATGGCTGTAAAAGTAAAAACCAGGCAAAGAGGGAAAAGAGGAAGCCACCGGGGACAGTGGAGTTCATTGTGAGTGAAACTATAGTGATAACACACTTGAAGGTGTAAGATATGGCCAGAGTTTATTAGTAGAAAGGTTTGTTTTGTACAGTATTTTGACCTGCGAGCCTTTAGAAACACATGATTTGATCTCTTCTACAGGTGGGACCTAATGACTCTCTCAACAGCATCGCGCTCAAGTTCAACATCACCCCAAACAAACTGGTCCAGCTGAACAAGCTCTTCTCTCGCAGTGTCTACCCCGGCCAGGTGAGGCAGTAACACAATAACCACCGCTTCACCTCCCTCATTAGTGCTCTGACTGGCTCACCACTGGCGGTCCACCGTTGTTATTACAGAAGCTGTTTGTCCCTGACGTGAGCCAGTCAGGAAGTGACCAGAAGTCTCAGAGTTCCTCCGATCCCTCCTTCACAAATGGCTTATCAGAGAACGCATCACATGTAAGAAGAAAGGGATTCAGTATGTTGCAGATGGTAGACATTTGTTAAAAATCAAATCATAGATATCTTAGAAATTCAACACATGATTGTTATCCAAGACTAAATACAAGCAAAACATTCAGGCCTGAGACATGTGCTTCTCACTTCCTGCAGGACGGTGTTTCAAACTGCATGTCAGGAAAGTCCCTCCGGCGTGAACTCTCCCCAAACTCAGAGGATGACAGCCCAGCGGCGGTTAAATTCATCAAGATGAGCTGCAAATATTTCACCGATGGCATGGTAAGAAGCCAGGAGAATATGATAGAGTCAGGCCCTAGTCAAACACTAGTGTCATCTGTCTCTTTGTGTTATACCTGCAGGGAGTGGTGGGAGGCGTGCTGATTGTGACGCCCAATAACATCATGTTCGACCCCCACAAGTCAGACCCCCTAGTGATCGAGCACGGCTGCGAGGAGTACGGCCTGATCTGCCCCATGGAGGAGGTGGTCTCCGTGGCGCTGTACGACGACGTGTCGCGCATGAAGCTGAAAGATGCTCTGCCGTCGTAAGAGCTCCATGCCGTCTCGCTTTCCTCATTTCCCTCTTTTGTAACTGCTCTTCTTCCAGTTCTGGGCTCTGATTCCTCCTTTGTTGTTCCTCCTTTCAGTTTCTCTTCTTGTGAAGAGTAAAACTGTTTGTACGAAGCCCTTTCGTTTTCCAGGACTTTCACATCTGCCTCTTTACTACATCATGTTAGTTCTGAGTTAAAAACCTTTCAGATTCTAGTTGTTCTAGTTCTGTAATTGTTCATATTGATTTTGATTTGTTCCCCATTAATCGTTACATTTGTTTGAGTCATTTGCTCTTTTGCATCACATTTGTTTTCTTTCATTTTCTATCATTCTGCTCACTCATAATTTTTGTTGGACCTTTTTTTTTGTTTTTTCCCCTTTTCATTTTTATCCTTCGTTTGCGGCGCGGTTTGTGTGATGCCCCGTGACCCCACAGAGACCTACCCCAGGATTTGTGTCCTGTGTACAGGCCCGGCGAGTGGGAGCAACTGCCGTCAGAGCGGGATCTAAACCCCTTCAGCCGCTATGAAACTCTCGATTCAAAGCGACCAATCATCTTGGACGACATCGAATCAACCCTCTCAGAAACTGGTAACGTCATGTCACTTACTGTTGATATGCGTTGTGAAACTGACCATGTTGACTCCAAGCTCCAATGTGATCCTCTTCCTAATGAATCAGGTCATCATCATCATGGAAGCAAAAATACCAAAAATTCACTGGTTCCAGCTTCTTAGATGTGCATATTTGTGGGTGTTCATAGACTTCTTTGATAGTAAACTCTGGATCTGCAAATTAAATGCTGAATAATGAAAATGTCTTTAGAAAATGTCTTGATGTTATTTTCTCCATACCAGGTAGCACAGAAGGCGAGCAGACAGAGAAGTCTCCTTCAGATGAAGGATTCACAGAATTGGAGCCAACTGTCAATGGGAGCACCGAAGAGGCGGAGGGGACGTCCTCCAAAACGCCCAGCATCGTCAGCAGGGACCACCAGGAAGTAGGACCAAACTGCCTAGGCCGGGGAGACTCCCAGGACAAGTCAACAGTCTGTCAAACTAAAGGGAAGCTGGATGATGAAGAGGACGAGGGCGTAGCCCAGACCAGCTCCATTGAGGATGGAGAGACAGTACAATCCTCTTCAGAGACTGAAAAACAGGGTGGGAAACCCACAAACCAAGAGGTAACTGAAACCAAAGATCTAAAACCGAAAGGGACCAGTGAGCTGCTAAATGGTGCACATGATAAAACAATCGGCGCACCAGTGGACCAAAACAGGACGTTGAGTCTGAAGGACGCTTCGGAGGTTTGTGAGAACTCAAGCCCGAAGAGACAAAGCCCAGACAGACCAGCAGGTGGAGCTGAACTCAGTGAAGAGGAGAGACAGAGGAAGAGCTATGAGGCAGAGGTGAAGTCCTGGCTGCTGGAGAGGATGCAGGCGCCAATAGAAGGTAGAAATCATAAACTAGATATTAAATCTTGGAGTAGATTTGTCACAGGTAATGCGACCAGATGCTAACTTTCTTTCTCTGTTTGAATCTCTACAGACCTGCTTTTGTCATCAGAGGAGAAGAGTAAAAACCCGCCTATGTTCCTGTGCTTCAAAGTGGGAAAGCCAATGAGGAAGTCCTTTGCCTCTGGGATGACCTCAAGTCCCGCCCACTCATTTGGTGGGCGGAGCAAACAGCCGGAGTACTGGTTTGCTGTGCCACAAGAAAGGTGAGAATAGCTGTTACGTTAATAAATAATACCATGCAGTACACTGTCATAGTGGCCTTAATGTATGTGTGTGTGTGTGTGTGTGTGTGTGTGTGTGTGTGTGTGTGTGTGTGTGTGTGTGTCTTCCAGGGTGGACCATCTGTACGCGTTCTTCGTCCAGTGGTCTCCGGATGTGTACGGGAAGGAGGCTCGGGAGCAGGGCTTTGTTGTGGTGGAGAAAGACGAGCTGGACATGATAGACAACTTCTTCAGTGACCCTGCATCTTGCAGCTGGGAGGTGAGCTCAGTACAGACGCAGGTGGCCCACTCACTTCCCTCCGTTTACATCAGAGGATAAACACTGTCACTGTGTGTTAACTGACGTTTCTATTACAGTCATTACAGGCAGCTCTAATGCCATGTTTTTGCAGAGTAGCTTGAGGCCTCAGATGTTTTGAAATGAGCTCCATCTATGACTGAAGCCCTGTTTTGTTGAGGCAGGAGAGGTCTCGTCTCACTGATTTCTCTTTGACTTGCTCGTATGCTTCTTCTGCTCCAAGATCATCACGATTGATGAGGCTAAGCGCAGGCAGAGTTTCGGCAGTTGTGACGGAGACTTGTCTATGGATGCACTGCCCATGCTCAGTGATACCAGTGATCTGCTGCAGGACACACACATCGAGAAGGTACGTGCCGCTGGCTGCAAACCACGTGAAGTTAAATGCGTACTAACAAGAGAACAATGAAATTTCAAGGAGCCTCGTCATGATTTGATGATGTGTTTGCCCTCCAGCTCGCCTGTCGCTTGCCAGCCCGTGTGCAGGGTTACCCCTGGAGGCTGGCCTACAGCACTGTGAAACATGGGACCAGTCTGAAGACTCTGTACAGGAGCCTGGCAGATGTGGACAGTCCTGTGCTGCTGGTCATCAAAGACATGGACAACCAGGTCCGTACTGTTTTTCCTGTCATAGTAGTATTCATGGGCACATCGCCGACACATTCCTGATTTGATTTTAATTCTGCAAAAACATGAATGAATGCATTTTTACAGAGCACAGTAGGTTCTGTGTGTGCACTGTTCATCAGTGGGAAATAATATTGTTGAACTTTCTTGTGTTTAATTGTCATTTAGATACATTATGTAACAGTTGGCTCCTGCACAGCTATCACTCACCAAGCCTGCCTGGACTCAATTAGGGGATTTACGTTTGACATTTGCCTGCTGTGTTATCATCACCATATATTAAAAGATGTCTGACTTTGGCGACTCCTTGTGGTGTTATCAAAAAATACACTGTAGTAAAAATGTGTGCTATTAAACACTCACATGGTGGCTTTAACTGTTAGTTTGTGATTATTATTTCTAAGCGAATACTCTTCTCATCCTTAAATTGCATCTGATCACAGATATTCGGGGCGTTCTCGACACATCCCTTCAGAGTGAGTGAACACTGCTACGGCACAGGAGAGACATTCCTCTACAGCTTCTGTCCTGAGATCAAGGTTTGTGCCGAGTTGAAGAGCGTTTAGCTTTATTCCTCAAATGACGACATCAGACTAATTGTTTGCGCTCTGTTTTCAGGTGTACCGCTGGACGGGGGACAATTCTTACTTTGTAAAGGGCAATACAGACTCTCTGCAGATGGGAGGAGGAGGGTAAGCAGATCTAACAGCTAATCAAAATACAACCCAGATTTCAAAAAATTGGTACTCAGGATAAAACGAAAATGAAAACAGAAATTGTTCTTGACATATATTCAGTTGAATATAGCCCAAAGACAAGATATTTAGTGTTCAGACTTTTTGTAAATATACACTCATTCTGTATTTGATGCCTGCAACACGCTGCAGAAAGCTGGCGTGTTTACCTCTGTGTGACATCACCTGTCCTTTTACCAAACACAGGAAGTGTTTGAGAAGGGAGGACACTAATTATTGAAGTTTTAAAGTGAAATCTCATTCTTGCTTGATTTACGGCTTCAGTTGCTCGTCATAATGCACCACACATTTTCAGTGGGAGACAGACCTGGACTGCAGGCAGGCCAGTCTAGTACCTGCAAGCCTTGCTGTCATAACACATGCAGAATATGGCTTGATATTGTCTTGCTGGAATAAGCAGGGACGTCCCTGAAACAGATGGATGGGTGGCAGCATATGTTGCTCCAAACCCTGTATCACCCTTCAGCATTAACGGTGCCTTCACAGATGTGGAAGTTATCCGTGCCATGGGCGCTAACACGCCCCCATACCACCACAGATGCTGGCTTTTGAACTTTGCGCTGGTAACAATTTGGACGGTCCTTTTCCTCTTTAGCCTGGAGGACACGATGACCATGATTTCCAAAAACAATCTGAAATGTGGACTCGTCAGACCACAGCACATTTTCCCACTTTGCATGAGTCCATTGAAACATGTTGCTGTATCAAATTGAGAAAAAGCACATGTTTATAAAAATTGAAGCTGTATGTTTTTGTAGAGGTTGAGAAGGTTTTGTAAATCATTGCATTCTTCTCGCCTTTTTTGGAATTCGGTTTTGTAATGGGTGCATGTTTTCTGTCCCTTTGCCCCCTCCTCTGCAGCGGTCAGCTGGGTCTGTGGCTGGACGCCGAGCTGTACCGAGGCACCACCACCAAATGTGCCACCTTCAACAACCAGCCACTGTCCGCTCAGCAGGACTTCAACATCCACAGTCTGGAGGTCTGGACCTTTGAGTAGCCTCACCTGCTTCAGCTCTGTCTACATTCGCTCTCCGCTCCGAACCTTCAAACACCCCCCAAGTCTTTTCTGCACCACTTGGAGGCAACTAGCTGCCCCACAACGACACTAAATGTTCTGTGAGAGGAGACGGAAAGCAGCCTGTGCTGTAAACAGAATGGGAAGTCTTCTGTAGCGTGTTTTATGGTGGGTTTGACCTGCAGGTAGGTTGACCTGTTTTATCTCAGATTCATCCTGCTGTTAAAGCTGTCAGTTCATTGGCTGCCTTAGACATCCAACAATGCCTCCAGCTTTCCCAGCCTTACCACCATAAGCTTATGAGGAGAGAGAAGAGGAAGGCTGCTGATGTTTCTGTTGAGGTTTAAAGTGAGTTTCAAAGAAGTGTCCCATAATGCTGTAGGTTAATCTGTATGGAAATAATGGTTGATGTAATTTGTATGTTTGGTAATGTACAGGATTATGAACCGAAGACATTTGGAGAGATCTTTTTTTGTTTGTTTGTTTTTTGTTTTTTTTAACGACGCAGTGAAATTGCCAGGGAGATTTTTTTTGGATCCTCCACTATTAAATTTACTTTCACAGCGGGAAATATCTCTAATTGTTTACAATGGAAGTGTTGCACTTCCCCTGAAGGCCATCGTGTTTCCTTACTTTGAGTTTTGGACGAAGTGAGTGAATGTTCCATTACATTTCCTCTTACCTACATATGATGACTTCATCCCCCGTACAGACCAAAACATTTACATTTTATATTTTATTTTTACATTGTTTTTTATCAATAATGTTGAGTTGTTATTTTTAATGGTTGTACTTTTATAGAAACATTGTGTTTAATATTTGTTTGTCATTGGACCCAACGAGCACTAGAAATGACATGTGTCAGTATTGAATTCATATCGTGCGCAGACTTATTTTGAAATCTCTCGTTTTCATTTGTGGTCATTGGTGTTCAGCGAGTCACAGCCAGTAGAAGTTTATCATGATGTCACTTTGCACTACAGGATTAATCGACAGTCAACGCCGTGTCGCGGCCCTACGTAATTAAGCACTTCTTCAGTGTGAACATGTCAGTGAATGTCGTCTGATCACCACTACAGGAGGGAAGCTTCCTGTGCGACCACAGGTCAGCTTCTGCCTTACTTAAAAATGGCTGGAAAAAGGGATTTTCTGTTTTTGCACTCTGGTATGCCACTAACTAAAAATTCAGATCTACTAACATGGAAAAGAAATATGTTCACTGATCTCCTGTGTATCTGACACGGGCTTGTAGTGCATGAATATGCAATACCGCAAACGTCTGACACCACTGTTATGATACCTGCCATACTATCTACTAATGCCAGTTACCGCTTCATGTGAAAATGAGCTTTGTTGAGTTTAGCTGTTCGGTGTTGTAACTGTGAATGCTCCCTGAGTAATTATTTCTTGTGAATCCAAAACTGCTGTGGTCTGTAATATCACTAAGGATCTATTTATTGTGTTGTTATTGCAACCACATTTAAACCTAAATAAATGTTAAATATATACATATATGAAAACGGGTCGTGTTGTTTATGTCCACCTGTTAATTTAGATTTCTTTGCCATTCAGTGGGATTTAATGTCCAGATTATATTAATATAACAGATGTTTCTTGATTATTACCAGCAGCCTCAAAGCATCTTCTTCATATTATAGTTATGGTGACATAAGATTTACTGTAATCAAATTACATTAGGACACTGGATGTAATAGCGGGAAGTCGTTGTCCTGTCTAATACCACAAATTGAGAGGATGAAGAACTCATTAGATTAAAATGGACTCATTTTCAGAATTAATTATAATTCGTTTGAAAGGAACAAAAAGGTGATTAGCTGCAGGGCAGATGATTAAAGAGGTTTCACTCTACCTCCGTTTTCAGGCACCACACATTTATCACGTTGAACACAAATCTGACTATAAGCAAGAAATGCACATGTTTCTCTTCTAGATTACATTTCATTCTATTACTCATTTATTTATTAGAGTTTGCAAGGCATACAAGAATATCCTCACAGGCCAGTATGCTTTTCTCTTTGAAAAGCCAATAAAGATGCCCATTTGACAGCCTTCACGCCTCCGCCCCCGGTGTTTAGTGTGGGGATGCAGAGCACGTAGAAAGACAAACAGTGATCCATCTTCGCAAACACAGACGATCTTTGGTACGCGAGTAACCCGTGAGAGATGTTTACAACACCGACGGCGAGTTCGGGAAATAACCAACCGTCGGTAAAACATCGAAACATGGCGAGAAAGAAGACTTACGAAGACTCACATAAAGAAATAGATGAAACTTGCATTTTCTGTTTGATAGCCGACGATCGAGACGATGAAACGAAAGTGATTAAAAAGGTAAGCCATGACTGCATGACAGATACAGCAGAGGAAACCTTTGTATCGGCGGGTTTAACAGGTGGGAACAGGGGAAGTTTACCTGGATCCTACTGATGCAGTGAGGCTTAGTGCTGGATAAACTTCAGAAGTCTGGTTTAACTTCTAACTGAGTGAGACAAACGCCATTAAACAGTCTGACACACACTCCTCATCACAGTCCTTGCCTTTACTGTACTTACAACAAATGCTGCATTCAGGGCCCATCGGTTAACGTCTCTTATATACTTCGTCTAACAGAACGACGAGCTGGTGTGTTTCAGAGACATCTCCCCTGCTGCTCCTCATCATTACCTGGTTGTACCCAAGCAGCACATACACAGCTGCTTCTCGCTGCACTGGGGACACATCGGCCTCGGTAAGTTAAAGAGGAGCAGTACTAAATACTGTTAGTACTGCAAATATCACTGAAAATCCACTTCTACCCATAGTGCTACTGCTGCTGTTCCTATTGCTATAGCTATTGCTGCTACTAACACTCTTGCTACTGTAACTGCTTGCAGTAGGATACTACTACAAGTGACACCAGTGCTGCTCAACCTACCACCATAACAGTACCACTGCTACTTCTGCGCTTACTAATACTTTGACAGAACTCCTGCTTGCCTTGCCACTGTTACCTACAGCACTTCTTCCTCAACTGCTTCAGTTTAATAAGGAGATATACCTCATGCTGCCTACAAGTTTAATTGAGTCAGTTTTTTACAGTAAAATAATCAAGGCATTTATCCGACAGTTAAACGGATGGCTGAGATGGGAAAAGCTGTACTAAAAGACCAGGGAATCACTGATATGAACGACATGAGGTAGATGAAGACAATTTGTCTCTCTGTGTGTGTGTGTGTGTGTGTGTGTGTGTGTGTGTGTTTTTCTTCACCTTTAATTTAGAGCTGCAACAATTAATCGATTAGCTGTCGACTATTAAAATCATTGCCAACATTTTCTGACATTTTATAGACCAAACTACGGATCAATTAATCAAATGAAAATATTTTCTGCACATCTGCCTTGATTAACACAATGTTTATAGAAATAGTTTGGTAAATAAGTTTTATTCACTTGCTGCTGGAGAGTTAGATGAAACACAAACCTCACATCAGTATGTTAAATATGGAGCCACAGCCAGCAGCTGGTTAGCTTAGCTCAGCACAAAGAATAGAAACCAGGGGAAATAGCTCGCCTGGATCAGTCCAAAGGTACATTATATTTCGTTTGTCTGATTCATACAAAATCAATCATTTGTCATTTTATGTGAATTATGTGACTATTTCTTCGCCAGGCACAGTAACTGATTTCCTGGCAGCCACTCAGAGCCATATAATATTACAACTAACCCCCCATAAAACTAGGTCAGGCTAGCTGTTTCCCCCTGTTTCCAGTCTTTATGCTAAACTAAGCTAACCACCTGCTAGATGTAGCTGTACATTTACCTTACAGACAAGAGAGTGGTATCAAGTCAAGTCAGTTTGTAATTTATATTTCCCAGTATTTTTTTTCCAGGATGGCGAAGGCATCATCCACCCATCTCTGCCTCTGATTGGCTTACCTGATATTCTTACACTAACCCTGACCAATCCCACTCCTCGTGCCTAAACTCAAGCAGCTCAACCAACAAACGCAACAAGTGCTAGCCAATCAGAGGTGGAGTGGGGCGAGTGAAGACTTTGCCATCCTAGGAAAAAAAAAAAGAGCCCAGACACACAAATCACAATATGCTTCAATGGGCTTTACAGTCTGTAGAGCAAGAAGTGATGCTATCAATATTCTCATCTTACTCTCCACTATAAAAGCAACTTTTGCTTTAAGTAGATAAAAAGGTCGGAATTATTTGAAATATGCACCTTTAAGCTCAGAGCTAAGCTTAAGTGTTTCATTCCTCCTCTGGAATTCGTAAACCTGTACTCTGACTTGCCTGTCAGTGTCCTGATCAGAGCATTTATTTGTTTTCTCAAAGGCTGGGGTTCCACCAACCTCCCTACACTTCAGTCGATCACCTCCACCTCCATGTGCTCGCCCCCACCAGCCAAATCTCAGAGTACAAGGAGTATAAGTTCATTCCCCGGACTGACCGTTTTGTAACTGTGAGTGCTGACAACTAGAAATTCCCTTTTCCACTTTTCTTACACTTTATTTCATAGATTTATTTTATGAATTCTCTCATACAAAGAATATTGTGGTCATTTCAAATGACTAAACATTTGATGCTAATACAGAAACTGATATACTGACTTATGTCTTTTCCATACTTCAATAAAATCAGTGCTTTTCTCTTTGCAGGACGAATGTCTGCTGAAGCGTCTAAAGGCTAACGCTCCAGCAGTCAGTCATTTAGGGAACTGTATGCAGGTCCAGTGAGCCAGCAGCTCACACACTGAACTTCTGGATTATTGCAGAGGTGCATCAGACATCTCAGAGGACTCTTTGAAGCAGTGTAAAACACATGGAGAGGATGCTTCAAAAGAACACTGACCGTGGAAGAGTGATGTTTACCAGTTTGAAGCACTACAGAAGCGCCAACCTGAGAAACAGACATCTGGAAAGATGAGAAGAGTCAGTAAATGAGATGATAAAGCAGATAAATTCATTGATTTTAAAAGGAAGGACTGCAGAGAGGCGACTACACACATTAACTGAGCTGTTAAGTAATAAGATGTACTATATGTGTTGTATATGCATATGTAAACAGTGTGGATGTCTGTATGCACTTACAAACAGTTCTGTGTTCTTTGTGTTGCAGGCTGTTGAGTGCATGAAGGTATCTACATCGATAAAAACTGAAATGAATTGTATTTTATGGTCAGTGATATAAGAAAACAATTGACACCATTGAACACTATGTTTGGTGAGACATCTCTTAAAATTATTTTTGTGCAGAATTTTGTTTATTTGTGTGTGTACCGGCAGCTTGTCCTTTTGGGAGTGAAGGGAGTTTTCTTTAGTACTGATGTAACATGTAGAAGTTCGGGTTTTTGAAGGTGCTTTTCAGAGAGTGCAACGTGACTGTAGTATTAGTTGCATCACTAAATGTGAGTTTAAAAGAACAGTCTGATGTTTTTGGAAATAATTATTCACTTTTCTCCCAAGATTCAGTTGCAAAAATTGAGAATACTCTTGTTTGAAAGCATGGTGTCGATCTTCTAATGTGGTGTTAATGCATGGCAAAAAGAAAACAAATGAGCGTATTTCGCAAAAATGACACATTTTTCCTTTAATCAATCATTTTGGATGTTTATATGTACATATATTTAATTGACAGCAAACATGAACCGCAGAGTACAGTGGGCTCGCAAATGTCATGTCTGACAGGTCGTATTGAGGATTAGTATTTTGAAAATGGAATTTACGCGATTCCTCTGAATGCAGCGGTGGGCCGACTTCAAGTGCTCCTCGGAGTTTCCCAAGTTAGACAATCGCTACAAGATTTGATCAATTTTAACTTTTCTAACCAATTTAGGTCACTCTACCTTGACAGCAAGTAAAATATACAGCTTAATGTCAACGCCAGCAGAAAGTTTATAACGTGAATTTATGAAAAGTCTCTTACCATCAACCAAACATTTACCGTATATGACATCAAAGTCAACTTGTTTCCACTTGAGGGGGCGTTCACGGAATTTTCTCAGTCGGGAGATAATCATTCATTCATTCATTCATCTTCTATACCCCGATTATCCCTTTCGGGGTTGGGGGGGGGCTGGAGCCTATCCCAGCTGTCAACGGGCGAGAGGCGGGGTACACCCTGAGCCGGTCGCCAGCCGACTGCAGGGCAACACACATACACACATTCACTCTCACACTCACACCTAGGGACAATTTAGAGTCACCAATTAACCTAATGAGCATGTTTTTGGTCTGTGGGAGGAAGCCGGAGTGCCCGGAGAGAACCCATGCATGCACGGGAAGAACATGCAAACTTCACACAGAAAGGCCCCGCCTCGGGAGATAATTTTTCCGATAATTCCTGCATGTCTCCGCCTGGTTTCCCGGCTCCTCCTCACCACAAACATGCCCTGAGATGATTCACGCTCAACCCGACCAGCTCGAAGGTTCCGCCGGTCCCTACTTTGACAACGCATAATGGGGACTCAGGACGCATCTGGGAGCGAACAGTGTCCTTTCTGCCAAATAGCGAACAACCAGACGGATACGGAAGTCCTGCTCAGCGTGAGTACCGGCTGTTCTGTCACGTTAAAGAAGCTGGACATGTCCTGACTCTTGCTCTGTCTGCCCGTGTGTTCAGGACGATGAGCTGGTCTGTTTCCGGGACATACAGCCCGGCGCCTCTCATCATTACCTCGTTGTTACCAGGAGGCACATCGACAACTGCAAAAGTCTCCAGAGGGACGATATCCCGACAGGTGAGGGCGACAGGCCGCGAGCACAGGTAGACAGCACAAAGTCAGCAGGCTGTGATTGATGACACACTGTTTGACAGGACAGGTGTCCACCAATATCCATTTATAAATCTGGAACAACTCAATGGTTCCGGTGGTGGAAGTGACTGTACATTTACTCAAGTACTGTACTTAAGATATTTCAGTTGGGTGTTTCCGTTTTATACTACAGGATACTTCTACTGCACTGCACTTTGCAGATTCAGATACATACATAAAATCAATTAATGCATTATGGTGTATTATTATGGGTTAAGATACCAGGCATGTGTAAAGTAGCTGAAATCCATCTAATCTTTACTTTCTGCAACGTTAGTGATGCTTTCACATTAGTTAATTACTATAATCCAGTTGTACATGGTACTTGAAGTATACTCCAATGCTAACACTTTCAAATGTAGTTTTACTAAAGTAAGGTTTTGAATGCAGGACGTTTACTTAAGTAAGTAAGAGATCTGAGTACTTCTTCCTACATTGTCAATATTATTGACTGCATCTGTGAAAACCAAAGGTACAAAGGTACAAAAATACTGCTGTGTACTCCAGTTTTTAGACCGTGTGATGGGACCATAATGATTGTTTCTTTACAGTGGAGCGGATGGTAGAAATGGGAAGGAGCGTACTGGAGAGGAATAAAGTCAGCGACCTAGCTGACATCAGGTAGGTCACTTTTCTGAGAGCTCTGTGTGATACTTCCTTTGCAAAGCTTTGTTCATGTGTTTTTCATTGAATGTGAGCAGGATGGGCTTTCACCTGCCTCCATTCTCATCTGTTCCACACCTCCACCTCCACGCTCTGGCTCCAGCCAGTAAGATGAATTTCAAGTCGCAGCTTCACTATGGGCCTCAGTCTCACTGGTTCATCACAGTGAGTGATGTTTTCATTATGTACGGAGGCTGCAGTGTGACAGCAAAATAACTGTTTGATTGATGATGATTGATTAATTATTTGTTATTCAAAGCACTTTTAGTCACCATCACACTGAACTGCCATACCGCTGTCTAATGTCCTCATTCTGCTCTGTTGCAGGTAGACAAAGTGCTCTCTCAGTTGAAGATTCGCGGCAAAGTCAAATGAAGTCTGAAGGTGCAACAGTGTGAACACTGCAAGCTATTTATTGGCTCACTGAATGTAATTTAAACCAGTTTTCTACCTCAGTTGATATTTTTGAAAAGTGGGCAGAGTTACAGATCTTAGCATATGTGTTTTTTGACCATAGTGAGTCAGTTTTTATCAGGAAAGGTAATTCTACTTTGCATGTTAATGTTAACCTGTTTGTATGAAGTGAATTGATTGAAACAGCTGCTTCTTTCATTCATGTATCTGATGCACTGGGGTGCAACCGTAATTTTAATATTATTATAACATTCATAAAACATCTTGAGATGCTCCAGATAAGGCACATTTGCACTTTCAAGAGGATGTTAATTTGCAGCATGTGACGGGGGGGTGCATAGATATCTGAAGGATTTGTTGGCAGGTTTTGTGTCTAAAATGTGGCCAAATGTGGATTTCCAATTGGAGTGCTCGATAAGATGTGGGTTTTAAGTCTTTGTGTCCGTTCAGATGAAAGATGGCGCTTTAGAAACTGGCAGCTAGCTGTTTGTTTCATTAAGGCACTTCAGAGAGACACTCTTAAATTATTCTGACTTTCTTTTAAATAAGACAATTAATATATTATGTAAAACTGTCTCTTACAATTATTGGATATATTGCCATTTGGTATATAAATTGCATTCATGTTCCCTACAGGATGAATTGTAACAACTTTGGTGATCCATTAAATTTTCATCTTGCACTATCAAGAGGTCGACTGTTAATGAATTTGTCCAATATTTTGGTTTGTGGCAAATGTTAGCATGCTAACACACTAATCTAAGATGGTGAGCGTTACAAGTGTTAGCCTTCTAACATTAGCATTGAGTGCATCACTGTGCTCCAGCTAGCTTACATGTAGACTCAGCTTTGTTACTTTTTGTCTTACCTAATTTTTTCGTGTATCTTCAATGAATGAATTCAGAGGCGAGCGATCCATTTTGAGGTGTAAAACCCTTTCAAATCCAAATCTTGAAATAGCTGCACAAAACAAATCACCTTCTAAATTGACCCAATCAGCTGTCCAAGCAACAACAGCATCATGTTCTATTATTACTTTGATTTGGACTGAGCTGTCTGATCCATTGTCCTCATTACAGTCCCTCAACATAAGAACCAACATCTATGTAATAAGGCAGCTGCAAACTTCTTCCACTGTGAAAAGGTCAGACATCTCAGTTTTAGGGATTTTCCATTTCATGAGTATACTCTTGTTAATACCGATGAATACAAATGATTCAGTGCACATTTTTGCTCTGAAGAACATTTGAAACTTAACAAAATGCTGTTTTAACAGTGACTCAAGATGCCTTCCTCGTCACACTTTTCATAACCATGTCAGTTCTTCCTGGGAGCCACTTGATGTCACTAGTGTAACTTGCAGCTCTAACAGCAGTCAGCGTTTGTGGTTTCATGGTGAAGTTAATTTGTGTGAATGTCTCATGGACGTGTTCAGCTTTAGGTGCGTCACTCAAGCAGCTGAGGCAAATATTCTTTAATTCATTTTTAATTATGTTGTATGCTGTTATGTGAAGTCATGAAGCTGCTCGTATAGTGTAAACCTATACACGCTGTATGAAATGGAAAGTGGATTTAGAGGCGCACATCAGTGTAAGAACTTTTTTTATGAAGTCATACAGAAATGTCTGATGTTTGCATATTTAATACCCAAGTTCGAACAAAACATGTCTTTACAAAAGCTGTTTAAGGAAAACTGATGCATAGAGTATTATTTTACTGCTGTGGACAGTAATGGTGACCACTGTCTGAATGAATCTTGTAAGGCCTGCGTTTCATATGAGGATAAATGCAAGAGGAGACGGGCTGAGGCATCTCTGGCAGCCAGTTGTCAGACTTGAACGGCTACAGGACGCAGTCATCCCTGCTGACCCAGCTGCTGAAATCAATTTGCACATCAGCCAGCGAATGGAGGAGGACCCCTTCCCTGGAGGATCCCGAGATGCAGTTGATGATGGTGAAGAGAAGAGCACCAAGAGACTCAGAAGAGAGAAGGAGGAGTTTGGGTACAGTGACCCTGACAGCTACGGCAGCTCCTCAGACAGTTATTTTGATGATGTAGGTGAAGATGCTGACATGGAAGAGGAAGAAGATGACAGCAGCAGCAGCAGCAAGTGTGCCAAGTGGTGGTTGGCTGACAGTGAGACTGACAGGGACTTTGAGGCCCCTTCATCATCAAAAAGATAACAATTTCATGTGTAATCTGTCCTCTGTCAAACTAGAACATCTTAAACAAAAATTTAAAAAAATGCATTTGAATTGCTTGAGGACTCATTGTTATTGCTTTTAGAAACCAGTGTACTACTGCACTACTCTATGTGTGTGTGTGTGTGTGTGTGTGTGTGTGTGTGTGTGTGTGTGGTTAATGTAATTTTGTGGTTGTATCAGGCAGCACTACTCTCTCCAGACTGAGGCTCGGGGTGAAGATGTGCAGAACGATGCTGCAGAGCTGACCTGGACGGTCCGAGCAGTCTGGACCTGATGCCATCAGGGCCTGTAGCCATCCCCGCCTCCATCTTCCTCAGCTCCTTTCTCACCTGATCTGCTATTATGGAGAGGCTGAGAGGAGGCTGGGGGGTAGAATCAAATCTGTTGAAAAGGAGATTCAGTTCTTGGCCCATTCCCTGCTCTCCGGATTCTGGGCCCCTTCCACTGTCACTATTGTGGCCAGATTGTTTTCAGGCCGTTTATCCCACAAAGAAGCAATGATTATTTCTGCTTGCACATTATCATTTGTTGTTATTTCCCTCGTAACGTTTCTGTCACCGTCTTCATGTCAAATGATATGAAATAAAGGATGATTGTTGTCCGATAATACAGCGGTCCCCAACCGTTTTTGCGCCACGGACCGGTTTCACGTAAAGCCATAATTTGCCGGACCGGCATAGAAACGAATAAGAACAAGTGATTAAAAATACAACGCACCATTACCCTGAATGTAGTTGTTGTAATTAGTGGGAACCCGTGCGCTTATTTCACTTTGCCTCAGTTGCGAGCCTGTCGCCACATTTACGCGGACTTGCAAGCTTGCTGCGTGAGAATCACCTGAAGCGATAAACCCGTATTTTAAGGAGGACTGCTGATATTGTCTCTTAAATGCAGCTTTCTTTTTCTTGGAAGTTTCCGAAGAAGCTCTCCAAAGACGTTTGTTTTTTACTCATTTTTGCTAGCTTGAGGGCTTACTTTCTTACTACCGTTTCATGTGCGGCCCGGTACCAAATGGCCCGGTGATTGGGGACTACTAACTCACTATTTACTGCACTGACTTCCTGTAACTGTTATCATTATCAGTGTGTGTGTGTGTGTGTGTGTGTGTGTGTGTGTGTCAGATCCCGGGACTGATCCGTGCCCGGGTGGCTATTATCATTATCAGTGTGTGTGTGTGTGTGTGTGTGTGTGTGTGTGCGTGTGTGTGTGTGTGTCAGATCCCGGGACTGATCCGTGCCCGGGTGGCTATTATTATTATTGTTGTTGTTATCATCATTAGTGTGTGTGTGTCCCGGTTCAGATCCGGCCTGGGTTATTATTATTCTAAATTTTATTAGCGTGTGTTCCGGGTCGGATCCTGGCCGTGTTGTTATTATTATTATTATTAGTGTGTGCGTGTCCAGGGTCGGATCCCGGGTCTGGACCCGAGTCGGTCCCGGCAAAATCCCGGAACTTACCCGGGACCGATTCGGAAATTTCGCGGGACATTGCCGGGACCGACCCGGAACTTTCCCGGGACCGACCCGGAAATTTCCCGGGACTTTGCCGGGACCGACCCGGAACTTTCCCGGGACCGACCCGGAAATTTCCCGGGACATTGCCGGGACCGACCCGGAACTTTCCCAGCACTTACCCGGGACCGACCCGGCATTTTCCCGGGACATTGCCGGGACCGACCCGGAACTTTCCCGGGAAATTTCCGGATAAGTTCCTAGACCTATCCGAGAAAGTCCCGGGTCGGACCCCAGTAGGTACCGGGTCGGATCCCGGGGCGGATGCCGAAAAACTGATTCATGCCTTTTATTCAAGCTGACTTAACCCAGCTGTTATTATCATTACTATTATCATTGTGGTGTGTGTCCCGGGTCGGATCCCGGATACTGATCCTGGCCTGGGTTATTATTCAACGCCATCTATTACACTTAAACGCGGTAAATCGTTCCTATAAACAGCATATAAATAGGTGTTAAATTAATTTTAATGTAAGCAGTCTTCTGTTTGTTGTCTTGCTCAAATCGTGCCAGCTGGAGAAAGACGAAATCATACCAGCGGCTGACAAACTGGCAGCCTGGCTGGTGACCATTGATTCTTCACATTCTACGTTGATGTGACGCTCCGGCTGCTGCGTGGCCCCGCCCCTCCTGCCGTCAACAACTGGATTCCAGCTATTTGTATTTTCGTCAACTAGCACTGCTAGCCTGCTAACGATGATTCATTGCGCTCGTAAAAAAACGATTTCGCCAATCTGAAGGGACGTTTATTCATTTTTGTTTGCTTGAAACACACTCCATCGATAGCGTGTGCCGATGTGCAGCCAATGTCAGCGAAAGGACCGACGAGAGCGGAGAGATCGCTTTGCATACCGTCCTTTAGCCGCCTCTGAGAGCAGCTAACGCAGCTAGCACCCTACGTTAGCTGGCTGGTTGACAGCTGGTTCGTTTAGCTACGTGCTTTTTGACAGTAGCGTAGCTAAGGTTTACTCCCTGAAACAATGAGTTGTCTCTGACATTGGTGAGTATAATTCCTGTGTCGAGACTTGGTATTATCAAATCATTGCACGTCATTTGTTATGACTCGCTTCAGTGTTGCTCTACGAGCTAACTGACAAGCTAACCATTGGCTTGTTTGTAGCAGCAGCTGCACGGAGCCACGCCTGGACCATTTAAATTAACGCTTGCGTCTGATAACATTGGGTGTTATTTCGGGTGGCAGTTGCCTTGCAATGCTCAGTGTTACAGCACTCAGAAGAATTCCACTGTTTTTGTTGACAGAGCGGACAGAGGCCCAGTTGGTTGTCACGTTGGTGTAACCAGAGCCCATAACTCGTACGGTGGGTCTTGGTTGACTCTCTGGTGGTGCCATCGAAGATAAGTGGGTGAGCCGTAAGTCAACTTGCCGATGGTCCCCTGGTTTTGACCTGTCAGAGCCGCCAGTATGATGCCGGTGAGTGCACACAACCCCTGCTCTCCTACCATAAAACATATGATTGACTCTCTCGTATATTCTTTAAAACAAAGTGCTCTCATAACTAACGGTGGGACTCCCCACTTTTGCACAAAATCAAACCTGTGTGTAAGGTCCAGAAATCATTAACTCTGTGGTGTTTGCTATTCAATCACGCGTGAATTCACATTTGTGTCACATTTTGATTCTCTGACCACTGATGCACGCACAAGTTGCAAGTTCAAGCAAGCTTGCTATCTGTCCATTTGCTTTTCCCTCTTCTGCTCATCTAATCTGTAAGTGAGATCAGTTCCTAAACATGAAAAGCTTATCTTTATCTACATCGGCTTTATCTGTTGTACGCATATTTTACAGCCTGAGTTCAGAGCTGCAGGACTTACAGTTTTCATGTTGGTCACAATGATTGAAACGTCAGGAAGGGGAAATGTACACAGAGCTTACTTGAATGAGTGTGATGTGTCTGAGGTATGTGTGCTTTTAGGAATATCATGTTTTCCTCACACGACTGAAGATGATAAACTTCACACAACCTGTTTTCTCTATAATAGCAGTGTTGAGTAATGTTGACACAAGTGATCGCCATGTTTAAATCAGTAGGTATTGTTGCTTTGGTACAACTGATTCAATTCTGTTGTTTTCCTGTTATTGTTCAAGACACTCTGCGCTGCAAAGAATAGAATACCTGAATGGTAACCTTATTGGAGTCGTGCTTTGTTGGGACCTCTTTGTTATCTTTAGTGCTGAGAATGCAGCAATGGATTGTGGGAGAAGTGATTGCAGCCATTTGGCCTTCAGGGTGGGGAACATGAACTCCAATGCAGTATAAGTTTACAGTCGGTATGTCGTCAACATCAGTGGAGGTGATTCAGTCTTGGTCAGTAATCTTTTCAAGAGATTGCGCATTAGTTGAAAATACAACATCACAGTGACACTTTGTTTGTCATCATTAAAACAGCTTTTGCAACACAACCTCTGGGAGGCTTGTAAGCTTTCAGGAGTACATGGTAACACAGAAGTAACTCCATATTCGTGGTAGCCTCCGTGGACGTTTGTACCCTGTGGCACCAACAGGCTATCAGAGTCAAAGAGCCAGTCGAGCAGAGAGGCAGCCCTGCACTCGGCTCTCGCGTGACTCCAGCAGCCAATGAGACCTTGGCAGATCTAGGTCTGTGTGGCTGCGTCGACTAATGCTCTGTTGTTAAGGGGAACTTTTGAGCTGAGTAGATTGTCAAGTGGCATTAATCTCACACGGTGGAGCTGGGCAGAGCCTGACTTACAGGAAATGTAAACATTGCATCTTATTGCCAGTTTTACCTTTGTTGCAGGAGTGCAGGTTTAAAATGACATCAACCAAGCCATCACAGTTATAACATAAAGCACTCAAAAGTAAAATGTCATAAGTTTAATGGATGTGAATGTCGCCGGTAGACTAATTCCCCAAACTCACTGTGAACAGATGAAAATAGTCAGTTATTGATTTATTTAACAAACCTCACCTATTTAAGACTGTCAGATCTCTTTTCTTACTGGTTGAAGAGATGTACATTATTAATTAGACTTCTCAATGCTTTCCTCTTGCATGCATTAGGCAGCTTTCAATCACAGGGATGTTTTTTTTAAACAGCAGGTTAAATCTTAAAGGGACCTGGTTGCCATGCCTCTGTCCAGCGTTGTATTTTCTCTTAGTCTTTTCAAGGTGAAAGCAAATACATTTCCTAATGAGAATATGAAATAATATCAAAAGAATTTGTGCTTGATGTCTGTAAGACACAGACACTCTGATGTCAAAGCAAAGCTAGTGTCGTTATAACTTGGCTTATCCAGCTTAATAACAGATGGTCTTAGAACATCTTTTTTAAACTTTCATCTTGAGTTTTAAGACATCTTGTGTGCAGCAGTGTCCAAGCGTAAAAGAAGCTAAAAAAAACTCCTTATTTTATGAATGTATAGTTTTAGCCCATTGTGCTTGTAAGAAATGTGTATCGATTAAGATATGATTGAGCTTTTTGTGTGTTTGTGTCTGACCGGAAGCAAAATCATCCCTAGCACTGACCATAGTATGTTTGTTTATCTCGTTGAGTAGATCATTTAGTGAGCTGAATTCAGCCTTGGTTTATTGCAGCGTCTTAAATCCGTGGCGTTTGTGGAAGGTCCCTTCATGAAGAAAAACGGCTTTTCAGTTTAAGTTTGTGCTCTCAGGAAGAATTTCTGCCACATCTTTCTTCTTCATTGTGGGTAAATGAGTGACAGGATTTGTGAGAGGAAATGACCGTTTGAATCATCCTGCTTGAGAGCAGGCCAGCCAGGCATCGCTCTCTTTCTCAGAAGTTAAATGATAAATGTCCCTGTCTCCAGATGTTGCCCACTGCAGCATTATGTGTGACGAGAGGGATACTGTATGTTTCCAGTCATGTTCAGCCAACATGCAGCACGAGGAAGATCCCTTTCTTGCCTGTACATGATAGTGCCATGACCTGCTTGCCGGTCACATCTGTGACCAAACTGTTCTCATGAGCAGGGAGTTGTTGGTGTTGCAGCCACTGGCACAACCCAGGGACAGTTTTCCAATAGAAGGACTTGTCTGCACCCTCCTCCACCAACCACCCTGTGACTCCCTCTCTCTCTCTCTTTCTCTGTTTGTTTCACTCTAGCTCTCTCTCTCTCTACCCCCCTCCCACCCTCCCTGAATTACACATACAGTGTTTTTTCCTCCCAAGTCTCCTCTGCAGCACTGTTCCAATGCACGCGCCGCTGTCTGTTTCAGAGGTCTGCTCGGGATGGCATAACAATTAAGTCTCATGCCTGCAAAAGCAGCAGCGCTATGATGAAGAGGTTTGTGACTATAGTGTTACGCGGCCTTGTTAGCCTCTCCAAGGAAAACCCCATTTGGGCAAAGGAGCACCACCGGCCGCCAAAGAAGGAGATCCGGAGGAAACGGAGGGCGGTCAAAAGAGCCAAGAACATGGGCAGACGCAACTTAGTGAGGGCGGTTGGTATTTCTCCAGTGGTCAGTCAGCTGGATCACTGGAATTTTTGTTTTCTGTGTTGTCGCTCTCTAATTGTGTATTCACACGGTTTGATAGTTTCTATATATGTGAAGGCATGTCTCAGTTATCCGGCATTGGTTTTTTGTGATCAGTTTAAATTCGGCCAAAGTTTGCGCCGTAGTTCTGTTGTATGATTGGTTAGTAGTGTGTCCTGATTTAAGTTTTTGTTATATGGTCTAAGGGATATTCAGCATGAAGGTCTGTGATGAGCTGATTCAATTGTTGGAGTGTCGAATATGACGGACTGTTTCATTACTACAGTGTTTCATTACATCCTCTAATCGTTCGTGTTTCCACCTCAACATGTTCAAATAGTGGCATTAGTCTTCTCTGTATTCAGACTGATGTTGCTGGCCTCGCTTGGCTGTTTTGTGTTCACTATTATCCTCCCTGTACTATATTGTATCTTATTATGCAGCTGGTAGCACTCCAGTGTCCCTTGGGGATTCGCAAAGTAATTATCTATCAGTAAAATGTGAACATAACTAGTCTCCAGCTTACTTACAGACAACACTTTTTTCACTTTCTTTCCCATCTCTTTTTTTCTCTTAATGCTCATGCACATTAGGTCTCAAAAATGACATCCCTGATCGGTCTATGTGGCCACTGGGTCCTAATGCCAACGTAACGGTGTCAGAAGCAACATGAAATCATAGCTGGAGGGTATGCATGGATGATCATACATGGTTTCTGAATTTGCCAAAATATAAGCCGATAATCAGCCGAGTGAAGTCGCAGAGGCTCCCATGCACAAGTGACTGTATTGTTTCAGTTAGGCTGCTGCAGAAAATGTCAATGAATCACACAGATGCATCATTACAAAGGATGAGTCACTTTGTCTCGGAGAAACTCCCGGAGTCACAATCTATAGGTAGCTCAGTGACTAAACCTTGATATTATATGACCGTTATGACAATTATTGTAGCACGAATGCAGCCTGTGGCCACACGCAGTTATGCATCAGTGAAACTTTATTGCATGTTGCATTTGAGTACCCTTTAAATTATTAATGTGTCAAAAACCTGACCTGCAGATGATACAGTTAATAGTAAGCTGTATATTCTGATGTCATCCTAGTTGGAAGACATTGTGAACCATAAGTTAAGTGTGTTGTAGTTGTTGTGGCCCTTTGTTAGTGGAAGTAATTCATTTGAACTAAGTCCTGATAATTGGTTTTCTCTGCATTGTACATGAATTATTTCTTGGCTCAAGTCCTCACGGTTACATGTTCAATCAGCGAAGCATGTGCAAAAACTGTGAATGCTGACCAGGTTTAAAGCAAACTACTGAAATATAAAGAATCCAGATTTCCCTTTTCTAGTCTGTTTACTGACAGCGAGCTGAACTTGCACTGAACTTGCACGAAGGCCATGAAACTCTCCGTCTTTTCAAACGCTGCTAACATTTTTACGTCATTTTGAACGCCCCGCCAAACTCTTGGCTTTGTTATTGATATATTCTCCATCACAGTCACACACAGCCCCGTTTGTCTGTAGCGACACAAAAAGTGAGGCCTGTCACATGAAACAGGAAGGCACACCTCAACCCCCCAGAGTGCTTTGTGCCACAGAAAATACTAAAAATCTGCCACCGCAGAAGGAAAAACACGTCATGTAGATGTGCTGTGACAATGAATAAAGTTTATATTAATCAATCTGGCTTGTTCTCACCTGAAAAACTGCATTACAAAAGCAAAGAAGTCAAAGTTAATGTGGGCTGGTCGACACTTACAGATGGGAAGCATCTTTAAACATAACATTTGACATAACTTTTGATGATCATACAGCAGGTATAGAGGACTGGAGAGGACACTGTCCACTGCTCCTCTCTCTCTGTCACACAGTATGCATATTAATAAGTCTATTAACGAGGGTTGGATATCTTAAAATAGCTTTTTTTGACTGCACAGCTTTTCTCCGGTTCATAAGATCTCTGCACTGTTTATGTTGACCAAAGACACTTTGTTCTAAGAAGAAGCACCACCACTCTAACATTTCAGTGTCCCTGCTGTTGCTGATTTTCTATCAGTCGTCTGATTGATTAGCATTCAATCATTTCAGCCCTTGTCTCCAAGCTGAAGGTCCAAACAGGCAGTGACATATAGATTGATCCAAAGGTTGTGCACATTGTGGCCACTTTGGCTCGTAACCTTGCTAGTTGGCTGCGGATGTTTGGACAGGTAGTGTTGTACAGTCTGTAGCTGCAGGTACAGCAGGAGGACTTGAACCCTGAGCTCACACTTTCAGAGGATGGCTTGAAGACGCTGCATTCAGGTGCAGTTTAATTTTGTCCTCATCCTGTCCTCTGTTTTTTGTCTCCTGACTATGACATTTAGCCAATTAATAGCTCGATTCAAGAATGGTATATTAAGGATAGTTTCCTCAGAAGTCCATTTACTTCACAGATGCTGTAAGGTATTTGTTGTGAACTTAGAAAGAAGTGTGTGGTCTCTGCTTTTACTTCTTTTACTTTTATGTGTGTACAGACAGAAGCATGTGGGGACTTGTTTTGCTGTGCTTCACCTCCCAGCCTAAACTGTATATCTTCAACACTATGGCAGGCTCTAATCATAGTAAACAGAAGTGTGGCAGGCACAGGCATGAGTCCACCAGCAGCTCAAGCTAACAGCCGCAGCCGGTGGACAACATACTGTAGCGTCAGCACACCGGGCCTTGTACATCGCGAGGGTGGGCTAAGCTTTGTCCTTAAACCACACCGTTAGACAATTACATCTTTTCTCATTTGTCCTCTATCTCAAATATCTTCACATTTTCATTCATAACCCATTTTCATATAATAATTCTGCCTGTGTGATTTTCTTCTTTAATGTTTTTCTTTCATAATTCATACATTTTGTTCCCTGTCAGTGTGACTGTTTAAGCTCCTCCTGACCGTTTTTGTCCCTCTTCCAGATGATATTGACGGTGTACCTCAGCGATGGGGAGCAGGCTGTGACTGAGGTGCCCATCACCCCGGAGACGACGTGCCGGGATGTTGTCGAGTTCTGCAAAGAGCCCGGTGAGAGCGGCTGCCACCTGGCTGAGGTCTGGAGAGGCAACGGTAAGGGCTGCTCGAAACTGTGCTGGCTGTTATGGAGCCTGTCGGTGCTCTGCTGTGTTAAAGAGGAAGAACAAGTGGGTGTCACCAGTAGTGCATGAAGGTGAAGTTATCTGAAAGTTTGACACTTCATTTACATGCACAAGAATTTAATTTTACGAAGCAGTAGCCTTTCGTCTTCCTCATTAATGTAAAACCAACCACTTCATTAAAGAAAGAAAGCCAGGCAGGGCTGCGCATGGCTACCTGAGTGGAGGAAAATCACGGAGAAGCCAAAAAGTTTCACACCCTCTAAGAAAATGAAGCCTTTCTTTTTTTGATGTATTCACAAAAATGCATGTTTCCATTCCCATCAGCTGTTATTGGATTACAATAATTCACTTAAAGTACAAGGTTGTGGGTCGGACAAGGGTTACACACTGCTACAGTCCACTGCACTGTCACAGCAGATTCCACTGGGTCCGAGCGATTTGCTCTCATCACCACAGTCGTGCTGACATACCCGGTGTTATCAGCATTTTTTGCTGAGGGGCCACTCCCCTGTTGAAAACAGCATCCCAGCCAAGGGCTTTATTAACCCACGTTATGCAATCGTGTTCGGCTGGTGCCTGACAATGCAGCTGTCTGCCCCCGAAACCTCCTAAAACCTCTCTGTCTTTGTCCCTGTCTCTTTGTCTTTTGGCCTCTCACAGAGTGCCGTCCTCTTGAAACACACCAGAGTTTTAGCACAATCTCAGTAATCCCAGTTTTCCTACAGATGTCGGCACGCGATTTAATTCTGAAACCCTCCATGTTGCCCAGACATAATCAGACGACAGCAAAAAGTGACTTAGGTTATATGTTTTCTTCTGTAGTGTTCTTTACTTTATTAGTCAGTTTTTCAAGCACCACAGCTGTGGTTTGCATTGGCCTGCAGTGTGACACCTGTACTGTGGGTTAGTTAATACAAATAACAGGTAGAATAAACTAGAAACCATCTTCCAGCTGCTATGCCCGTCAACATGTTGACTTTCCGACCCATGAGTACTCAACAGTCATTGCTACATTATTACATAAGAAGTCCGTATGAACCACACCTTCGTACTAATCTCAACAACACACCTGTAAAGTTTCCTGACTGCATCTTGCTCAGCTCTGACACAGCCGTGTTGACAGAATCTGACCGCAGACATAAACACCTAGCAAAGAACTCAAACCGCCTCTATGGTAGTTCCTGCTACAATAGGTGTCTCCAGGACAACATTTTGCCACGATGACACACACATATACACAGATTCACAAAAGGAAAACAACACAAGCCACGTAGTCACAGCTCAGAATTAATTGCCCACATTATCCCTGTCTGAAAGAATTTCTTTCATTCAGCAGACAATTACAGCTTTGCCATGGTTAAATGAAGTATAGTTAATAGCCATTTCCAGTCTTTGTGTTAACCTTAGCTAACCGGTTGCTGGCTGGTTCATATTTAATAGACATGGCAGTGGTTTCAGTATAACTCTTGGCAAGAAAGTAACTAAGCTTTTATCTGGCAACACAAAACTTTGCATTTGACTTACTGGATGCATACTAGAAAACTGAATGAGATGATTTGTTTTCATGAGACGGATGATTTTAACCAATCAGTCTTCTGTCTCTGTAGAGCGTGCGATCCCCTTCGAGCACATGATGTATGAACATCTGCAGAAATGGGGGCCACGGAAACAAGAAGTCAAGTTCTTCCTCCGGCACGAAGATTCACCAACTGAAAGCAGTGATCAAGGTGCGTATAGTCATGATCTCCTCTGTCTGGAGGTCTGTGCCGTCTCTACCTGAAGGAGCCTGGAGGGTGGAGGGTGGAGTCGAGGGCTGTCAGGGAATTCCAGACACCTGTTCTGCTTGGCTGCTCAGCTATGGATGCTGGTGCCAGTTGATGTTTCTCTCTCTTCCTTTCTCACACTGGTATCTTAAGTCTTTTGGGGTTTAGGTGTGTTTGCTTTCTTGCCTTTGTTGCACCTTCAAGCACATTTTATCTTTGCTCGTCCGCCTCACACGCCAAAGATGCTGCTGATGGACACACCTATGTAGCTTTTTGATATCAACTTTCCTAGGTGAGGTTAAAATCAAGTTGTTACACAACACAAATCCTTTTATATTAAAAGTTTTAAAGGCTGTGTAAGATTAAAAAAAAAAAATCTAAGTTTAATTGATGCTTGATGGAGCGTGACAAAGGAATAAATCATTGCTCCGTTTACACACACACACACACACACACACACACACACACACACACACACACACACACTCACACACTCACACTCCATTAACATTCAGCTTTTTGGATTGTTTGTATTGTCACGTGTAAAGCCAGGTGTAAAACACACCCAAGCTTCAAATCAATCCATGAAACAGGCTCCGCAAAAGTTCAGCAAGTCACATTAAATCCACTGGAATTTCATTGAAGTCAGTGTTCATGTGCAGACATGTGAAGGAATTCATTCAATGAGAACTCATTGAGATGTCCTGATCTGATTCATGTTTGCCAAATATTTGGATCTTGACTCAGAAAGTGTATTTTTGCAGCGAAGATACCGTCAGAATATCTGGGAATTTTTAGAAGTCCAGCAGAAGTTTTCTTTCTTTTCCTGTGAAGTTTCAAATCTCATCTTTCCATCCAGCCAGTCAGCAGTGCTTGTCCCAGTCCTTAAATCCCTCTGTCATGTGCAGTCATGTCAGTGAATTTTCAAACCATCCCTGACAATGGTTGTAGCCACTGAATCTGCAGCTGTGTGCGTGCGCGCTCATCTGTGCACGCTCGTGTGTCTCTGGCCTGCCTGCGTTTGTGATGGTGACTGTTTCTTTTTTGCAGGGAGTCAGCAGTCTCAGGATCAGACCAGCCGCAGAAGTGGAAACACTGGAGAGAAGCACAATGAGAACGGGGTGAGACTTCACTAGCGTTATATCAATGATTTTAAAGTAGAAATGTACCTGCAATAACTTACTGCAATTTGTTGCCTTTTTCACACATCGATTAGGGCTATAATGAAAGTTATATACAGCATAAGTGTGTTACACATATATATAGTTAGAGACCAAAAGGAAAAACAATATGAATAACTAAATAGGTTTAAAATTGACTGGAAAATGCTTTGTAAGATAGCGAAGAGTCATATTGTCTAAGTAGTAAGTCATGTGACTCCTTACTACATTTAACATTTGAGAGGATCCATCATGCTGTCAGGCTAACAAGATAGTCTAACTACATTTCCCATGAAGTGTGCAAGCTTCTGTGTGAAACAAGGAAGCTAGTTATCCTAGCTTGTTAACAGTAGCACTGACTCCTGCCAGACTTTCATTTTCATTCACATTACTTTAACATTTAGCATTCAGTAGATTTCTTTGCATCATCTACAAGATGAGCTCAGATGAAACTGAGCTGTATGCTGACTGTTTTCATTGTGTTGCACGATAATGACAAAACTCCGGTCTCTGTGAGTTAAAAGGATCAATATCTGGGGAAGGAGTGTGATACTAAAGCCAGAGTTTGAGAGCAGCATCACAGGGCTGTTCCATATCCACACTCTGCCAGTATTTCCCTGTCAGGTGAACCCATTGTTCTGCATGTTGAGTTCTAGCTTCAGGAAGTGTGTATGCTCGGAGACGTGAAAGACTCTGATAAGAGCAGCCTCCGGCGTGGCATCCTTTCTCTCTCCGACCGTCTGTCCCAGATTGCACAATAGGAAAGTGTTGCAGTCAAGGAATCGTAACTAATTCAACCTTAAGGGTGGAGGGAAGAATCCAGCGCAGCAGGAGATGGAGGGGTTGTGGTGTTTGTTTTCAAAAAGATTGTAGCACAAGAGCACCCAGAAGCCATTCCTTTTATGAGCCTGAAAATCCACTTTTGACTCGGTGTGGAGGAAGTATCATGAGGTAATATATGTTTTTATGGATGTAGAAATCGGTTATTGATTGACTGTTTATTGTGGCAGTATGCAAAGACAAACAGGTGTGTCACCTCTATTTGTTCTCTCAGAGAGGAAAACACAAGTTGCATGGCCGCCTGCACTTAACCTCCCAAGTGCCGAGTCTCATTTGTGTCCGAGTTTCTTCCTAATATCTGATTTAGAGGATTATATCAGTCAGCCTGCTGGATGATATAACGGGCCCTAAGAGGATCATTGCTTTGGCTTTTCCACGGGCTGCTGCCCAAACCGCAGGGCTTTCTCTCCACCGAGCACAGCCGATCACCCTCGAAGAGTGACGCTGCCTCGTAAAGAGCAGAAGTGCCTCAAGGGAACGCTATAGTGATCATGCACATGATCAATTTGGTTCTTAAATATCACAATTTTAGCTTAATGGCAGTGTTGAAACATGTCATTTGCCAAAAGCTGAAATAAGTCAGTGAACTAAAACAAATGAATCGCCAACTGTTTGATAATCAACTAATCATTCATTGGAATATTCCCTATTTCCACTTCCTCAAATGTAAAGATTTGCTCTTTTTCTTCGCCCTTCATCATAGTTAATTGAATGTGTTTTAGTTTTGGAATTGCATTTGGCTTCGCTTTTTGATTCTGCACACAGGTCAATGAATTGAGAAAATAATCAGTCATGAAAATGATCAATAGCTGCAGCGCTACATATGTAAATTTGCCCACGTCAATAATCCCTAGGCCTGCAACTAACGATGACTTGCATTCTCAGTTAGTCTGCAATTTATTTTCTTGATTAATTGATTCGTCATCGTCCATAAAATGTCAGATATGAGTGAAAAATGCTGATTATAGTTTCCTTCGGCCTTCCTTCATGGAACATCATTTCATGAGTGATAGTCATGAATAACTGGGTTCTTTTATTCTCAAACATTATCACGATATTGTCATACTGATAATGTGTTAATGTTATCCATAATCATGGCTCGCTGTCCATTTCCGATAAGTCTAAATCTGTACAGTTGTTGGAGGGAGTAATGCAGCCTCCCAGCAGGACGACGTCTCTCATCGGTGAGGCTGTGGCTGCTCTCTCTTCCTTCCTCGTCTGCTCAGTCGGGTGTTTCACCAACTCCCTCTTCATCACTGTCTGAGGGTGTGTGTGCGTGTGTCTCGTTCTCCCTCGGGTGAATTGCCACTGATGCAGTGTTGCCTGAGTGCATTTGAGCGTGGCTGTATGTGTGCCAGTGGCTTCCCCCGCTCTCCCCATCTCGTCTTCGGTTGAGTCACCTCCACGTCCCCACTCCCCCCCCTCCGAGTCTTCCCACACATTCTTATGTCTAAATGCTTTAATGAATGTCAGGTAGGAGAACGCTGTCTGCGCCACGTGTGCAAAGCTGCAAATGCAGTATCCGTGCTGATGTTGTCGGTGATTAGATGAAGTGCGACGTCTTGTCTCACTTCACAACACCATAAAAGTCAGATTCTTCCCGAAAAGAAGCATGTTTTATTCAGACAGGATGAGTCACAAAACTGCCTCTTCTAATCAAATAGAAGCAGTTTATAACAATATTTTTGTCTTCTGCATGTCATGTGTATTTCACCTGGACTTTATCTTCTGTCTCCAGCTTTGAACATGCATGTTTCAAAGCATGCAAGCTGCAAAGCCTACACTTATCATATAACCTATCAAACTAATATAATTCAGCTTTTCACATCATCATCCTCTCTATGCTTCTTGCTAACCCAATCACGTTTAAAAGAGTGCTCTCTCTGAGCTAGTATTCTCCATTTATTCTCCGTGACATTCCCTGCATCATCTCCTCCCTCTTTGAACACGCTTCCTAAAGGCAAAGTCTAGGAGCGCTTGAGCATTTCGGCACCGCTCCGCTTGTCATTCGAGGGGACTGTATTCACCGCTCACTCAGTGTGCTGTTTCATTGAAGAGCAGCAAGCCAGTGTGTTGACTGTAGAAAGTGCTTTGAGGAAATTCAGAAGTCTGTCTGGGGGAAAAACAGAACAGAGCCAGTTTTCCTTTATTCTGTGAGCTCTTGAACAACATCTGGGTGCTGATTTCTGGCTCAAGAAGAGGACTTCATTGAGAATGTTTATGGAGGTGAACCATTTTTTTTCTCTTGCTGCAGTTACACCTGGAATGATTAATTGTTAAAGTCATTTTTCTAAGTCAAATGCCAAACTTTCCTTCCCTTTTGTGTGCGATTGTTAGAAAGTTCTTCTTTCTCTTTCATTGTTAGTAAACCTGGGAGATAGAAGGGGAATTCCTCTGATTTCATATGAGCGTTTACAAGTGTTGAGGTATGCTACTGCATATGTGGAAAAAAAGGTGTAAAAACCCTCAGAGGGAGCTGTGTGAAGTCTAAAAAATTGCCTCAAGTGATGTCACTTGAGTCAGTGTTAGGTGGGACTGAAAACTATAAGACATGAGCTTGCCAGACCTGTGTAGCCAGCTCCTTATCTCTGCTTGAGGCTAAAAGCTTGATGCTACATTAACCACATTAGCGGCTACTAGCATGACATGTCTGAATCTTGAATTGCATTGTGGGTAGTGGTTGTTTTGATGAGGAATAAGAATGCGTGGAATAAAAAAGACGATGTCTCTGCAATTGATCGCGAGTCCGACTGTTACAGGGATGCAATGTGAAGCCGGTGCTCCGTGAAGTTTTGGACTTTTGGTTGTGCACAGAAAGCCATTTAATGACATCATCTTAGAAAACTGCAGTGGACAGTTTTGTTTTTACAGTTTTATGATCAAGAGAATAATTTACAGATTACTCAATAATAAGAATAAGCGTTAATTGAGTTATTAACAAAACCATCAAGGAGCTCGGTGAAGCTACATCATTACATTAGAATGTAGTGTGTGATACAAACTATACAGGGATCCAATTAAACCATTAAACCAAAAATGTGTACTTCTTATTACAAAGGCCAACTGAGTCTCATCGCAGCGAGTGTCCCGTCATAATGACGTTGGGAGGCTCTTTGTGGAGGAGGCAGTGCCCGACTCTCACTGCTGTTAAGTCTGCTGCTGTTTGACCCTCTGGCTGCAGAAGTCTGACATCTTTTAAAAACATTTCTGCAAATGGTTTTTTGCGTAACATGTTTCTTTGTACTTGTTTCTTTTGTTTTTGTGTTTTTATTCTTATGCAACACTTCTCGCTTATGTAACTTTCATGCCGGATGTATTTTTCTGCTCTCACTCGCGTCTTTGTCTTAAAAGTGCTATTATGTCAAACATTTACCTGGTTCTTGACACTGCACAGGCTCTCACAGTTGAGTCCTCCAAACTAGCATTTAGATGTTCTAGGTATTACTCAAAGAACTGAACTTTTCACCTTCTAGCTTTTACTCAGACTGTTGTTGTTTCGGCTGCAGGAATAGTCATGTATCCCTTTAAGTGTGTCACGGTACTCACAGCAGCCCCCATAGGGCAAAACAATAAATGTTGGGTCATGCCCTGGTTTGAACCAAACAGCTTTTAGTATGCGGGAGATGGGGTTTATTGCACAACATTGTTATTTTATATTTATTTTTCTCCTAATGACCTAGGGCCCAGCACCAGTAAGTACACCCTTACTGTTTGAAATGTTTAGAAATCCTCATTTATCATCAGCCTCAAATGTATGCTAGTGGCTCTTCATTTCAGTGGGTGTCAGCATCGGGACCACTCTGCTCAGATTTCAGTGTGTTGACTGGTTTTCATGTGTATGTGTGTTTAGGTGGGGAATCAGCGTGTGGAGCTCACGCTGTCGGAGCTGCAGGAGATGGCCACACGGCAGCAGCAGCAAATCGAGGCTCAGCAGCAGATGCTCGTTGCAAAGGTACCCAGAAAGAGGAAAGTAGATTTTGAAAGCATCCAACTGAAAAATCCCATCCCATCCCCTCCCTTCAGGCCCCCCTCCAGAGCCACTCTCCAGAGCATTAGGGAGAGGAGCGGTGATGAGAAGACCGGCTCTTTTAATAAATACATAAATAAACAACTATAACCATAATCATATAAAAATAAGCAAAATGCCTGAACAAACATACCCCTCGGCCTTTCAGTCTGAATTGGCTCCACTGTTCACAGTTACTACTCACTGCTGTGTGTGTGTGTGTGTGTGTGTGTGTGTGAACTTTGTGCTACTGGGTTATCTGTCAGCTCAGGGAGTGTGTGCTGGAGCGCAGCCCATCATTGTCATCGCCAACTGTATCCAATTACCTCATGTTTCATTCACTCAGAAGAAAACACCAAATATCATAATGAACGTAAACATCGAACATGGGCACTATGAGTGTGTTGGTGTTATATTATAATGGTCTTCCTACTAACAAAATAGCATGCTGCAGTAATGTGGCATACGTGGACGGCTGAACTGTTCTGAGTTAGTGCTGAGGAACAGGAGGAGGTTCAGAGAGGCTCACCACAAGCTGACAAGTCTGAGATATTTGAATCTCTCTGGTCATAATATCTCAGACATCCGCTGTCTCACTTACTCTTCTACTGATTTGAAAGGTTTTATTTCAACCAATCCCGAGTTAGTGGTGATTGTTGGAGCAATGTAATGATGAACCAAGAAAGTGAGTTTTATTTTGTTTTTGTCGCGTTTGAATGAAGTGTGTTTTACGAGGATAAAATGACTGTTTCTGTAAATGGAGTCTGGTGGCTTTGGCAAGAGGAGTAGAAAAACTGTTTCTGGTTAAACGAAACGGATCTTGCTCTTTAACAAAAGGGTATCTTCGTCAGGATCCTTTCCATTATGTTGTCAGTCACTCAGAATAACAAGCTGAGTCTGTCAGGGGCAAAAATAAACACTTTTAGTGAACGTACTTGGAGGGAGGAATTACATGGCAGTCTGTTCGGTGGCTGCTGGCTGCAGCACTCCCGCTAAATACTGGAAAAACTCCAAAAATTGTTGTCTGCATTTGTCTCGTTATACTGGTTTGCCCTCTTATGAACGTAATGTGCAAAAATAGATATTCTTATGGTTCGAACCTTGTTTTTTTTTTGTTTTTTTTCTGGAGTGCATAATCAAAGGTCATTTTGGCCAGTTTTAACAGCCCCACCGAGTAGTCTGATCCAACAGACCGGGCAGAAGTTCAAGGCCTCAACAGGCCAAGTGAGTTCAGGAGATAATTGACTAGTGTTGAACTGCTTTCATCCAAAGAATCCCATCATGACTTGAAACACGGGCAGACAGTTATGTAACAAATGAGATGGGAGGCAGTGTGAGTCACAGTGCTAGTATTGTCCAGTCTGTCACAACTCATAGTTCAGTCATACAGGAACCAGTGTTTACTCAAGCATGGAAATTATTCATGATTTTGAACACTAAGGATTTCTACCTTTCTCCGACCTTCTCTTCTAAAAGGAGACTTTATCTTGTAATGGAAGGAATAAGAGTTCGTTGGCAAACCTCCACACGACCCGTCTACCTCGTCAGTCTCTGTGGCTTTTCAGCGCACTAACTAAGTCTGACCACCGTGCTCGTGGTGTGCCGATCAGTCATGCAGGATGAAGCCCACTGTAGACCCGCAGATAGAAAAAAGTATTCATTGCCTTTGTCGTGGCGTCTGAAAAGTAGGCCCCACTCGAAGCCCTGCAGCCATTTGGAAACCCGGGCCTGTCGTTTCCTATTTTAGGACCATAACTGGAGCAGTTCTCAGTTGGGTAGAGAGAGTCATCTGACCCTTTCTTCAGACTTCAGATAGTCTTGACATGGCACAGCATTTCATTTAGTGCATACAGTAGAAAGATTTAGCCTAGTTTCACGGTGTCTGCCACAGAGATATTCTGCAAGCCTTGGCGTGGAGCCTTGCTGGTTTTATATCCATCCAACTGTTTTGATTTTTGACTTATAATCATACGCTAACCGTTTGTCTTTAGTATTTCTTCCCAAACTTGGAAAAAAAAGCAGGTAGTGTTGAGACATCATTTTCTACCTTGTGTTTGCCTGTTTCTCCACAAAATGTCAACCTCCGTCTCACTCTCTGAAGGAGCAACGTTTGCGTTACCTGAAGCAGCAGGAGCGGCGTCAGCAGCAAGCTGTTTCCGAGAGCGAGAAGCTGCAGAGGTTGAAGGATCGTGTGGAGAGCCAGGAGGCAAAGCTCAAGAAGATTCGAGCAATGAGAGGCCAGGTGGACTACAGCAAAGTCATCAATGGCAACCTCTGTATGTATACTCCCCACAATCATGCAGTCTTATTTTGAAAGTTGTGTTCATAACAAAACAGATTGAGCTAGCTTGCTAGGAGAAGTCACCCTACATGTACATTATGAATGAGCTGCTGTGATTCTTCCATTCCTCACACCCAGCGGCAGAGATCGAGCAAGTTAGCAGCCTGTTCCAAGAGAAGCAGGCAGAGCTACAGTCTGCGGTGTTGAGGGTGGAGCAGCTCAGCCTGCAGCTGGAGGACCTGAGGAGGGGAAAGCTCAACGGCATACAGACTGCCCTGGGTGGCCAAGTCACCGGCGCTGCAGCCCTGGAGCTCCGTAAACTCTACCAGGAGCTTCAGGTACTCCATAGCAGAAATAATTGCAACATTGATTGAATGCTTTTAGAGCTTCCACTATGTTTATGTTTACTGCAGCAAGGGCAGTATCTGTTGTTCCAATGAATCTGTACATGTGTTTGCATCCGTGCTTCATCCACAGATCCGGAACAAGTTGAACCAGGAGCAAAACAGTAAGCTGCAGCAGCAGAAGGAGCTTCTTAACAAACGCAACATGGAAGTGACGCTCATGGACAAGCGCATCAGCGAGCTGCGGGAACGCCTCTACAAGAAAAAAGCTGAGGCACGTCAAAAAGAGAACCTTCCTGTAAGACTGAGAGCGATTACCACACCAACTCATTAAGAATCTATTTGTTGTAATGCTTCTGACAAAAGTCTCCCACCTCAGGAAGAAGTCAGTCCAGACACTCCGGGTGTGCAATGTTATGTGAAATACAAACTTCTTTTAGCTTTTAAAGTCCACCATCTTCTTCTGTGTGCTTAAGAAAATCATTTCTGGTGACTGAAACTCCTTATGAAATAATGAAAGTATTGAAAGGAGTTCATTTCTTTTTCCTGTCAACACGTCCAGCATTTGAAACTTCTCTGTGTGTCTCCTCTTACAGCTGAACAGAGCCAACGGGCCTCCCTCTCCACAGCCAGCTCCCGGCACTCTGGGCCGCGTCGCTGCTGTCGGGCCGTACATCCAAGTCCCCGTACCGGGCCGACAGGAAGGAGGCTACACCATACCACCTGACCCACTGAAGCCTCAGACTCTGGGTGTAAACAACCAAGCCAACCATGGCCGCGCCAAGTCAGGTTGGTTAAAACCAATAAAATTACATTGCGGCGTTTATTTTTTCACAAAATGCAAGTGGCTGTAGAAGCAAAAGCACTGACTTCAGGTTAAGCTTTGAGGTGAATTTCTTGTCTTTCTTTCCTCGTTACAAAAGCATGGACAGTCAGACAGAGAAGGAAAAAAAGCACATGAGAAGATGATTCAGTTACAGAGCGGCTTGGATGCATGTAGTCCCAGAGGCAGAAGTCTCACACCACTACACATTTAACACATCTTGCATGAAAAACCTGTGACTGTAATTCCCTCCCGGCCCACCGCTGTTACTCTTCCTACCTGACTCCTCGGTTAATTCTCCGCCTGGGCTTGATTCCTGTGATTTTTTCCCCTTCCTCTCTAACCTTCTTCTCTCCTTGTGTTGTGTATGCTGTGATTCTCTTCCTTTTCTCTCCTCCTCTCTCATGTGTCTGTGCTGTCCTGTCTCTGTGATGTCTCTGTATCACTGGGTGTGGGGTTGGGGGCAACTCTTCCTGGGGCAGACGGTGTGCGAAAGCCTCCCGGCCCTTGGAAGGTGTCTGATTTAGACATCGTTGTGGACCCGGTTACCCCGTCCCTTCCAGAATCACACCCGGGCACCGGAGCCTCCACTGGCTCTGACGGCACGTCCCGTGAGTGCACAGTGCTGCAGAAGCAGAGGGGTGGCGCTCCCTGAACCTTCTCGACTGTAGCACAGGATCCTCAGCAAACACATCCATAAAACATCCTTATCTTTTAAATATCATCGCCAGTTTAATTAGTGATTAGTGAGGAATTTAAGATTATTATGGTTGTGTTCTGCCCGGTCATGCCTTGAGTCACTAAATAATGTTTTAATGCTCCAAAAAAACATCTCCACCAGATAAATGAATGCACAGCTGTGGAATCTGCGTAGGAGCTGAACGTTACTGCCTTTTTAACGTGAACAATGGCTGACTGATGGAAGCATCCTTGCTTTGCATCATTAAGCTCTCCTGCCCGTGCAGCATAGAGCCACTTTTCCTGTTGACATTTCATCTGGAGTGTTTCCTCTGCGGATTGGCTGATGACGTCAAAGTGTTGGCGGTGCCATCTTGAAACACTTTGCTGCCATCTGCAGACATTTTACGCTCTTAATCACAGTTGACATCATGCCGCATATGAAGAAAGTGTCACTGAGGCGCTGCTGATCCTGTGTGTGTGTTTGTACACATCTGAGAAGGTTCAAAGAGTTGAGTACCTATAATGTCTACACATGCAAACCAGTCCATAATATTTGGGCTTTGTTGTAATTTCATAACATTCTCGGCCTGCCTAACCTAAACTTTCACACCACGTTCTCAGGCAAGCCAAGAGAATCACTTTTTAGTTGCCAAACATGAAACATGCACAAGCAAAATGAACTTGTACATGTTAAAATGTCATCAAATTTACTTTGCAGCTGTCACTCCCGATAACCTGTAAAGACACAGATCAAACTACTTCCTTTTAGATTTACTTACTGTAGTTATTTTAAATCTGTCACAATTCTACAAACCCAGAAAAGTTGAGATGCTGTTAAAACATAAATAAAAACAGAATGCTTGCATTTGCAAACAAACTTTGTTTACCGACAACAGTTTTATGAAGTATTCCTGAGCCCATGTAGTCATATCCTTTCTACAATCATGCGTTCACAAAGTGGTGAACCTGTCCCAACTTGTGTGAAACATGTTGCTGCATTAATTTCACAATAAGCATATATTTACAAAAATCAATGAAGATATGCATCAAAAAGGATTAGCAGATTAACACATTGCTTTATTTATGTTTCACGCAGCATCCCAACTTTTTTTGGCGGTGTACCTCGGTGTACCTATCAGGGTTGTACCTTTAAAGACGCTTTAAAGGAAAGATTGGCAGCTGCTTTATTTCAAGTTATCATGGGTATTAAGTAGCACTCTGTGGCTTTATTTACTACAACTCTTGCCGTTGTTCTGTTGCGTGTTCCTTTTTCCATCCTCTCTCTTTTCACCCTGTCCTTGCTGTCTAAAGGTACATTTTTTATCACGTACATACATTTTTAAACTCATCAGTTTAGTCTTGGAAACAAACAGCACTGACATTAGTGGCATCTTCTACTAAATCACAGCTTAGCTGCTATTTAGCAAATGTAACTTCATTAAAACACTCCATGACTAGATAAAGTACACAGTAGCAAAATACTAATGCAGCCATGTTCATTGCAATCATTGCTATGATTTGAAGGCTCAGGATTTTTGTCCTATTGATCAACAGCCAAACATTTAATCTGCAGTGTTTTTGATAAATTTTATTTTAAGAAGAAAATGCCCTCTAATACAGAAATGTTATGATGTGTCAGGCATTTTGAGAAAGTGCCTCCCTGAAAACTCAGTTAATGTAAGCTTTCTGTCTATTGCAAGAACAGCCTACAGGAAAAGGTGTTATCCCCATATTTTTGCCTGTGTTAAGGAAATTTCTCCATTAAGCTGTTTCTATGAAAAACCATTGGCTTTGCTTCCACGACCTGGGGCAGTTTGCGTAATAGAGCTATTTGCTTGAATTTGTGATTGTTACAGAGCTGCTTTGATTCTCTTTGCTTATACATGTGGAAAACGCTGAATTCACATTGACTAAAAGGCAACAGGGATTCCGGTTGAACGTCTCTTAATGGTGTCTGGTTAATAGGAAAGGCTTCTCAAAATCCTGAACCCTCCATTAAATACCAGTCCTAGGTCAAAATGGTACAGCTAAATTTGTTCTGTGTGTAGAAAATGTTCCACATACTCATGTTATTGAATCACCAATATTCTTCTTGATGTGCTTAATCACACAAAGTGATACGTGTCAAGTAGAATTAATAAGAAAATGGTACCATTTGGACCTAGCTCTGGTGGACATGCTTTGTCACTACGCTGAGTTGTTCACAAGGGTTATGCTTCTCATGCCACCTCAATCATTGGGTCTTTTTTCTCCTTTGCAACACGCTGACTGTGTCCTGTCTGTGCTCTAGCAAATGATACTGGTTGGCCTACTGTAGGCAAGACCAGCACATCTCTAAAACCTCCTGAGAGACGAGACTCAGGGACTGATACCCAGGGCAAGAGCCCTCCCTCAGGCTCCCCCGTTGCTCCAAGTGCAGAAAAGGTTAGTCCTGTTTAGTAGGTTTTGAAATGTATGATGTAATGTCACATCTGTCACATTGTTTGTGCTAGAGATAAACTGTCATGGAGTCTTGATTTAATATAAAATTAGTACAAGAATTCAGGATTTATTTTGTGTGTGATCTCATGCTTCTTCACAGGTGCTAGACTCCAAAATGGCCGTGTCCTCCCCTGCCATATCCAAGCCACAGCCGCCCCCCTATGGCTCGCACCTCACCTCCGCGAGCTCTCTCAGCTCCTTGGAGCGCCGTAAGGATGCGCCTCCTCCGCGCCCACTCCCAAACCCACCAGCTCCTGCTTGGCCCCACGTCTCCCCCTCCACAGGCTCATCCTCCCAGCAGATCCAGCAGCGAATCTCAGTGCCGCCAAGCCCCACCTTCCAGCCTAATGCACCGCTTTTCCCCCCCGGGCTGAGTGAGCGACTGGATCCTCCACCAGCTGTGGCAGTTCGTCCCTTCATGCCAGACAGAGGATCACGGCCTCAGTCACCCCGAAAGGGCCCACCTACCATGAACTCCAGCTCCATCTATCACATGTACCTCCAGCAGGCAGCGCCAAAGAGCCAGTCACTCAAGCCTGCTGCTCTCAAAGCAGGTAAGGTCGCTTCAAAGAGATGCTCCAACATGTGGGGCCTTACTGTAAAATTCCATGAGAGAAAATGTGTTTTCATGATTGGGTAGTTCAGTCAAAATAATGTTGATGTCCTCCAGTATAATCCCACACTGTCTTTTTGTTTCTAGTATATGGGAAGCCTGTTCTCCCCCCCAGCTCGACTCCCCCCTCGCCCCTGCCTTTCATCCAGTTGGGAGGGGCCTTCCCTTTGCTCCAAGGCCAACCCAGTGGTGAGGACACTTTTGACGGAGAATTTGATGATCATGAGTGCTTCCAGCACCCGGAGCCCTCAGCGCCTCCTCCCAGCGTGGAGAACATCCCCCGACCGCTCAGCCCGACAAAGCTGACACCCATGGTACACTCCCCCCTGCGCTACCAAAGTGACGCCGATCTTGAGGTTCTTCGTAAAAAGCTGGCCAATGCTCCAAGACCACTGAAGAAGCGCAGCTCCATCACAGAACCAGAGGGTCCCAGTGGACCCAACATCCAGAAACTGCTCTACCAGAGATTCAACACTCTAGCAGGAGGCATAGAGGGAAATGCAGTCAGTGGCTCAGCAGGTGGAAACGGTGCAGGTAACGGAACGCCGTTTTATCAACCAGCTAATCCTCCTGGATATCTGGGAGGCGACTCTGTGGCTGATACAGACAATGGCAACCTCCCCTCTGAGACGGCGCTACCTCCACCGCCAGGGGTGGAGGAGCCGGGCTCCGAGGCTGCACCTTCATCTACTGATGCCAATGACAACGAGCCACTGCCCTCGCCACCAGAAGGGCTGGGGGATCCCGCTGAAGCAGAGGGACCAGAGGGAGACGACAACAACAACAACGTGGGAAGCTCTGAGGCGTCACTGCCCAGCCCGGTGCTGGAGGTCACCACCCCAGAGGAGAGTGGCACGGCGGTCTCACAGCCACTGGTCAGAGACACACCAACACATCGACACTTGACACAAGAGTTGTATTTTCAATAAATAAAGTTGTAACTCATACATCCTTTCTTTATCACCACAGGAGAAGCGCACAAACCTGAAGAAGCCAAACTCTGAGCGCACTGGCCACGGCTTCAGGGTGAAGTTCAACCCTCTGGCCCTCCTGCTGGATGCCTCTTTGGAGGGAGAGTTTGACCTCGTCCAGAGGATCATCTACGAGGTATGTCCTGACAGTGTGAGTATACTCTTAATTAAATTGTATTTGCATGTAGGATACCCACTCATCCTTTCATCTGGGTGTGTCTTTTGTTTTCCAGGTGGAGAATCCCAGCACGCCCAACGATGAGGGCATCACACCCCTGCACAACGCCGTGTGCGCTGGACATCACCACATAGTCAAGTTCCTGCTGGATTTTGGTGTGAACGTCAACGCTGCAGACAGCGATGGATGGTGAGATGATGACGCAAGTTTGATTCAGCTTGATCTGCTGTTGTATCCATCTCTATTTATGATGATTCGTGTGTGTCTTTCTATGTTGTGTTTGCGGGGCAGGACTCCGCTTCACTGCGCCGCCTCCTGCAACAGCGTCCATCTCTGCAAGTTGTTGGTTGAGTCGGGGGCCGCCATCTTTGCCAGCACCATTAGTGATGTGGAGACTGCTGCAGATAAATGTGAAGAAATGGAGGAGGGCTACATCCAGTGCTCCCAGTTTCTATATGGTGAGAAACAAGGATTCAAAAGTAGAATATTGTCATTGTCCCTCCAGCTCAGTCAGTCCAGACTTCATCAGCTCTGGTTCTATAAGGTATATTGATTGAATAGATTTGTAATATTGACAGTCTGTTTGGGATTCTGTTATGCAGGCGTTCAGGAGAAATTGGGTGTCATGAACAAAGGGACGGTGTACGCTCTGTGGGATTATAAAGCTCAGAACCAGGACGAGCTGGCGTTCAGCGAGGGGGACGCCATCACTATCTTGCGACGACAGGACGACAGTGAGACAGAGTGGTGGTGGGCGCGACTTGAAGACAATGAGGGCTACGTGCCCCGCAACCTGCTGGGGGTAAAAACTAAATCTGTTTATCTCATTTCAGCATGATCAGGGTAGGGCTAAACAATTAATCAGTGTCTGGCATGTACTCCATGACCGGTTTATTGTCCATCTACGGTTTATGGAGTACGTATCTTTTCAGTAAGGAGAAGAGAGATACATAATGCCTAACTGCACCAATGATGTCAGCACGTCTTTTCATCATTTCTCCTCTTTCTCTTTGCAGCTCTATCCAAGGATCAAGCCTCGTCAGCGCTCCCTGGCATAGTGTCTCACACCGCTGACCTCTGGCTAACAGCTGGACTAGTGTCAAAACCCAGAGCAGAGAACAAAGGAGCCTGGTGCTCTGTCCTCTCCCCCCGTGGCCATAACCTCCCCCGGCCTCGTGCTTCTCACTAAATCCTTTCTCTGAAGCAGTGGGCACCAGACTCTGACACACACATTTACATCTGCACACACGTAGACACAGTGAAACACAAGCACTCCAAATGCGAAAATCTCTTGAACCACTCCATCCTGATGCCCCCCCAACACACACACACACACACACACACCTTTCAACCCATTGCTCTGTCATTGCCTCAACTTGATTTCCCCCTGATTCAGTGTCATCTCTGTATCAGACATCGACTTGAAGAATAAAACACTAACCCTCGTCTCAGTATTTCTTGCAGTGTTCACACTACTTCAGCCATCTCCCTTATGCGTTCTATGGTGGTTCTACTGGTTTACATGGTGACTGGAAAATCATCTCCAATGGTGAGAAGTTGCTGATTTCTGTCAGTGAAATGTAATTCGAGTTATGAGACATTACGTGTGTTTTGTATTTCGCCGCGTTTGCCCCTTGCACGAAAAAACTCTAATGCAGAAAAATGTGCTCTGTGTTCAATTATGCTGTAGTCTAACCACCAAAGATGAATATAGATTTAACACTTTTAATTCTATTCCTCCAGAAGACCTTGCAGAAGTGTCGAGGAACGAGATAATCAATTGATTTGCTGCTATCAATACTGATTAACAGCCGCCAGGAGTTGATTAATAGTCCTTCTAGATATTCTCCTGCAGCAGAAAATAGAAAATGTTGTAAGTCATCAGTATTAACGACAGAGGCCAGTCAGAACAAATCCACCTTATTAAAGCAAAGATGAAAACAGATTGACAGCTCACAAATTGTCACGAATCGCATTTCATGAACATCACTGCAAGATGTGTCTCTTCATTCAGTGTCATCTGTGCAGAATGTGGATGCAAGACTGCTCTGGATGTGTTGCAAGAACATTAATAAACTTTAAGCTGCCTGCCAATCATAACTGAGGCTTCAGAAGATGAGAGTTTGAGATGTGTCAGTGGGGATTTCTGGTAGTCCGATTAGTCGTGAAATGAACAGCTCACGTGCTGCAAAAGATAAGCAGTATTGTGTTTTAGCAAGAAAAAAAGTTGCCAAATTGAGAAGCTACAACATCTGTAGAGTGCGTGTAAAAGGTCACAAATGTCAAAGATCTGCTACCTGAGGTATGGCAGGAATTAGGATTTGGAAAATAGTTTGTTTTATAGCCTTTAATTCCTCAGTGGTGAGGCGGTGAGGATCAGCTCCACAAAGACACAAAGTTCTCGATGTTATCGTGTCAGTTTTGTTTGTTTTTTTCATACCGATTAAGTCATTCACAATATGTCTACCGTTGTTAATTAGTCCATGCATTTACAATAAGTTGGACCTCACTTCAGGGATCCATAGTCTTTGTGACTTCTGGCACCTGATAAGATCTTTTTTTTTTGTTAAGGTTAAACCCGACAACATGACAAGAAGCAGTATGTCCACATGAAACTCCCAAATATATTCATATATTTGTAATGGAATCCAGATGCTGCACCTCAAAGAAAAACACTGAAATCATTACCCAGATCATCTTATGATCTTTGTTTACCCCACTAGACAAAGTTAGCACTCATTTCAATAACTTCTTTTTTAATAGAAGCTGCTAAGTAATTCTCTGGTCATCGAACGTCACAGTTTTTTTTCTGTGGCTGTGACAAACTCCACTTGAAATACTTTATCTCAGGACCAACATGGTGCTGCTGACACTGTTCCACCACTAAACTCGTGAACATCTATTTTCACTCTCAGCAAACATCACCTCCATTGGAGCAGCGAACCAAACGAAAGAGTCCAAAATTAAAAAAAAAAAAAGAAATCAGCCGTGGGCTTAAATTGTTGATGGATGAAGAGACGGTTGTTGTGTCTGAAATGTAAATGTTCGCATTCAGACTTCAAATTCGCTTCAGACAATCCTGAATTTGCCCAGTTCTCTTCCTCCAGCCGTCCCCTTTCAGGTATTCACCATTCCAGCATCACAAACACGCGTGTTATCTGTCACATTACTGAACATCTGCAGTCCATCGACTCGTTCTGAACCTAGAGTGACTGAGTGTTATGCCGAGTGTGCTCGTGGCCCAGGCGTTATCATGGCTTAACCTGTACATAGTGTGAGGAGATGTGTTATATGTCTGTTTGCTGTATGGACAACTGGGCTTTCTGTAAAAACGCTGTACTCACACATTCAATTCTGTAAATGTCAACAATAAAACAGAAGCTCTGGCATGACCAATGTCTTTCCGTGTCGTACCAGCAAAACAAAGAAGCAGGACCAGGACTGAATTCAGGATTTAATGAGGAGCTGTTGTAACTTGGTAAGTTATGAATATTGAGAAAATGGTGAAAATATGAAAGTGAAGCTTGGGGTCCACTCAGTCATAGCTACACCCCAAAACAGAAAGAGAAAAATCAAAATGACAAGGTATCACTTAAATAATAACTTCAAAAGAATTTGGATGATAAAATATACTTAAAATTTCTTTCAAAAGCAAACTAGTAAGAACTTAATTTAGAAGAATTGTAAATTCTGATCACATTTAAACATACTTACTTTTCCAAATATACAGAAAACAAAAACATGTTCATGCAGAATTCTGCAGATACATGTCACACATGCACAGAAACATTAAAAACAAAATGCACATGGAAAGGAATTATGTAGATACTCACTGATAATTGCTCAAAACAGTGCACTCAAAGTTTTAATCACCTTGAATCCCTCCACCCCAAAGCCCCCCAAACCCAAGAGCTGAGCTCGGAAGAGTCCCCTGTGTCAGCTGGTGCTGAGGCTGACTTGCATGTCAGATTTGCCACTTCTCCTCACTCCGCTTGTGTCACATTTTGCCTGTAAAATAAGGTCACAGAACTACTCTTTCAAGTGTTTCTGCTCCCTTTTCTGAATACATTACCAGGAAACCCTCACTCCTTAGACATAAACTGAAAGTAGCCATTGAGTGAATATATGGCTCTGGCCCAGATGGCTGCGTCTGATATGAATCCATTCTAATCTGTCTTAGATGAGCCATTATTATAACTACAACAGGGGAACAGAAGAAACCTTACAAACGGTGAGAAGCGATGTGAGTTTCTTTTCCAGTATTTACGTTGTACCTGCAACACCTTCAGCACTTTCCAACAAATACATTTCATTCATTCTACTATATGTATTACTTCAAATATTCATCCAATTACTGGACGTTTTACATGCTTTGTGCTTAAAGGTCTTATGACTGGTTAGTACTTACATCAAATTACCACTAGGCTGCACTGTTGAGCTGGAGTAAAACTCTGGATGACACGCTGCAGGATTTCATGAGAATCAATATGATGCTACAGTACATGAGGGTATGTTAGTTGAGTGATTGTCTGCACAATAAATCTGATAAATTTAAGCTTTTGTCTCAGTTTTACCTTTAAAACCATCTGCCAGTAATGACGGAAGTATTCAGATCCTTTACTGAAGCAAAAATAGCAGTGTAAAAATACTCTCAAAATACTTTCAGAATCCTTTCAAAACAGTATTATCTGTAAAATGCACTTCAACATCAAAGGTAGAAGTATTGTGTAATATGCAGAATGGACCCTATCTGAATATTATTATTTAGATCATGTGATTGCATCATTTTGACTGATGCATAAATGTGCAAGAAATGCTATTACATCGACAGTTGGGTGTGTGTGGGGGTCTGGGGGTGTGTTTGGGAATGGGCGTTGTACAGATTTTCCATGTTTTTATCTTTTGTCAAGCACCTTGAGTTGCATTTTATGTATGAAAGGTGCTATACAAATAAAGTTTGATTGATTGATTGATTGACTGACATACTTTATATACTGTAAGGTAGTTTATAACATTGCATCAAATTTTAGAAACAAATCACTTATTTTGTAGCTAACTGATGAAAACAGCTGTGAGATAAATAAAAAAAAGTACATTTTACCTCAGAAATGTGGTGGAAATCCTCAAATAGAATAAAAGTTGCTAAAAACTGAGTAAATATATTTATTTACACTCCCCTACTGCCACCTGTCCCACGCACTGTGACACCCAGCCGTTGTCCTGAGATAAAATTGTGGTTGCCGTTGTAAGATTTAAGATGTTCAGTGCAAACAACCCTGGCTGTTAGAGTCTGAGAACTTTTTGTCTTGACTTTGCCATTAATCTGTGATAAATATTACTGATTAAAGCTCAGCATCTTAAAAAATGATACTAAAGACAATAAAATGAGGGTTTGTTGACAGTTTACTGAGACACACATATTCACAAGAGAGTAAAACTGTAGAGAAGAGAAATGGCTTTTTGTGTTTCAAGTGTCTTCTCTGAGTGGGTCCTCCCTGTGAGAAATACAGATGTAATCCTGTGTGTGTTGCTCAGCAGCTCGTCGTCATTCCAGTCACAATGGACATGAAAGTGTTTGTGGCGAAGGCGGGATTGAGCAGAAGCTGCTCCAGCATCTCTCTGCCTTTCTCTCTCGTGGTCACAGAACACATGGCTTGTTTCCACAGACGCACCAACGTCCCACCTGGTAGATGACATGATCATGATCATCATTAAAAGCTCGCCCTTTCAGTAGAAAGGTTATATTATGATACTTGTGTGTGTGTGTCTCTCCTACCCAGCAGAGTGTTAATGTTGGTCATCCAGGAGAAGATACTCAGTGTGTGGTTCTCCTCCTGACTCATATCGGCAATGTTAGGCGCATTGTCGTCCGCCTGGATGTACAAGTGTGACAGTCAGAACAACAATGAGACATTTAGACAGGCTGTAAAACTAGAAAATGAAATGAGTGGACTAAAGGAGTTGTGGGTACGTGCCTTTAAAATTCGGCCAGGCAGAGGCTTCATGAACATGGCAGATTTTTCCAGGTTGGAATGGAAACGTGATGCTGAAACGTACTCTGCTGAGTTCAGCCAGCTGTTGGCAAATGACACCTCTTTGTCGGAGTAGTAGCTCTGCCTGAAGGACGGGAGAAGCAGAGATGAGACACGTTAAAGGAATAATTCAACGTTCAGCAGCTGCTCCATATTTACTGTGTGCCATTTGATTTAAGAGTGTGTACTTTATCCACTGTATTGCGCCTTCATAAATTCTACACTGGATCAAAAAAGAAATGTCCATGCACACAACTTTGTGCTAACAATACCACAATGCAGTGCTCTACAATTAGATGCAGCCGACAGTGATGACGTAAAATGAGGAGTGAGCTTTAGAGGCGCTGGTAGGCAGTTTTCATAGATACATAGACAGATAGATTACCTGCTGTTGCATGCACCAGAAGCATAAGTTGAAGCCATTTGGGCGTCCCAGTAGAGACCGAGCAGAGTGTCTTTCTTCTCATTGTCAGGGAGGGTAGAATCAACTGCAGACTTCAAACCCTTAAATAGCGCATAATAGAACATTACGGAGGTATTTCAGCGATTTGCTATACACCCCCAAAATGTTGCAGCAGAGACAGATTAAAATAGAAAGAGCAGAGGCTGAGACATCTTGACTTTTAGACCCTCCCTGCCCGACACTGTGTATGGCCCCATTTTCAAAACTCCAAACCCTGAGTTTACAACAAGCGCTTATTCAAAAGGCTTAATATATAAAACATTGCCCAGTGGTTTATTGCTATATTGAAATCAGTAATGTGTATGTGGATGTGTTTGTGTGTGTGTGTGTACTGCACGTACCTGAAAGAAGGCATCCCACTTAGACATGGCATCGGGGTAGCTAGTTTTACAGTCAACATATGTGGTGCAATAGTCCACTACACCTTGAGGCACCTGCATCTGGACCTAATAATCATATCAATCATCATTACAGTCATCCTCATCAACACCAAACCATAACAGTCGACGGGCTTCACACTTGTCAGCATGTTTGCACTGTGAGCATTTAGCATGTGGATGTTAACGTTTATGCCTGTAAGTGCAGCCTCACAGGCTGTGAGCATGCCTGTCTTGTCTTTCACCCGTCTCACTTTCAGGTTGAGATGTCCAACTGCACAAGTACCTGAACGTCTGGTCCCATGAAGCCTTGTTGTGCGGCAGACAGGAAGGGCAGCGCAGAGACAAAGTAGTTCTCACCTGGGGAAGAAGTGGGTTTGATAGTGCTTTATTGTTCAGAGTTCTCTTTGTATTTGTGTGTGTGAGAGAGTGTGTGTGTGTTTACTTACAGGCCCACCAACTCTGAGTAGAAATGCACATAGTGTCTCCTGCTTGCAGGCCACAGACTGTGGCACCGGTTGGGTCAGCGAGACGACCTGCAGAATCAGCACATTGTACTTAACGCCATCAGTCTGTGTCTCAATTGTTTAGTAACTGGTGGCCTTATAATATTATAAGGTAACTGGATTCACGATAAACTTTGTAAGGACACAAATGTGAAACATCTTACCTGAAGTTAGCATCCATCCAAGCTGCAGTGGCATTCCCCACATAGGACTATCTGTGGCATTTGTCCCCATGGAGCCCATAAACGGGTCTGTAGCAGTTATCATCAGGCGGTAAAGACCCATGCGGTGAAGGAAATGCCAGGGGTTGGGAGTCAGGATGCCTTCCTGTATCGGCAGGTCAGTCAATTGTGCGGCTGTTTGCGCCCACAGGATGGGTACGCCATTTTCTAGAATGACTGCAGAGCTGCTGAGAGACACTGCAAAAGCCAAGAGGAGGCCGAGGACCGTGGGACGCAGCATGACTGAGGAGCCGGGACTGCAGAGTGAGATGGAGTCAAGAGCGCCTGCACTGGACTGAGAGCTGTCACTTAAAAACAAGGCTTATGTATGTCACTGTTTACACTGATTACCTTCTGACCCACACAAGCAAACACTGACACACACTCACCATGTGCCCCTCCAGTGGACCCTCAATCACAGACAGATAAGATAATGTGTGTTGATAGAGCCCAACACCGGACAGATATACAGAAACAGAGAACTTAAATATATAAAACAGCAATCAGTCGACTTAACTAGCAGACTTTCACCATGATTCAGTGGCTGACATTTAGTTTTTTTCACGACTGAATCAACAAAGTTCAATGCTCTATCAATGGCACTTAGGATTTAATGTAAAAGTGAACAGATAAGAGCTATGTCCTGTCAGTCAGCAGCAATGAATACATATCTGCAGATATAAATGGTAGTTTAGGCCAGCAGTATCTGATAGAGGTGTGCAGATTTTTATGCAACCACAGTTAATAGACCAAGATAAGGATCTGGCATCACGTTGAACCTGGAAACTCACAGTAGGGCGAGTGCAGCCAGCTCACAATCACATGTGCCATGTGAATTTCATCATCGTATGCTCTAGTTAACCCAGATGTTTGAGCTGCGTGCAGGCGAGCTGATAGGCTTCAGTGACAGGTGTCGTGGTAGTGGTAAAAGTACAATAAGTACTGCACTTAACTACAATTTTGGCATAATTGTAATTTTGTGCTACTTTATCATTCCACTCCACTGTGAAAGAGGAAAATATTGTACTTTTTACTCCACTATGTTTATTTAATAGTTGTACTTTAACATAAAAAACATTTGCTTATATGATATGTTGAAGTACTACTAATCTATCCAGCAGTTTATAAAATATAGAAAATTGGCTCCACATTGAAGAACTGCAACGTTAAAATGTTTTTACATGTATTTGTTGGTGATAAAAACAGAATAATATAATATTCTCTGATAATACAACACTATAAATGGGATCAATCTGTATAATGAGTACTTTTAGTTGTGATGCAATAAGCACATTTTGCTTCCACTTTTTACTTGTAATGGAGTATTTTTAGACTATTTCTACTCAAACTGGATCAGAGTACTTCTTCCACCACTGCTTTTTGACATTAATTTTTTTTTCAACAATCCCAACTGAAGGCACGCAGCAACTATGATCCTGACAGGCCTTTGGTATCCAAACTAACACTGAGCAGATGTGAGTGAAAGTTTAAATAACCAAGAGTTTGCAACAGTAGCTGTGTGGTTAACCTGTCAGAACCTCGATGTGCAAACATCTGCTGGGTCTACACAGAACAGTAGATGGCCAGTAAAAACAGACCTATGCCACGCACACATATTTGTGTTACTTTTTCAAACAACATGTGAACTTGTGAGTCTACAGCTTGACTGTATGGTCAATATGCTACATTGTGGTCAAATCTGAGTTGCACTTTCCACTCATATCTTAAGATCGTTGATTTGAAAGAGAACTTATAATGAAGCAGATGCAGAAGTCTTTAGTCATTAGATATAATTACTGAGACCAGGAGAGTAATTCTGCTCTGAGCGAATCATATTTGGAATGACTCAGTGAGGGGAACTGCTGTAAAAGCCTCCTGAGGAAGTAACTGAGGATTGTTTGTGCCCATTCTTTTTGAAAGAGCAGCACACTCATATTTTATACTTTTAGATATATTTTTGTGTGTGAATGAGGTGTCTGTGTGTTGGCAAACCAGCTTATGGGTGTTGTGGGTGCAGGTTTGGCAAGTCTACTGCAGGTACAAAGTGTAACCAAACTAACTTTGTTATTTGCTAAGGACCCACAGAGCACACCTACAGACGCATTGACCTAATAATACCCAAATAATTTTTTGCTATAATGCTACAACCAATCACTAATCATTTCTTCCTTATTACTCACTACTGTCACCAATGTATCATTATTCCATAATTAGCTTATTGTTGCTTAAAGCTTCAGTATTTTTTGAATATTTTCAACCATCTAAAATAATCCTGAAGCAGATTTTGGAAACTTCCCCGCTCACCTGATATCACTAGTTTCACAACTTTAACAGCAGGTTTTCACACTGACATCCAAAGTTTTGCTGGAGGACAGAAACACTGTGAGATGGACATTAATTATAAATCAAGATGCCTAGAGGTCAGGCGCTTTCAAGTTAGTGTTCACTAGAAGACATGAGCGCACTGCATTAATGTGAACTTTGTCTTTAATGAGGGAGAGTAATGAGGAGGACGTGTTTTCACTGCACTAATAAGAGTGTGACTGCAGAACTGCAAACCCTGAGGAAATGTCTGTAATTAGAGATTTCACTGGACTGCTCGGGTTGCTGCAAAACTTGTCTTGTAGTGTCAACTGTCTGCATTAGATGTTGGGAAAACTTTAATCTTCTGTTGAGATTATTCTCACACTGGGTCTTTTGAAGTTATTTTGTACTGACGTGTTTAACATGTCACCTCCCTACAATAAGATTAGTCATTAGAAGACTACTGATGGCTCAGTCTGTATCTAAACACTGAGACATCATGGATTCAATATTAAAAAGTGTCCTTGGGGAACCATGACCAGACAAACATGTAAAAGTCTGCACACATGCAGTAAAAGTGAAATTAACTAGACTCTCTTTGAGCTGCAGCAGATGCTTGAGGAAGAGGAACTCTTTAAATCCTGGCTCAGCTCTGCAGCACTGACGGGAGACGCAAACATTCATTCGACACCCTTAAACATCTATACAAGTGAAATGCAAAGTATGCATTAAAAGGCTAATAATCCAATCCAACACTGACAGGGACCTTTTCTTCTGGAGAATTAGTGACTCTTACTTTTCATTCTTGAAGTCAATTTTGCTGATAACACTTTCAAACTTTTATTTTTATCAAATCAACATGTGGGACTAGACATAAGTAACGAGATTTCTTGTTAAGATATTTCAGTTCATTTTTGTCCATCAGCTCTTCCTATCACGTGGGTCAGCAGTGATTTGGCTGCAGTGTTACATCATGTGACGGGGGAGTGGCACGCGGAGAGCCCGGAAGTACACCGCAGCTGCAAGTCACAAGAAAGGTAAAGTGAAAAGTTTTACACAACTGAGCTGAACGTTTAGTAAGGATTGACATTACAGACGAAATACCGTGATGAATACTATTTAATGATGCTGTTTCATGTTCAGGGACACGTAGATTTAAAGAGTTTGTTCTCCGTAAAACGAGAAAACTCCTCAAATGGAGCTGCGTCTTTGATTGTGACTTAATGACTTCTGCATGTTGGCGTCAACAACGCAATAAAGTTCACGTAAAATTATAGAGTGGCTCATGAGTACGTGGTGATCATTTTGTGTAATCCTCTGGAAAACTTGTGATTTCCGCATTTATCTCGCTGGCAGTAAAGAGACTAATACGCGTTAGCAAACAGACAAGGGAGGGTGGTTAATTAAACTTTAATGACAGCAGAAAGCACGATTCTGTGTATGATTTTAGTGAAGTAAAAAGCATCAACATTACTCCCGCCCTTGGCAATAACAGGGCTGGATGGCGTCGAGAGTGTCTTAGCAGATGTTATTTGCATGCCGGCGATGGTTTCAGTCCTCTGGAGGAACAGTTCAGGAAGTCTGCTTGACTGCGTTGCAGCACACAGTCCGGACCCAACCCTGCTGGGCTCTGTTTACAGTAAATGACTGCCAGTGGTCCACTAGGAAATGCATTACAAATGACATGGTAAATTAACTTTTAAGTAGAGTGACAACATATATGTGTTGGCCAACATGGGGCTGTTTTAATGGTTTGGGCCTGTGGTTTCCCTAAGTCTGTCAGAGAGCTCAGATCCCTTCAATGACCCCAGTATCATGTTCTAGATGTGTTCATGTCAAGCTCATTTAAAGTGGATGTTACCATATAATTAGGGTTAGGGTTAGGTAAATATTATTAAAATAAGTTTTCATGCAATTGATTCTTCAGGGTTTAAGTTTAGTCAAGTTTCTATTCGTATTTAACTAACCTAATGTAAGAGTAGTGTTACCACCTGGAGTATCAGAAAATGGACCTTTCAGCCATTTTTTTTTTTTTTTTTTACTTTTAGCTAATTATTTCAACAGTTTATCCACCATAATTAGTCAACTAGAACCGTTTTTTATTACATTTAGCTTGCTAAATAATTATTTGTACCATCTTTAGTCAGTTTAGCTCAATTGGTTATCCATTATTTTCAGCTAATTATTTAAACGGTTTATCCCTCATATTTTGACGTTAGCTAAGCTAACTTAATTATTTCGAGTTTCTCCCTTACGATTAGCCAACTATAACAGCTTATTCATTAAATTTAGCTAATTATTTCACCTGTTTATCCATTACTTTTGGCCAGCTGCAAGTTTATTCAAGTTTATTATTATTATTATTATTATTATTATTATTATTATTATTATATTATTGTTTGTTCCATTATTTTCAGCTAATTGTTTCAACAGTTTATCCATTAATTATTAAAAGTTCTCCCTTACGATTAGACAACTGTAACAGTTTATCCATTATTGTTTTTTTTTCAATCGTTTTTGAATTTGTTGTAAACAGTTGTAAACAGTATTCATTGCGTTTGGCTAACTGCTACTTCAACAGTTTATCTGTTATGTTTAGCTAATATTTTCAGCAGTTTGTCCATTACATTCACAACCTAGCTAATTATATAAAATAAAAAAAAAAAATAAATTATATATTGATAAATGACTTTTTATCTATCTATTTAAATCATTATCCATCAACTTTAGCTAACTGAGTTAAAACAACAGACATTTTTGGTGTTTTTTAGATGTCCACAGTGAAACCTGAACATGTCATGTTTCCCAACTTTATTGTTTCTATGAAAGCTTAAATACATGCAAAGCAAAGTCACTAAAACTGCAGGTGATCCCTGCAGTAAGGATGCTCATGTCTTCTCTGTCCGAGTCACGGTTTAATGAAGTGGCAGACTGTGTTGTTGTGTGTCCTCACAGCTCTGCATCATGGCCTACCATGCTGGGATTCAAGAGGAGCCCAGTGCTTTGGTCAACAACATCAGCTCCAACATCCAGAAGCTGACGCTGCTGAGTAATACACACACCACACACACATGCACTCAGAAGTCCTCCTCATCAGCTGTAACACTCACTTTGCACCCACTTGAATGTGAATATGTGTATGAATCGTGGCAAACACGTGGAGATGCTTCAGTCCAGATAAACAATGCCTTTCCTCCTCACCAGCCTCTGAGCTCCAGAGGGCAGTGTCACTGCTGGGAACAGAGCAGGACAGCAGCCAGCTACGACAGACACTGTGAGTGATGGGGCTTTGGTCGGGTTTGCATAGCTGCTGTTATGGTGAACATCATAGTAGAAACACAGGTGGAGTAATGGTTAGACTGTTGAACCATGCCTGTCTGAAAGCTGCTCCAGACAACTTTGATCAGTCATGAAAAATGATACTGGGCTGATACTGATACTGCATTTTATATGTGATACAGCCAAATGCTGCAATTTGCAACTCAACACACTTCTTTATAACCTGGCTCTCTACCACTGCTCCTCTCAGCAGTCTGTTTTCTTAATGTCTGGCCAGTATTTCTCTACTTTCACAAAATATGAAAATATTTGTCTTCGGTCACCAGGCAACAGAAACAGCAGCAAGGCAACCAGCTAGCTAAGGAGACTGACAGACTGATGAAGGCATTCAGTGCACTTCCTGTCAGCCCAGATCAGGTAAACACCTTTTCGTTTCTTCCCTCCTTGTTGCAGCCCTGATTCCAAAAGTTGGGACGCTGTGTTTACTGTTCAAACCTGCAACGTGTTTCAAAAAAGTTGGTACATGGTCATGTTTACCACTCTGTTACATCACCTTTTCTCTCAGCAGCACTCAGTTAGTGTTTGAGAACTGATGACACTAATTGTTGAAGGTTTTAAAGTGAAATTCTTTCCCGTTCTTGCTTGATATACGACTTCAGTTGCTCAACTCTTTGGGGTCTCTGTTGTAGTATTGTGCTTTTCATAATGCACCACACATTTTCAGTGGGAGACAGGTCTGGATGTCTAGTACATGCAGAATATGGTTTGATATTGTCTTGCTGGAATAGGCAGGGAAGTCCCTGACACGGATGGATGGCAGCATTTGTTGTCCTGTTCCTCTTTAGCACAGAGGATGCTACTTCCATATTTTCAAAAACAACCTGAAATGTGGACTCGTCAGACCACAGCACACTTTTCCACTTTGTGTCAGTCCATCTTAGATGAGTTGGCAGCGTTTGTTTCAGGATGTTGTGCTTATATGACTTTCACTTTGCGTGGTAGAGTCTTTTGTTTTGTAACTTCTGCATTTAGAGGTGCAGTGAGAAACTGCTTTTCGACAAGTTTTTCAAAGTGTTCCTGAGCCCATGTAGTGATATCCTTTATACGATCTTGTCGGGTTTTAGTGCAGTGCCGCCTGAGGGATGTTGGTTTTTGACATTGCCTCTTTCATTAAGAGACTTCGCCAGATTCTCTGAAACTTTTGATGAGATTATAGATTTCAGATGGTGAAATCCCTAAATTCTGACCCTTCACTAAACATCAAATCATAGCATAGTTACTGTAACTAGGTACCGGCAGGCCTGTCAAGCTTTGCATTTCTCTTAATGTTGATGCAGTGTGCAAGAGGTTGAGTCTCAAGAACCTAAAAAACAAGAGCAAATGTGTGAGGAATGGGTTAAGCGTCCAGACTTTTTGGGAATCAGGCTTGTAATATCACTCTGGTTTGATAACCACACTTTGAAGTTTTGTGGGCTTTCTGTTAACATTTTCATTGTGTGTGTGTTTTAGCGGCAGAGAAAGATACAGCGAGAGCGTCTGTTGAATGATTTCTCCGCCGCTCTGAACAGCTTCCAAAAAATCCAGCGGCAGGCGGCCGACAAAGAGAGAGAGTTTGTGGCCAGAGTGAGAGCCAGCTCCAGGGTGTCGGTGAGTAACCTGCGGGGCCTGCTAGGTCACAAGGTCAGGGTGCAGATCAGTGAATTAGACAGTGATTAAATAACACATTAGTGGGTGACCAATAATCTGCATATCAGTGAAAAGTCACATTTTAGTCTCACATTTTTTTAACTTTGCTTTAAGCTTAGTCATTCAAAAGTGGAAGCAGTGGAAAACAACATTCAACAAAGCAGAATATTTAGGATATTCCATCAAAACTGATGACTGCTAAGTTTAGAAAAACAGCAAGGAGAGCAGAGCCCTTATGGTCAGATCAAACAAACATCACAACAACCATGAAAGCATGTAAACATCCTCAATAAAGCTTAAAGGTTTTATGCATTTCAATATCATCAGTAGCTTGATAAGTGGGGACAGACATATCAAAGAGGGTGGATTGTGTGCGCTTCCAGCGTTTTAACATTTTGACCTTCAAACTTTCCATCAGACACACTTCCATGCAAACACAAAGAAGAAAATATATGCACTCATTAAATAACAGCTTCACCTACAAACAGGATATCACATAATACAAAAGTACATGAACACATGGTCCCCCTGATCCTCTCATTAACAACCCAGAAGCCATCAAGCAGGCATATTTAGATTTTAGTAAATATGCAAGAAAGAGAAAGAGCCAACACTGTCACCAAGGCTAGCTGACTCACACCTGTGAGGCGATGCAGAGGTAAGCAACATCCCCCACAGCAGCCAACCAACTCCATATCTTATTCAGAGCTTATCTTACTTTATTACAGATGTATCAGCAAAGAGAAACCATGTATAGGCTGCATTTGTAAACATATCTGACCTATATTATAGTTGCTGGTTACTTGTTGGTTCCTCTACTTAAGTTGTGTATTCATATTTATCTGAACGGAGAGTTTACAGAAGATGTAGCTCTCACGTTACAGTTTTGCAGACAGCGCTTTTAATTGTGACTGTTTTAGACACAGATTCCCTCAGGAGAGCATAGCGGCTTGGCAACGCTTATCTCAGTGCACAGAAAAGTATCTGTATCTGCTGCGTTCATGCGGATAAGAAGGGACAGTTCCTTACTGCTTTAAATGGTTGGTAATATAACAAACATATCTTGGTTGGGGAACTGAAAGCTACAGGTTTTATTTGCTCTATGTCACTGCTTTTTGGCACTGAGCTGTGCTGCTGATTCTATGTATATTTAATGATGTGTTACAGTCCTGCTGAGTCATTGCTTCACCTGTAGTCATAGTCAAGAACTCTACAGTGTACTTTAAGTAACACACAAGCACAGTATGTTTATCTAAATCTCTTAATTTCCTTTTAACAGGGAGGACAGCCTGAAGACAGCTTTGCAAATGTGTCTCCTTTCCCTAAGTAGGTCCACTTCTTCTTATTATTATCATTTATGTTATTACCACTGCTATTATTATTTCATCTACATGTGTTCCTGCAGTGATTCGCAGGTGCAGGCTCAGACTGAGGCCATAACTGAAGAAGACCTGCAGCTGATCCAGGAGAGAGAGTTGGCCATCAGGCAGTTGGAGGTAGAATCAAATATCTGTGTTTCTGTGTTCACCGTGAAGTGTTGGCCATGAGCGCCCCTTTCACACGATCCATCTCTCCCTGTGTTGCTTGACTCAGTCTGACATCACAGACATCAATGACATCTTCAAGGACCTGGGGATGATGGTCCACGAGCAGGGAGACATGATAGGTGAGCTTTTCAATGACCACATGGCAACATATGTTTGCATATTAATGAAGAAAACCACAGTAGTTCCTGAATGAGTCACAGTGAAACAGCATTTTTAGTGTGATATAATTTTCTTTTGAATCAGAATACTTAAGAGCAGCTTTACTCAGATGTTTATATTGAATAGGTCAAAGTTTGGGGAAATATGCCATTGCTCTTTCTTACCAGGACTTAGATGAGAAGTTTGATAGCACTCTATTGTATGTACAGTAAATATGAAGCTACAGCCAGCAGCTAGTTATCTTAGTTTAGCACTCAGATTGGAAACAGGCCAGCTTGGCTCTGTCCGAAAAACGAAGAAGATGCAACATATGAATTTAGAGGTGCTGGGAGTCAGATGTTAGGATCTTTGTACAGAGCCAGGGGACATGTTAACCTGTTTCCAGTTTTTAAGCTACGATAAGCTAACCTGGTTGTGCTTTACATTGAAGGGACAGATCTGAGAGTGGTATTGATTTTCTCAGGATAATTAACAAGCTCCGCCCGTCTTCGCCCCTGCTGTGTGTTAACTGTTTGTGCTTCCTGTCCTGCAGACAGTATAGAAGCCAACGTGGAGAATGCTGATATGAATGTCACGAGAGCCACACAGCAGCTGTCACGTGCTGCAGACTACCAGGTAAAACTCAGTAGGACGGATGAGAAAGAGAGGAGAGGCATTCAGTGTATAAATGTAAGACAAGTTAGCTTGTAACTACTGGACCAGTGAAGAAATGTAAGCAAGAATGGCTGCTCGAGGGGTCTCTGAAGCAGCAGTATGTGCGCACATATGACTCCTCCACCTCCTGCACAAGGACCTTTCTTGTGTAACAAAGGTCTTAGTCAGTTCGTTTTGGCACGTCAGACGTAGAGAAAGAGGCGTAAAGCTGAAAATAAAAGAAAAAGCTTAGTCACAAGGTGATCTGAGCTGTGAGTCACGTCAACCAGTGAATAAATCTGGTAAAATTCAGATTATATCTTCCACTTGTTTCTTACACACAACCTCTCTGTGCTTCTCCCTCCTCAGAGAAGCCACCGGAAGAAGATATGCATCCTGGTGATAGTGTTGGCCGTAGCTGCTGTTGTTATTGGACTCATCATCTGGGGTGCTGTCAAATCATGAGGGCTTCTTCCTCCTCTCCTCCACCTCTCCTGTTTAGTCATCAGCCTGGACAAAGGATGCAGTGTATGTCAGGCCTCATGGACAGGACCGCACACTCCTTCACTGTGAAAACCAAACTAGCGCTGGTAGCTGTGTTTTTAAAATCAGCTTTAATTGAACTATTAGTGTCTGAATTGGGCATGAGTGTCAGAGGAAACACAGGTGGAGCGTCGCTGTGTTCAGTGGCAGCCATGTTGGCTCCACCGTCTCTGAATGTTAAATGAAATCACAGTACAATCCTTCCAGCGGGCAAGCAGGGATTAACCTTCAAAATGTCTTACTGCTGCCGCTGCTTTCTTTTATCAGGTTAGATATGAAAAGCCCACACGCTAAAACTTTCACTGCAGTTAATCTACGAATCAAGTGCACTTTGTAAATTTGGAAAGAAACAAAAGTCAGGTCCGTGGTACCATGTAGCCGAACTGCATTCAGCTCATTGCAATGCAGTTACAGCATCCTCTTTTTTTTATCTATTATCTCCTGTATTTTTAGTTTTAATTAATTCAAATTACTAGTTAATTTCTATTAAAAATTTCTGTTGTATTTTAGTGATCAATCACGACATACTGTACAGTTATCCTAAGGTTTGTGGTTAGGACGGCATTTTGCACTCCACTTTCAGTCAATCATTCCAAGCAATAAGGAGAAGGTTTTGTTGCTACTGTACATAAATGGTGTGTTGACCTCGGCGAGACAAATTGACTGCTTAGACAGATTGCATGGACATCAAAAATCTAAGAACCTGTCTCACCAGAGAAGGTGAAGGCCAATGTCAGGTAATAGCTGGACTTGTGTGTTGTGGTTTGTTTTAATCTACATTACTTAGCTTCATGTAAAGGCCCTGCTCACCACACAGGCTGAGGTGACATGTTGAAGGTGGCCTCACAACCCCGCAGTCTTTATATTCCTAACATGAAGAAACCAAACTTGTGATAATCCAAAGTTAAGTAAGTTAAAGCAAACACTAAAAGCTATTTGACCCAAAATGATGATCACTTGTATATTTTTAATGTTGAGATTAAGCTGTCTACAGTGTGCCGAATAAATTACTTGAATGTTCTGAACCTGAAATGTGAAGAGTGATTTGTGGGAGAAGTTTGCCTTCAGGCTTTTCTGGGGGTTAAGTTTACTAAAGTTTAGTTCATGAAGACTTTTTTTTGATGATATAATTACTATTTTGAATTCCCACTCACTGCTGGAAGTTTTTCCAACATTCAAGTGTGAGTATTTGTACATGACTACATCATTCTGCAGTAAAAATACAGTATCTTAAATTTGTTTTTGTTAGACAATCCCACACACTGCTTCTCTGAGTTAAACCTATTTTACAGTTTTCCTCGAATCCTGATATAGCCTCTGTAGAAACAGATTGTTTATTTACCCTTGATGGACAACTGAACTGTATCAGTACAACTCCATGTCTACCAGGAGTCATCTGAGCACAACAGCATGTGTGCTCAGATGACATTTCCTGGGAAAACAGCGACACACAAACAGGGACAAAATGGTTCACTGGGTGAACTTTGTTGCATAATAGAAAATCTGAACTCAATGTGATGATACTTTGCGTGATGTTGGCAACAGCTGCATTTAAGACAGTCATCAGTTGTATCTGCCTGTGTTGCAAGAGCTCGTTCCTGTTTCCTGAGAGCATTAACGCAGCATTTTCTGCACATGAGGACAGCCTGTGTTCTCAAGGCTAAGAGTGAACCTTAGCTAAAGCTAACTGCAGCTGAGTGAAGGCCTCAGTAATTGTTGGAGCTGAGCTGAACATGGCAAAGTATCATAAATAAATGAAACAAATGAAAGAGGACCAACAACAGATCACTGTGGTACTCCTTTTGTTAAAAAAAAAAAAAAAAAAAGAAGAGTCTGAAAAGAGTTCAAAACAAAGTACACGTCATCTCCTTGTTTACAGCTTAGAGTGAAGAAAGTAAGTCTTGTGCAGCCGTGAGAGGATGAGATCAAGGAGCAGACAGGAGTTAGCTTGTGTGTGTCAGAACAGACGGTGTTAGAGTTGGATTTGGATGTGGAAGTAACGGCCTGCTGTGACGAAAGTTTCCTTGGCAGAGTAGGAGATGAGGAGGATTTGGGCACAGTATTGTAAATGCATCACTCGGGCAGAGAACAGGTTGAACTGGGCGTCAGTGGGACAGGGAGTATTTTGGGCTGGTTACGCACACAGAAAGTAGCAGGTTGCTGCAAAGAGCTGAGCAGTATTTTCCTTCCAAACACAAATGTCACAGCTGAGGAAGATGAGGAAAGTTTGAGTGGGAGTGGGGGGTGTTTGGTTTGAGGTGAACAGACACACAGGCCCTTATTTTCTATTGTTTTTCCACACATATCCTCTCACAGATTTGACTCTGCTGTGTTGCAGATAAACTGGAAGAATAACTCATGTGGGTTAACACTGACCTCACTGCAGTCAGGTGTTTTAGGTGCGTCATTAGAAAAAGGTTTGGAGGAAGTAACAACTTATTAGTTTTTCTTTCCATTAGGACGCTAAAAGTAGCTCCTCTGTAATTCATTTATTTATTTTTATTTATTAATTATCTTTTTTTTTTTTGCGGAGAACTCCCAATACTCTTCTGATCACATCAAATACTTCCTTAATCTGTCTTTGCACCTTTGCATCAGATCACAGTAAGTGTTATTAGTGTTGCCAGCAGGGGGCAGTGCTGGACTTCTTACCACAGCCCTCAGAGTGTGGAGGTCTACAACTTACCAATATGTATGTGTTATGTTAATGTCTGTTATTTGCATTACTGTAGGGACAGTTATACAATAGCCTCACAGTTCACTGTCATTGCTCACTATTATGAACTGTACAAACATGCAAGGGGTAAACTTGTTATTACAATAATACATCTTGTATCATACAGTGTTAGAATAAAACCAAGCTCAGTTAAACTTGATTAGACCTTTATGACAGTCAGTGGGGGCTTTGATCTCTCTCGAGTGAGATTTTTCTGTTCGGATCCATGTTAATGAGCTTAGATCAAAGTCCAGACTGTCCTTCAAAGTGGCTGCTTAGATTCAAGCCTCATCACAGAGAAATGTCCTCAGGCGAGACAATGAATCCCTGTTCTGCTCTGGGGTGCAGATCAGCTAATAATAATTAACACATACAGCAGTAATAGTAGCTCTAATATAGAGTAGTGCATACCTTTATGTTTGTTTGTTTTTTTTTTTCAGCTGAAATTGTGTTAGCATTAGCCTTGTTCTTGTCATAACTGAATCCTATTTTTAACTCTCCTCTCCCTCACCCCACTCTCATTTCTCCTCCTCTCCCCTCAGCTCCTGTCCTTTCCTCTCCATTACAGCCCATCTACAGTGCTGTACCTATGCAGATGCCCCAAAGCTAAAGCAGGACGCCACGCTCTTTCAGGACAATCATGCTAATAGAAACTCTATTTAGCTTGGGGCCATGATTCAACATGTGTCTGGAAGGTTAATAAACTTGAATAGGGACATAATTTCAATGTACATTATCCTGAGTACTGTCATGTAATATGAGTGTTGATAAGTCAGTTGATCAAATAAAGATATTTTTGATTGTGCGCAGTGAGAATCATGCTTGTATCAAGATTTAATCAAACTTAAAATACAACAGATAATCATCAACTCTGAGAATTAGTACAGACATTACATCATTGTTAATTTAATATATTTTTTAGCAGCCACTGCAGAGCCATAGTTTCTATGAGTGAAAAAGCAAAAAAATTAAAGTCTGTGTAAATGAGTCTGTGTTGTTGACAAGCTTACCTGTACCTGAGCATCCCATTCCCCATCCGCCATCCCGAACTTGTAATCCTCAGGTCTGGTCCAGAGCCCCAGAGGGCAGCATTCCTCCCAGCAGCCCAGGAATGTAAACTTTACTTTGGAGTCCAACTCCGGTCCAGCACGAGGAATGCAGAGAGTTTGCTGTTAAAATGTCCTCGTTGAGGTGTACCCTCTCTGAAAAGGAATATTTAGGAGGAAAAAAGTCATAAATAAAGATGTGGGAGAGCTGGCACTGGTGGGATGACAACTGGCACTAGAAGAGAAAAACATGCTGGCGGGTAAGGGGGTTTAGATTTAGAGGCTTCTGTGTACTCTGGTAAATATTGATGTTTTTCTGAAGAGGAAGTAGCTCTCAGGTATGTGACAGGATGTTCCACAGTGAGAGGAAACCGCTGCACTCACCTGCCGTTTCAAAGTTAAAATCCTACGTTTGCATACTGAAGAAACCCTCAGTACACCTGTGCAGAACTGCTTGCCCCCTCTGCACTGAAAAACAAATAACTAACATCAAGTAAGCGCAGATGCTGCATAGTGGTAAATGCCAAAAAAAACTTCAATAACTAGCAACCATATGATTAGATGTCAGTCAACAGCATACATCATGCTTATATTTACCAAAGTGGACACCAAAGGGACAAGAAAGTCAACATATCTATGAATGATACCCTCAGTCAACACCGTTTCACAGCAGTGTCCATAACCTGCGTCCCATATCACATTAGCAAAGAGGACAAATTGAATTGTCTTTATATGAGGGCTTAAGGGAATTGTTCTCTTTCCAGCCTCAATTCCTGCTCATGACATCTAAAAGCCTGGTTCTGTCTGAGGTTTCTGCCTGTTAAAAGGAAGTTTTTCCTCACCGCTGTTGCCAAGTGCTTGCTCATGAGGGAAATGTTGGGTCACTGTAGATAAAAGAGCTCGGCCTGTACCAGCTCTATATGGAAAGTGTCCTGAGACAACTTTTGTTGTGATTTGGCGCTATACAAATAAAATTGAATTGAACTGAATTAAAAGTGTGTCACCACAAATCTGAGTTTGCCAGTTCTGATAAAGTGTTTTTAAAGCTGCACTAATCAATGTTTTTATAGTGGATAAAATGAGCAATAAACTGCAGTTCCCATCAGCCCCATGGAGCTTCTTAGCCTTTCATATTTGACTAAAACAGCTAAAATTAGGATTAACTTTGGACTTGTGTTCTCTAAGGGTCACAAACGCAACTTCCAACCAATGCTAATGGCCTGTCTCTGCGAAATGCTGCCTTTAAATGGAAGGATTATGTCAATGTTGTGTTTACAACTTATTGCATTGCCACTTTGGGGCAACAAGTTGTTTTGCAAGTTTCAGTCTCCCTCAATCATCTGGAAGACGACAAGGAAAGTCTTGCAGTTTTTGACCCACTCGTTCCTGTCAGCTAGCCCACAGTTTCTCAAGCTAGTACAGGATTTCAAGGTGAAAAACTCCTCTCAGTTTGTGTTTCAAGTAAGGACCAACCCTTGCTCCAGTATTCTGCTTACAGGCTCCTACAGTGACTCCTTCCTGAAACTATGTTTTCTTTTATAGTTTAGGCTTGTGGTTTCACTGTTGACATGAAAACAGAGAATTGCATCTTAGCTGCGAGCTGGCTGATACTGGAGGGTGATTTGTGTTAACAATTTCCTGGACTCCTAGTTTCCCATCCTGCAGACATCTCTGATTACAGCACAAATTGATTTATTCATTTGTAACAAAGGAGAAAGTAAAGGCGTCTTTCATCAGACTCCACCTCAAATATTTCTTGCTACATCTTGCGTGAGCAAGTTAAATACCATCCTGGTTTGCTCACCTCAAATCATCTCCTATATGTGCAGCAGACTGTTTGTACAGAGGAATGTAACCAGGAGGAAAAATGCAGGAAGACAAACTATGGTGACCTTGTGTAACGCAACAGACGTCATAACCTCCAGCCGCCACGCCGTTGGTGGGAATGAAGAATGAAGGATGGAAATAGGGATGGAGGAAGGCATGGAGGTAATTGAGGAATGGATGTGTGTCTCCTAGGTGGCCATGTTGTTGCTCTGGTAGGATGTGGGCACTGGTCAGACCACACACACGTACACACAAACAGAGACACACATACGCGCACCAGTAGCAAGGCCACGCCAAGCTTCAGCTGTAGTTATTGTTATGCAGTGGTGAGGATTCAACTCTGGGCCTTCACCATGGTGGGACCATAGGAATTAGAGTCTGGTTAGTGCACTGGTAGGTATTTGATTCTCGGTTTCTATAATGGCGGTAATAAATTGTGGGTGTTTGTCATGGTGGGACTGGAGGAATTTGGCTCTGGGATAGAAGTTCCTGCTGAACTACAGTTACACTTGGAGGATCTGGATGAAGCAGGAAAAACATGCCAGCAGAGTAAGCTAGATGGCTTCCCATCCAAACTGCATATTTTCGGTAATTAGGGAACCAAATCTACAGTACATCATTTTCTATGTTTGTTGTTCTTCCATGGTGATAGCTACGTGCAGTTTTCAGCTTATTAGACTATTTAGACTGATGGTAGACTATGAAATGTGATTGAATAAGCAGAGAATAAGGTAACGTAGAGGACAGAAGACATGTCCTGATGTCCATTTAAAAACACAAATAAACAAAGAACAAAAGACACTGAAGATAGATTCTGCTGGGGCATCATTAGCTGTGTTGTTCAAACCTCTCAAATCTTGGTTTTAATTGTTAGCATTTGTCTATAGCATTATATATTCATGACTACATAAGCAACACTCTAAGCTCAAAAGTTAAACTTTGCAATAAAACATTCTTATTTATCATTTATTAAGAATTTAACACTCACCAGGACTGCATGGGTGTGGTTTGACCAGATTTGATTAACGGTGATGGAAACAACCTCATGACTATCAACACATTTTGATTCAAATCCTGAGTGATGCACAGAAATACACGACACCACCTGTGAGAAACGCAAGAACAAAGACATATCAAATCAAATGACATCAAATGTCAAGTCAAATATCGCTTTGGTTACAGTATTGTAATAAAAACTGTTATCTGTGTTAGCATTGCAGACTTTGTTAAAAGATAGAATCCTCAGAAAATCATGTTCATTGATTTTAAAGATATGTGGTCATTGTTTGCACAAAGGAAGATTTAGAGTTGAGATTTTAAACACTTGAAACAGCTTATTTGTCAGTTATTTACCTCATTGCCGTCGACTGTGTACCCATTATTTACAGATCCTGGTCCTGAACCCTGCGTGAATTATACCTGTTAATCAGCTGCATTGAAAGGCCTTTGACGTCAGAGGTGGACAAAGCTAACAGAGCAGGAGGTGTGAAGAGTGTGTGGGTGGGTGTGTTTGAGTGGGCAGGTGGGGCTGCAGAGGTCAGAGGTTAAGAGGGGTTGATGGGTGGGGCAGTGGTGGTGGTCGGGTGAAAGCTGCTCAGCAAACACAGCTTGCTGTCAACACCAGATATATGAAGAGCCACAAGTGTGAGAGACAGAGGAAGGACAAGTGTGTGAGACAGAGAGGTGGAGAGAGCTCACGAGAGGGAAAGATTGGAGGAGGGAGGCCCTTGGTTTACTCACGGTGTTGTGATATGTTCGTCATGTTTCCACAACGGGGGATTCTCAGACCGCTTGTTTCCATTTCACTGTCTGGCATTTACCTCCAGCTGTCAAGATGTAGCTGAGTTATTACATCTGATAGAAGTAAGCAGACAAGATGAGATGAAGTGTACAGATTAGATGCACATCTCACAAATGAGACAAGAAAAAGAGATAACAAGAACTTATAAGGCAAAAGTGTAAGAGAGGAACTTATATTATGTTACATTACATTTCATGATGATGTGATGACAGATGAGATGAGATGATGAGATCAACCACTGCTACTACGAATGAGATGTGGATGACATGAGAAAATAGCTGGCGATGGCAGATGTGAGAATAGATTACTTAAATGAAATTGACAGTATTGATGAGATGAGATGAGATGAGATGAGATGAGATGAGATGAGATGAGATGAGATGAGATGAGAGGAGGTGAGATGAGATGAGATAAACTTTGTGATGAAACAGGTGAAATGAGATGGTGACATTTAAGAGTAAGGTAAAAAAGCTAAAAAGTTAACGTGAACGTAAAGTCAGCTAACATCAAATTAACTTCACTGATGAGATGAAATGAAGAAAGACAATACCACAAGAGACTAAATGAGATGAGATTGTCCTCATTAAGGCAGTGGCAGGCTTTGACAATTGGATAAATTGATGCAGTTTTGTGAAACTTTGATTATTTTTAATTAGATTTTCTATGTGGGCTCAGGCAGCATCTTTGCAACCAAAGATAAACAACAGGCTTCAGACTTCAGCAAACGCCATCCCCCGTTTCTGTTCTGTGACCGGTTCAATCCGACCCTCAAAGCACAAATCTGCCACCACATCAGACGTTTTCTTTTTAGCTCTCAGCATAGACTTTTGCTTTTTGCCTTAATTTATCCTGGGAATATTTGCCAAGCACACATACTCTCTCATCAACACCCTGCTTCACACGTACAAAGTTACACACATTCATACCTGGCAGCTGCCCAGTGCAACCACAGTCTTCTAGTGTTGGTCCACTGGGCAGCTCCACCAGAGCAATTTGGATGTTAAGAAATTTGCTCAAGGACATTTCTATGGTATTTCTTGGCAAATCAGGGATCCAAAATCTCAATCTTCTTGTCAGACCACTTGTCTAAACATTAGGCCTGCACATATTGGAACTAGACCCTTTGTATAATGAAAGACATGGTCTTATGGTCCCTATCCAGTGTTTCAAAGCAGCTGAAACAAAACACAATGACATTCTTAATTATCATTTTACTTATCATTCATCTACAGGCTTTTATCTTCATGTTTCCCTTTAATTGGATTCTGTGAAGAAATAGGACCAAGACAGTCATGTTAGGCTCTGTGAGACACAACACTGAGCTAAACGCTAACATCAGCATGTTGAATTGCCACAGTGACAATGCTAACATGCTGATGTTCAAAAACCATACTGTTTAACATGATCACCTTCTTATTTTAGTGTGTTACCATGCTAACATTTATAAATTAGCCAAGCATTAAACACAACGTACAGCAGAAGCTGATGAGAAGAGCTTTGACCTGATGATGGACTTGGGTGAAAAGTTTAGAGATCACTCAAAAGTTTCACTCAAAACCACAAACGTTTGCCTCATGGTGGTATTAGAGGAAAGGTCAGGGGGTCACCAAAATCATCTGAATTCACGGTCTGGATGCCTGAATGCCTGTACAAAATTTAACAGATGTCAATGCAACAGTTGCTGAGACATTTCTGTTTGAATCAGAGTGGTGGACCACTTGACAGACTGAAGCACCTTTCACATGCATTGCAACTCTGAACTATGAGAAAGCGGCTTGACATTGCCCTAAAGCCACAGATGAACCATCTAACAGCTCATTGACTGTGATTTCAGTCCATTGTCTTCATAAAGTTGGCACATTGTCTAAACTGACATTTGTCTTTTGGCAGAATTGATATTATGTAATTACAAAATCAAGTGCCAGACAGCACGGATGGTCATCCTCAGCGGTTCAACTGTGCCTCACTGTTCCAGGCAAGCGGCTCAGCGCTCACCTCTTCATAAGAGCCCTCCCTTCATGAGGCAACACGTCGCTCTGCTCAGACCAGTCTGAACTGCCTCTTGCTAGGACACGGCCGCTCCGGCATCAAACGATATTTTTAATCAAGTGGTCAAAAGCTATTGCACAAACATTCTAAAGTAGCTTAGGTCAACAGTGTCCCAGAGCCTGTTCTGTTAGCAGGAATGCTCCTGTATGCCGCGAACAGGCCTCTCTTTGTGCTTCAGTCCAGCAGCCTCACGCCACACCGCACCGCTCTGGAATCCTGTTTGTTTTCTTTCAAATTTCTCAACCTAGTTCACTCCAATGTAGAAGCACAGTGTACTGTGTGTGTGTGTGTGTGTGTGTGTGTGTGTGTGTGTGTGTGTGTGTGCATGCTGTGTTTTAAGGTGTGTACTAAGTGTGCATTTGTGTTTGTACCCATGCAGCAACAGTATGGCTCATTGAGCATGTGCTCATTTTAAGCCAGTGCCAAAGTTCACAAGCTTTAAAGTGGAACATACTGGAGGGTTAAAAAATTATAAACTTTGAGCCTGTGTAAATGCAGCCAGCCCCAGTGTAGGTTGTTAATGTGAAGAGTAACAGATAGATGCCTATTGGACCAAACTCTGCTTTCTGTAGCCAACAGGCCTGGTTTTTAATTCACATTCATCAGTGCAGGATTTTCTTTAGCAGAGTTTGCCCTGGTATTTTAATATGCGTCTGATTGAAATACCAGGACTCCTGTACATGTTGAATTTCCTCTATGTTCAGGGACAAGACAAAACCTTGACCTTGAATCTGTTGTTTTGCATTTCTCCACTCCCCCGCACTCACTTCTAGTCAATCCACTTATCTAACCAGCGATCTGCTGTTATCCACAGCAAAGAGGGTTTGTTAATGCCATACGTGCTGACTGGACAAACACTTCAGGCCTTCCCTCTCATAACTTTTAGTCCTCCTCCCCCTTTTTCCTCATTTCTACTGCTGGCTGACCAAACCAGAGGAATTCATTATCCCGGAAACTTTTTGCAGAACAGAGTGAGCCAAGCAGCACAAGGCTATTCTCCTTCCCTGGCCTTCCTGACAATGAAACCTTGGCATACAATCAGCCTATTATTACTGCTACTGACGACCACTGTTCTTTTGCCATATGAACTTCAACCCCGCCTACCTTGAAGTCTTGTTTTTACTCTGAAAAACTCTGGTTCTATCTGTAAACAGAATGGATTTAATTTGTGTTGGAAAGGTTACTTCTTCATAGGAATTTTGGCATGCCAAAGGGACTAAATGATGAGAAAATATTCCAGTCATCTAAACAACCGAGTGGTCAGTTCAGTTTCAGTGAGACAAACATAATATCTGGTGAGAGTGAGAGACCCACTTTTCCACGCATCCACCCACTATCTATACCCACTAATGCTTTGCAGAGTTGTGGGGAGCTGGAGTCTATCCCAGCACAAACTGGGCAAGATGCAGTGAAAAGTCTGTGACGAGGTTGGCACGTAGCACTGTGAATAGAGAGGCAATCATTCACACTCGCATTCACACCTATGGGCAATCTAGAGTTGCTAATTCACCCTACTCTGCATGTTTTGGGACTATTGGAGGAAACGTGCAGACAAGACAAACACACAGAAAGTAGTATGCTGGTTAACAAGGGATGCAAGGAGTATACATACACATATGACAAACTTAACATAACATAACAAAGTTACATAACATATAACTTTATAAGGATGGGATATTACACAATACTTTGTCCTGGAAATGTAATCTGTTACTATTTGGGATTGTTGAGGATTTTGGCAACTGGTTAAAACAACACGATAGTGAGGTTGCTCTCTTCTAAAGATTCAGCTAATTTCATACTATATCAGCAGGCTACCCTTACTGGAATATCAGCAGTAGACATAATATTAACTTCTCTTGTTATGCAGATGATACTCTACTGTATGCCCCAATAAAGCCTGTTTCCACTGATGTGTACTGTATTATGTCTTGCCTTGCTGTTCTTAATTGCATATCTAACAATTTCCTGTAGTGCTCAAAGCTGTCTTTGAGTAGGTCAGAAAATATGGTGGATGGTCTAACGCAGCACTTTTGTTCAGGATGTTGTTATCTCACAGTGTATTTCTGAGCATCCATCTTTTGCCTGTCGTTAAAACATTTCTCACTCTGATGTGTTTGACTTTGGTTTAAACCAGTTACTGCTCCATTTCCAGTAACCTGAGGAAATGCCTTTTCTGGGCTGTCCCACTAAATGCCACATATAGGCGGCCCCTTCTAATACTGCAGGGTAGGCTGCTCTGAAAAGCCCCTCCAAAATACTCTGCAGGGCGGTGTGTCCTGAATGTCCTGCACCTGCATAAACATGGGCCTGCCAGGCACGCCAAACCACATGTCCAAAAGGCAGGAGAATAACATACCTGGGAACAGTTACCGTGAGAAGCAAAGGTAAAGTAGAATACAGTTAACCACAAAGGCTGCCGTCCAAAGGCATGGTAAGAAAGGTGCAACCTTCACTTTCTACATGCTTAGTGAACGTGAGGTCTAATTCTGCAAATACACGCAAAACAAACCTGGTAACAAAATCCAGAGCCCTACATATGTGTGATATAACACAAAGAACTAGTACAAGGGGAGAAAAAAGAGAAACCAGATGGGTGGAGGAGTCAAAGAAAAAAATGTCAAAACTGAAATCAGATTGGGTGAGAAAAAACAATTTGGAAACTTCAGGTATAATTAAGTCAAATGAGCATATAAAGGGTGAAAGGAAAAATGTGTTAGAACCAGAGAGAGTGAGAAAAGGGCCTCCGAGACAAGCCAAGTATTGACAGGCTGTGACAGAACACCTACCTGTCAGACGTGCCCTGTAAAGGTTCTCCTCAGTGGGACAAGGCTTCATATTCACCCAGCATCACATGACACCTTGGAGTTACGTAACTGTCGCAACCTTCAATCATTGTGCTGTAAGTGAGACCTCACAAGGGGCCCTGGCCATACATGCTGCACTGATTTATAGCACAGGGAGCTCAGTTTCAGCTAGCGGGGCCTCTATATTTGATTCTGGAGGTGGCTCAAATGTCTAAAATACCCTTACGTTTTGTCTTGTTCTCTCAATGAGAACTGAGTAATAAATGTCGTGACCCCATCTGAGTTTGACAGCTGAGGTTTCTTCTGTTAAGCTGAAGAGGTAACAGTCATCTCAGAAACAGGAACAGAAGTTGAAGCAAGAACACCCTAAAGTACTGCACATTCTGGTGATGAGTGGTCCTTATGTAGTCACATCTACAAAATGCATCACATGAATGATTTAACAGATACCTGAATGATTGTTCCTTCCTGCGTCATCACCTCCTGCTCCTCCTCTGCTAAACTGAGATTTATAAATTTGACAAACTAATGAACCTTAAAGTCAAGATGAAGAGAAAAATGCCCTTTTAAGCCTTTTATATCACACCCCCGGTCATATTGTGCCCCTAATTAACAATATATGTCCAAAAAAAGCAAAAAAATCTATTTCTTTGTAATGTAAAACAAAATATGACGTATACTTACATAAGCTTGAACCAACATGAATCAATCTTCCACTTTTACCACAACAGTGCTAAGATTCATTAGCTAACAGGCTAGCAGCAGCTTGGTATGATGGTGTGTCTTTTCGTCACCTCAAATCTTGTTCTGTTTCCCAAAAATACAGTGGTTACAGGCCCGCTGGCTTGTTCACTTTGAGAAAAGTTGTATCTGTGACAGCTTCAGATTATGCATTTTACAGTGGACTTCTTTAGCTACATAGAGCATACGATGGGCTTCATTTCTCTCCCTGATGTATACTGCTAAACTGTAGGTGTGCACCTTTAGGATAGCAGAAACTAACCCTCCACCTGCTGCAGTCCAAGGGGCACCTCTGCCTGCACCCCCTTCACCCCTGCCACCAGATGTGAAGGAGGTGAAGGTGGTGAAGGAGGTGAGTAGTCTTCTTTGACTAAATGGAGGCTAGTATCCATCTCTGAATCACTGTACTTCTCCACGTCTGCCATGACACACCTACATTTAAACGTTCAAATCAAATTCCTCTCGACGTTATGTCCCGCCTGTCTGTCCTGTTTCACTTGGAAATGCATCAGGATACAGAACATAGATACTCTTGAAATGCTGTTTTATCTGGACTTTAAAGCAGAGATTACAGTGCACTGCTGTGTTGTGTTTTGGCTCTTGATTAATGCAGCTGCCATTACCTCAAACAGAGGCAAACCAGAGGGTAAAGTGAATTTTAGTTGAACTCAGTTTATACATAAATGAGTATTTTGCACATTTCATGTGAAAGCTGACATGTATGCAGTCAATTTGTAGGAAGTTGATAGAATAATTTAATATTTTTGTTCTCATATCTGACTGAAGCTGGAGCCAGGTTAGCTTAGCTTAGCTTAGCATAAAGACTAGAAACAAGGGGAAACTGTTCTGTCTAAAAGTAAAAACATCCACCTACCAGCATTTCCTAAGGAGACTTATTGAATATTATTTATTAAATCTGTACTAAAACAAAGTGTAAATCAACCAGTTGCTTGGTTACAAGCCATGAGTAAGACTATTTCATGGCTGGGCACAGTGAATTTCTGGTGTCTTGTCAAGAGTGGCAGCCATTGTTACATATTATTAGTTATGTAATATTACAATTTTAAGGAAAGAAACAGCAATGTTTTTGTTGAGGAAACACTTAACCTTGCTTGCATTGGCTGTCATCCACATTGTAATATTTCCCAAATGGACCGCGTGGTTTGCTCACCACTAATTTCCACCAAACTATTTTAAAACTTTTGTGTTTATGCCCTGATTCACTCCTGGTGAGAGTGGAAAACATACATCTTCCTGTCTGTGCAGAGGTAGGAGAAACATGTGAAACTTGGGTTGTCTGCTGTCGGTTTGACAGCTACCTGCGTCATCACTTCCTCCTCACTTTGCTGAGGAATCCACCTTCCACTGTTCCAGCTGGGGAATATTCCATGTTGTTGTGAAGAGGATGATGGCAGCATAATATTTTCCACTGTCAGTTTGGAGCGGGCAGGTATGCTGCAAAGTAAAGAACACTCTGTCAACATAGGACACAGTTGGATTTTTTACTTAATTATCAGGGCATGATGAGACATCACACTGTCGCCTAACAGTTCGTGCTTTAATGCAGAACCTGAACTTCTTCTTACCTATGTTTTAAACCTGCGTCTTGTACAACAAATCTTCATTTATTCTCTCCCTCCTTTACTGAATGACTGAATCTATGAAAAATGCATTACCCCATCTCTCCGTGTTGTCGTTAGGTGCAGAAAAAGCAGCAGTGACTCTGCTTGTGATCCACAAAAAACATGATACTGGGAGAGCTACTTTTAGCAAAGCAGAGAGAAAACAGTGAGTAACAACAGGCTAGCTGTGACCTTCCAGCTAACAGACATATAGACGAGCACAGAGGGGTCAGATTGCCACCAGACAGGCAAACAGAAATGGGGCGAGGGTGTAGGCTGCAGTCTGACCTTGCAGCTCGCAGACAGATGGGGAGAGGCCTTTCGTTCCAGACAGACAGGGAGGGGTCCTGTTCGCCACTGTGCAAAAACTGCATATCTGGAAACAATTAGAGCAGATGGGAGCCATAGCCAGGCTGTTCCTATAAGGCACAGCACAATTCTATCAAGGGTTTATTGGGAACAGTTTGCTCTCCTGATGAGTATTTGTTCACCAAAACCACCAGTCACCAAAGCACAGATCATTATTCCATCAACATCTTACGAAGTGGCCGCTAACAATATTGTTTTTCAGACCTTTATTTAGTCAAGAGCACATTTGTGTTTACCTTGACAGCCTAGCAAAAGGGAAAGCCCTCAAAGAGTAATATTTTCACAGCCGTTTATGAAGGAACAGTCGTCCTCGCGCTAATCGTTCACCTCTCGCTCATTCTGATTAGTCATCTGAAAATGGCCTTCCCTTTTGCAGCGTTCAGCACTAACAACTCCATCAAAGCCCCGATCTATTATTGACTTTGAATGTTCTTTCGCTCACAGACACCACACAGACGCTGGTTTTCGTCATCGATGCCAAAGGGTCCGGGTTTTCATCGGTAAAGCCCAAACTCCAGCAGTGATGAAAGGGCTTCATTGCACACTTCCCTAATAAGAGCGTTTGCGGCTTGAACGTTTTTCTTCCAGATCGAAGGGTTTTTTTCTTTTGCGCTGATGTTGGTGCCAGTTTGGGAAGCCGAATCTGTGGGCTGATTTTATGTTTAAACCATACGCTGAAGTTTGTGAATTTATGCCATTAGTTGCTAGAGTCATACAGTGCTGTTACTATTTTCCATTGCATAAGGACAGTAGACAGTTTGCAGTCACACTTATTAACCCTTTCTTTTACTGATCATCCACTGACTGATCAAAGTCCATTCTGAATCTTTCAGTCATATGACAGTTTAAGCTGCTATTATCAATATTTTTACATTAATTACATTACATTACATTAATGACATAATTGTGTGGAAAGAGAATTATTACCTGACTCAATTTCCCTCAGTTCTTCATCGTGTTTCTGCTCAGTCTTTAGGTATTATGGCCCACAGCTTTACTGCTTCCACTCTCACTGCTCTTTTCTGTTTTCTTTTCAGCAATAAAGCCTAATAAACACAGTGTAAACCACCTGCCCCAAGTTTTTATATTGCAGCATTTAACTTCAAGAATTTCTGGCCTTATTTATTCTATCTCAATTAGCAGAATGTCTTCTTCTTTGTATCCAGACAAGTGTACTTGTTTTCAGTCTGGCCACACTACTTTTAAGATAACTGCGGATTCTTTGAGTCTAGATAATTTTACTTCTTTCAACAATCTTGGTAAGTGAAAGTTTCCTGCTCCGCTAGCAGAAAGTTCTGCTTATTTTATTAATGTAATATTATTATTTAATATTATTTATGTAATATTTCCCCTATTTATTGTTTTTGTTTATTTGTTCGTCTAAGTTTTTGCCATAAGCTTACACTGATCAGGTGGCCAGAAACACAACTCCATATGAATGCTAATGTTGCTACTAACTGTTTGCCTTATTAACCCTAACCCTATCACATGTGATATGATTGCAAGCCCCAGAACAGCTTCTGACTTTGAACCTCTATCGTCCTTCATCCATTACCACTACAGAGAATCATCCTAGAATGAGCGAAATACATCTGCATGATTTAGCCACAGGTGCAGTTATTCAGGCCTTTTAACCTCTAAATCAATAAATGTCTATGAGAGGGTGTGGGTACTGAGATTTGTGTTACTGGCAAGCAGTTGCCAAATAATCAGAAAGTAAGCTCTGTAGCAGGAACACTCTGTTTCTGACACTAAACAAACTGTAAACGTAGCCACTAAGCTTTACGTGAAACTGTATGAGAGCACAGTTCTCCTGCTGACAGCCAGTAAATAACCATCCAGTAAATCAGACAGTAAACACACACACTTTCAAGACCAGTTTGACATCTCAGGCAACCTCAGGATGAGAGGAAAAAAAGCAGATGAATTTAAATGAAAGCCTTTAAAAAGTCTAATGATAGAAAAACAGTCTGGGTTTATTTGATGTTGAGGAATGTTAAGGTGAAGTCTTGACCTGGATCGCTGCACATCACGGATTGAAACACCTGTCTGGGAAGCAGAAACCCACAAAGCAAAATGTCCGTTTTTTTCCTCTGCTTGAAGTAACATTTACCTTGGCAGTGAATGAGACAAAGCAGCAGCGTGTGATTAAAGCCCATGTTTTTATTCAAGGCTTTTACAGGAAGCTAATTAGTTGAGGTATGCAGTCGTGCGCCAAGCTAATAGGGGGAAGCTGACATTCCTGCAGGGAAGCGGTGGCCCCCGAAAAGCTACAGAAAATGTATTTACATTCACAGCCTACTCTGCGTGAGCCGCAAGACTTTCAATTCAAACAGTTCAAAACATGGATTTTTTTCAAATTCAAACACTGAAAAAAGTTAGGATGTGGTTTATCTCAGTGAACCACGAGGTGAGTAAATTTGAGAACACTGAAAACCTGCTGAGGTTATTTGTTCTGTTGTAACTGGATGATAAAAGTCACTTTGAAATTAAAAAGCCACAGCGGCTGATTCTGGTGCTCCTGAGACTCACTGCTGCAGACACATCTACTTCCAAAGTGACTAGGCACACCACATTGGACAAAACAGCGTAATGCATCTGATGCCACAAAGCATGTTGTAGTAGAAAAGCACATGCAGATTGTATAATTAAAAAAACATAACAAAACAGGGATTTGAATGTGTTTTTAAATACACTTATTGTAAGCTGCTTTTTCTGAATATACTAGGAATGTTAATGTTATGTTGTTTCCAAAAGTTTTTGAATTTGGCATATTCACACAGTGCCAAAATAATGGCAGGTTTGTGGCCAAAAGAATGGCTCCCTCCTGCATAGGCTTGTTCACCTGCAGTCAATGCATTATCTTCATGCTGCTGGTGAACAAGATTGAACTTTGTAGGTTCACACAGGCTGAAACACTAGAAAGCGTCCTAAAGAAGCATCGCATTTGATTTTTCTCTGCTACAGTGTTCATGGCTGACCCAATCAAACTTTTTGTTTGCTAACTTGCAATGCACCTCACCTCCAGTTATTGTCATGATTGGTTGTTGGCTTTTTCTTCTTCTGGGTTCTATCAATTTTAGTGTAATTCCATTTTATTCTTCAGACACCTCCAGGGAGTAGCTCCATACTTAATATGCGGTCTTGAGAGTAGTATCGATCTTCCCATCTAACCTATTTCCCAAAATGTTTAACTATACCTTTAAACAGACCTTCAACAAACTGACAAGCTTAGTCATTCCCATTGTGCTCCTGTTAAATGCCTCCATTGTAGTTGTAGCTCTGTGTGTGGCAAACCCCACACTATATTTAGACACCATCACCTGTAAAGGTCAGACCATCTTTAGGGTCATTAACGCTATATGACCCACAGAGTTCACCGTTTGATGTTGCACCAGCCATCTTTAAATTAGAAAAAAGTAGCTGATTTTGATTTTACTGAAGATGGTTTCATGGTGGTGATAGAGTTGGACTGATTTCATCTGAACATCATGCTTCAATATGACTTCCGCCCTCATTGAGAAGTAAGTGTGCTAGACATGATGTCTAAGATTAGAAACCCCCTCGACCTCCGGCTGACAGGTCACTGAAACAGAACAGAGACCATTCTGGACCCACAGTGAGCTGTGTTTAAGACAAGACCACCTGACTTCCATATCCATGTGTGTGGCAGTAAATCTACAGCTGAGATGAGTTTCTGCTGTTTGTTGAAAGAGTTACAGCCCAAATTCTCATCAGCGTCTATAGTCTAAACACTTTCCAGGACACACAAGGCACTTTCCACTCCGGTCTGCCTTTGACAGCTCAGCCAGCCATCAGCTCCCCCTTGTTATATCTGTACAAATGTTCCCATGCGCTCAATCCAGTTTCCACCTGTGAGCTCCAGCCAGTCAAGAATGCTTTGTCCAAGACACATGAAAGCAATATCTTCTCCATTCTTAACGGAGACCGGCAAATGCATTCCCCAAGATGACCCTAACTAAATGATTTATGAGAAAATTTGACCAAAAAATGCATTCCACCTTCCAACTATGCCCCTCTGGCACCAAACGGTCAATATATTATCCTTCGGCCCATTACCCAAAGTAATCCTAAACCCAACTATTTTGTGCAGGCTGTGCCTGAAAAAGATTGAGTCTCATGCATGTTTCCAGTCTGAACATTTTCCACCACTCCAGGCTTTAAATAGACACAGTTTCCATCTTGACAGTTCATCTGCCCACCACCCCATTGTTAAATCTCAACAAATCATCCCAGGCTCCAAATCCATTATTGGTTTCCACTGCGCGTCTCTTCATAGGCAGACTTCAAAAAGTTTCCATCACTTTCCAACTCTTTCATCTCTCAGTAACTGACCTATCCCTTCTCCATTGTTAAATGCCAACAGATCACCATCCCATCCATTTAAAACTTTCTCCATGAGTGTTTTTGCAGACAGGCTCCAAACTGTAAAGAACGCAGCAGTTTACTTTCCCAGCATGTCTTTATTGGCCTGTTTGCTTAGCTAATGAAACACACATTGCAGATGACACAGTAAAGTTATGCACTATTGTCTCAGCAGGGTTGATCCCTTGTTCTGCATTCCTTATTTGGGGCTGTGTGCAGTGTTGGTACAATAATATGTGCTCATTTTACCACTGTGCTCCTGAAAGTCAATTAAAACACCTTAAGTGTCAATAAATTCCAAAATAACACTATTTTCCTCTATGCAACCATGTTGTTTTCCACTTTTCCACCCTCACCGTCTCTCTGCAGGCAGCGCAAGAGTTCAAAGAGGCAGAAATATACAGGCAGGAAAATCATTTTGAGATCTTGGTTTCATGTTCAGTTTACACAGTGGTATATGATGGTTGGTTTGAAGGCTAAAGCCAGGGAACATTCCTCAAATAGCCTGCCAGCTACCACTAATGTTATTTAGTTTAATGGACAGCCAAGTGCAGATAACACAACCAAAGCTTCAAATATGTACTTGGATTGGGAAAGAACACTCTGAAACAGCTTTAACAGCCTACATATACATATACAAATACATATAGATATACATATACGTGTAGCTGCCAATTCAAACTACAGCCTCCAAAATTACCCTACGCTTCAATGAAGAAAAACTGAATATTCTCATGAATGTGGGATTCATTGCAGGGCTGTTGTGTTGGACTGTGAGCTAATAAACTAAGTGCATATATAAAAGTCCACTAAATACTGAAGCATGGTTTGGATAAATGGGTCCACTAAACCTCACACATTTTTTTTATGGAAAGCACACAAAGGCAAATTAAAGACAGATGATTTTAGAAACGGTACATGCACTGAATATGTTCACTGTGAAATTAAAGTCTATATCTGAATGGGTGTGGAACAAAAATGCAGCCTCAGCACAGAGTGCTTGGTGTGACTGACTGGCCCTTTTTACTTTTGATGTTTATCTTCCTATTTAGCTTTAAAAGTGCTGGGAAGGTATGACTGTACAGGTATGACTGCAAGGTATGACTGTACGTCAGCTGCACTGAATACAGCCAGTGTGTGGGCACCATGGACACAGTGGCCTCCTCTGTGACATCAGCATCAGGTATGACATCATTAACCATGGTGTGATGGAACAGCACACACACGAGGTGTCGAAGAAAACTGGAAATAATATCCACTTTCCAAACCAAAAGGAGAGACTAGTGTCGTCACCAGAGCCTGATGTGGCCACATAAGAATGCAGCCTGGTCAGACACCGAGTCTGTCATCTCCACACATCCTTAAAGCTGGAAACCTCCCAGCTGACACAGTTATGTAGCCCCGTGATGTCACACAGTAGCTGTAAAACGAGCAGTGAGCTAATGAGGCTATAAGTAGCAGGAAGCAATGTGCGTAAATCCAGACTAGGATAGACTGCAGGCCTTGACCTGGAATTACTACGTGAGTCACATGACTTCAGGGCTAAATTAGGAGCATCACTCCATCAGTTCTCTTGGTATGATGGAGGTGCTGAAGCTGCATATTCTGGTGGAAAAGTAATAAAATGTGGAACAATACATCAGCATGACGTTATTGTTAGTCATATTGGTGTCACTGATTCCAGTGTTCGGAGTTACTGCATACAGCATGTCAGCTCTTGGCCCTCTTACTGTAATGTTATCATGACTAATGCCAGAAACTATTTATTACTGTTACAGTTTAATTATGTCATGTCTGTCACATTTACCTACATTTTCTAGCATAATAACATTACTGCAAATCAATTTTGATCATAGTGAAGAACCCACAGAGAATTATCACGCAACACTGCAGCTTCCCTCAGCTCTTCAGAGCAATTTGGCATCTTTCATTTCATTATTTTGGTTTTCTGGTCTTTAAAATTACTTTTTAGCTTCACTCTCACTGCACTCATCAGTGTCGTTTCCAGCAAAAAAAGCTCTAAAATCCTAATATACACCTGCTTAGCATCAAATGACAGGTAGACAAAGTTTGCCACTAGCTGGTGAAGTTAGCCTATCATCTAGCATTTAAAGCTGCATGTGTTTTGGCTTTTTCTGTTAAAATCTTATTATTACAACGTACAAGTTAAGAAGATTTAAGGTCAGACAGCTTGCCTGTAGGTATGTTTAACAACACTTTTGCCAATAAGCACAAAGCTCCCCTGACACTGAATCACCACTGCAGTTCCATTACTGATTGTAACCCACAGCTACTCTCTTAAACAAATAACTCAGTCTATACTTAGCCTTGACATATCGGGGCCTACCACACACAGAGCCATATGTTTCCTTTGGCCGCCACAGTCAACCCATCCACACATGCAGTTCTGCAGAACAGTGAGCACGTGGCCAGTGAGCCTACTGATATTCAGCACAGGAAACCCTGAGACCAACAAACTGAGCTCAGAGAACATCCAGCCTGACAGCAAAAACAAACCAGCATCATCACATCCAGAAATATATCAGTTTGCTGACTTTCAACAGACTTAATGCTATCTGATAAAACAAAAATCTTGCTCATTAAAATGAGTAAATCAACCAAATCATGAAAACTACAACAGGATCCCATTGTATTTTCAAAGATAATTTCTAAAAACCATTCAAAGAAATTGCCTGTAATGTAAGATTAATTGATTAGATTAAACACCCTGACAGAAGCCGCATTACTCTGCGCCAAAGATAAAAATGTCAGACACGTTCAAGTGTTGTTTTTCAGCGTGGCTGGAGTACGTTCCTCCATCAAGCTGTTTCCTTTAGATATCATGGGGTTGAAATGAGGGCCCTGAGGATGTAATGACTGACAACACACTCACACACACACAGAAAGAGTTGTGTTTGCATCACTTTTGGGGACATTGCATAGACTTACATTCATTTCCTGCAGACTTACCCTGACATAACCATAACACTACCTGCCTAAGCCTTTCCTTAACCTCAACCTAAACCTAAGCTTAACCCTAAAATTGAATAATTTACATTATTAGGACTTGCATTTTGTCACCATAAGGAAGAGGAGTCCCCAAAATGTGACTGTCCCCACAATGTGGGTAATACACGACCACACACACACGTACACACACTCTCTCTGGTCTGTTTTGAGAGACAGAATATTACACACACACACCACACTTTCACTCACAGCTGTGTTTTTCCTCGCTCGGACGGTCTAACAGGAGTCCCTACTGTACTGAGCCAGCATGGAGAAAGAACATATCCATATTAGGAAAAGAGCAGGCGTCCTTATATGGGGAAGCTTCCTCTGTAGTAACAGCCCTGTCTGCTGGCTTCTCCCTCACATTCCTTCAGCTCCAGGTTTCTCTGGGAGTTTTTCATTTCCGATTCGCTGGCTGGAGAAGGAGCAGGGCTGCCTTTCATAAGAGTCTCGCCTGGTGTGTGATCTCCTTTTTCAAAAAAATACACAAACCTCCGTCTAGCCTCTTTCCTGCAATCCTCCACTCTGGGGTTTGATGTAGTAAAATAATCCTGGCCGGGGACGGGGCACACCTGGCCTTTTTAAGTCTGTCATAGACTAAACCTCATTAGGCAGGTGAGAGGCCAGAGAACATGTAGCCTTTGTTCCCATAATATCTGCCCCTCATGCCTTCATGGGCTGGGCTGCACTTTCACTGAAGTCGACTCAGGATTTTTAATCACGTTTTGTCCTGACTAAGACCCGGCGGAGTCAAAAGCTCCTGTCAAATGAGAAATAAAATCCCCTGGCCTTTGTTTTTGACAGAATCCTCTAAAAAATGTCACCCCTTCAGGAAGTAAGACAAGCAGCCTAATGCTCAAATCAACAAACATCCATTTTGGGAAATGCCATTACCTGAGAGCATTAGTCTTTGTTCCCGTAATACCTGTCCTGCATAGCTTGGCAGGGCGGCACATGCAGCTCAGATACTTCAAGAAACAGAACATCAGCATCATCATGCATTGTTCAAGATTCAAACAGTGGTTTCAGATGGCGCCATTCAATTAATTTTCCAAGTCCAGAAACGGAACAATGATCTATTATTTCACAAAAATGAAAATATTAGGGAAAAGTGCAGAAAATGAATGCAAATTTTTGTCACAGAATTATTAATCATCTCGTGACCGCTCAGATTTATCCTGTGACTCTCTGAAGGGGACTCGACCCGTAGGTTTGGAACCACTTTATCCATAGTACTTACAGCTAGCTCCACCATGACCAGCTACTTATGCACTGATGCAACAGTCTAATGAGGTAATATCTATGAATACATCAGTTTAAAGGGCCATTGCTGAAGAAAGAGTCCTGATAATATTTACATATTTTAACTTAAGTAGGAGTTTAAAAGCAGTACTTTTACTTGTAATGTAGTATTTTACAGCGTCGGATAGCTACAGTTACTTCAGTTAAAGATTGCAATACTTCTTCCACCACTGCTGCTTTTAAATGAGTCTGTGTCTGGTGAGCATATCCCAAGTCACAAGGGAATAAGGCCATCACAAAACAACATCATGTGCATCATACAGCAGGATTGGAGGGAATGTTTGTAATCAAACTGCTCCATTCGTGCATAAAAGATCATAATAAGCCCATAATGTGTTTTTTAATGAGCAGCACTTAAAGCTGCAGCTCAGCCACTGATGTCAGTGCACAAAAATGCCACTGCAGTGTCCCAGATGTAACCACACGAGTACAGAGGAGAGCAGCAGTTGCTAAGTCTTTGCAGGAAGGAGCACCTTGATAGATAACCAGCTGAAGTTAATGACTCCAACAAAATTCCTTTCCTGAGCAGCTTGCTGTTAATTTTCAAAACTACAGGCTGTTGGTGTACCTTTGAAGCCAAAACCGAGGAATGCTGTTGTGGGTCTTAACCACCCCTCACACATCAATTAGTTCATTTGATCATTGCACTTTGATGCATTTTTATAAGATTCTACCTGTTTTCTTTCAGCCGTTCTTTCATGTAAAGCTCTTTGTGCCTTCACTTTTGACATTCGCTTTTTTTTCTTCTCTTCTTCTTTTTTAAGATTAATATTTATAGGTACCGGCTGTCTTTTTGTGAAGTCAGTCTTCAGGAATTCCCAGTGTGGGGTCCCAGGCCTCTAACCAGACTTAACCTCCCATTCCAGATGAAAGCCGCTCTGAGAGAGACAGTGTTGTTTGGCTGAGCAGCAGAGCCTTGCCTTCAGACAGCAGGAATGTGGGATGTCTGGAGTGGGGGTCAGGAAGCGAGGAAAGAATGCCAAGTATGTCCATGTTTGTCCAGGGCTGGCTCTCCATTCAGCTCCCAGTGACGTGCCTCAAGGGCCAGCGAGTATAAAGGGAGCTCGACTCCGCAGTCAGAACTCAGATCAGCTCCTCTACCGAAGCTAAACTCTAGCTTTCACCAAGACAGAAAGAAAGAAAGACAGAAAGACTTTGACCGGAGCAGCAGAGAAACGCTACGAGACGAACAAGACAAGAGATCAACTTGATCAGAAAAGGTTTCTCAAGCTCAAACTCTGAGACTTAAGGAAGACTTTCTCAAAGAGACTTAAGGAAAACTAGAATCTATTTCTACGAGGGAGAAAAGATGTCTGCTGGAATGAAGAAGATGATTTTGGTGCCTTTCCTGTGCATCATGCTCTCATACATGGTAAGTCAGAAATACTGCTGCTGTTTTTCACTCAGGCTTTAGTTTGAGTCTTTAAACATGACATAAGCTCAAACGGCGTTCGCCATGTGCTGGATGTTTAAGTATAATGCACTTAATGATGATATTCAACTAAGCATGTGTCTGTGTGTCTTGTGCTCAGGCTGCAGCTCAGGAGTGCAGCAACCAGTGTTCGTGCCCCTCTACTCCCCCTCAGTGCCCCCCAGGAGTGAGCCTGGTGCTGGACGGCTGCGGCTGCTGCAGGGTGTGCGCCAAACAGATGGGGGAGCTGTGCACTGAGAAAGACCTCTGTGACCCACACAAAGGCCTCTACTGTGACTTTGGAGCCCCCATCAACAGACGCATAGGAGTGTGTACAGGTGAGTCGCTGACAACTGAAACAATGACTTTTTCTGTGACAGAAGTCTGCCTTAAACGTGCTCAACGTATGAACCAAATTGTGACCTCTTCCCTGTCGTTTCCTGCACAGCTCGAGATGGAGCCACCTGTGTGTTCGGAGGCATGGTGTACAAGAGTGGAGAGACTTTCCAGAGCAGCTGCAAGTACCAGTGTACATGTCTGGACGGAGCCGTGGGCTGCGTCCCTCTTTGCTCCATGGACGTCCGGCTGCCGAGCCCTGACTGCCCCATGCCGAGACGGGTCAAGGTGCCAGGGAAGTGCTGTGAGGAGTGGGAGTGCGATTCTCCCTACAGACACAGCTTTGTAGGCTCTGCTTTGGCTGGTAAGCTCATCTCCTTCTCTGTACCATGAAGTAGTTTTTAACGACATGAGACTGTGGTTTCTTTGTTGGTCTTTATACAATGAGTCATAATCAGGATGTTTTTCTAATCGGTGTTTACTCCTGTGTTTACAGCCTACAGAGAGGAGGAGACCTATGGCCCAGATCCCTCCCTGATGAGGGAGAACTGCCTGGTTCAGACTACTGAGTGGAGCGCATGCTCTAAGACTTGCGGCCTTGGGATCTCCACCAGAGTCACCAATGATAACCGCGAATGCCGCCTGGAGAAACAGACCCGGTTGTGTATGGTGCGACCATGCGAGTCACAGCTGGAACAGAGCATTAGGGTGAGTTTCTGTTCAACTGCACTGTTCTTGTGACCTCCACAGGCGCAAAATCAGCATGAATGAACAGCCAAAGAATGCATAATGAAGTTGTTTTCCTCTTCCTTTTCTTCTCACAGAAAGGAAAGAAGTGCATCCGCACTCCCAGACTCTCCAAGCCCATGAAGTTTGAGATCTCTGGCTGCACCACCACCAAGTCCTACAGGCCAAAGTTCTGTGGCGTCTGCCTGGATGGCCGCTGCTGCACCCCCCACAGAACCACCACCCTGCCCATGGAGTTCAAATGCCCCGACGGACAGGTCATGAAGAAGCACATGATGTTCATCAAGTCCTGCGCCTGCCACCACAACTGCCCCGGAGAGAACGACATCTTCGAGTCCATGTATTACAAGAAGATGATGGGAGACATGGCGTGAGCCACTGATGGACGATCGCAGCTTATGACTTGAAAACAAACAGAACTCCATCTCATTTTGCAGCTCAGTATATATGTTTATGTTTTATTTTGTCATTTTCTCATTGTTAAAGTAGTCCAGACACTTGTCTAAGTGTCTGTGTGTTTTGTATGGCTGGTGCACATCAGCCACATAGACTCAGACAGAGAGTTGCATGGCAGCTCCAAGAGACTCCTGCACTATAACTTCTATTTTTGACAAACCTACTGTCAGGTTTCTGCCCATTCCCCTTGAAATCCCTCTTACAGACCCGTCCATTTTACTGTATGCATTTCTATACCTTATCTAAACCATGACCTCCTCTCTAAATGAGGTGTCTAATAACTCCCCCCACCCTCTGAGCCTAGACCAGACCTGCAAACTCTAAGCAGCTGTAGATGGAGCACGCAGACCACAGCGGGCCAGTGTTCCCTGTCCAAACAGGTCTGAATGTGTCCTTGTGTGTGTGTGTGAGTGTGTGCGTGTTTGTGTCTGTTCGTGCAGGCCTGAATGTCGGCCTTGTCTCTGTGTCTACGCTGCTCACAGAGTAGAGGAAAGGTCAGAGTTTCCGCCCAGCATGTGGATGAGAAAGCAAGCAGCCTGCTGAGTTTAGGGTTAGATGTGGAACACAGTGGGCTTTGCCACGGCACTGAGAAAAAAAAAAAAAAGTTGACTATTGCTGATTCAGGTCAGGAAGGAAGAAACCAAGTGTCTATAGGAACAAAGTGTCTATTTTGTATAAAAATAGAAGAAAAGACTGGAAGAATTGTAATTTCATTCCTTTTTTATTGTTGATGTGTAAATTATGTATATATTTGTATATTTTAAGTTAATTTAAAGCCAAATTTGTTCTGTGCTTCGAAATGTATCGATAGTGTATTTTTTGTCGACAGTATTTTTTACTATTTTATTGAGAAGTGTGACAAAAATGTTACATGTTTCACTTTGTAGCTGGAAATAAAATGTTATATTTTTTTATACAAACACGAGCCTTTCAAGTTTTCTGTCTTCAATCTTGACAAAAATGTGGACTGATTTTAATTTGAAATCTAGTGACATTCAAAACTGCTCAGTTTATGCACAATAAGATTAACTTAAACTTCAAACTAAGCATATTTAATAATATCATTAATTTAATAATGTAAGGTGTTACATGTTAGCATCTGCAAAACTAGATTATTCATTGTTGTTCTGTTGTTCTGACATCTTTGACAGTGTAGATGTTAATTAAAGGACCAGTGTGAAGGATTTAGGGGGATGCATGAGCAGAAATGTTAAATAATATTCACAATTATGTTTTCATCAACATATAATCACCTAAAAATAAGAATCACTGTGTTTTTCTTACCTCAGAATGAGCTCTTTATATCTACAGAGGGAGTGGTCATGTTTCTACAGTAGCCCAGACTGGACAAACCAAACACTATAGAGGGCGCCTTTTGCGTTTTTCATTTATTTTTTGGCCACTGTAGATTCTCCTACATGTGAGGAAAGGGAGGGTTGAGGCGACAGTTGGTTGCAATCTGCAACCTCACCACTAGATGTCCCTACATGCTACACACTGGACCTTTAATTATGAACACAAATCAAACAAGTCATGTCAGCTCTGCAGTTGGAGAGAAAAAAATGTCTTTATGATAAAATTAATTCAAACAAACTGAACTTTTGTGATATTCTGTGACTGACTGGCAGCACTGCGGTGTGGATATGAATGTTGGTGGTTTTATTCCCAACACAGGAGTAACATACATGTTGGTTTGTTCTCCCACTTTAAACTCAGGTCTATGTAACATCACTTACTGTAATGCCTTCTTTAGTGAACAAAGTTTACTTTATGACTTCATTTACAGCAAAACAACCAGGATAATGTACAGAGGCAGTGGCTGTTTACTGAGCGATTCTTGCTCCCTACTGATTTGTGAGCAGACCTAAAAGAGGATATTTAAATTTGATAAATTATGCATTGTTGCAGGGCATTCTGGCTGCTTTTTTCTTAATTAATTTCTACATATTACCAGATGGAAATAGATCAGTTTAGGCTCCAAAGAACAAAAATGTCTCAACGTGACTACAGTGCTCTTTGAAATCTCCCCTGCTGACAGCGCTCACCTTTGGAAACTGAGACAGTATAATGTCGCCATCTGGTGCCCTTTTCATTTGGTTCTCATGAATTTTTTATAATATTCTCAGCTTGTTTTGGCATCCATACACATAAATCTTTTGAGGAGGAGACCTTCACAGCCTTAAATGAATCTGTCTAGTTGTAGACAGTTAGCTCTATAGCTATAGTTGTAATAGCAGGTGAAACAGCATCATGAATTGCTGCAGAAAGATCTAAATGTGTAAAAAGTCCTCATCCTCATCTTCAAATAGTTGTGACTTTTAGCAGTGTTTAATTTATCATGCAGGGCAACATTTTCTCTTGGTATTCAGGCTTTTTTTCCAGATTCTCTGCATTGGTAGTTCATTTACAGACCTCTCTCACCAGCTCTGTCTGCCTTGTCTTCAGAAGAACTTTTAGCATTTTCATTTTCTCCTCTGCCCACATTCTGCTGGAGTCTCTTTTCAATACCACACTGCATGAATCAAATCTGCACTCGCTCTTTCCTCTTGATAGTAGCAGCTAAAAAGAAAATGTAACGCTGATGCCAAAACGAAGAGTTAAAATGTTGTTGTCTCAGAATTGAATGTACTGTATAAACAGCTTGTGTGTCAGAGTGATGATTCATGTTCTCCTCGCCCACAAACACAGCCGAGTGCAGACTGCATCTACAGTTACATCTTCACAGTGAGAGTCTAGGCTCGCTATGTGAGTAAAAATACTGTATGTAGATATACTGTATTATACAGTATTGAATGAATCCTCACTGGTAATTCACTTTTCCAGTTTCACGTAGGTGCTACGTGATGAAAGTGTTGCAAAAACCATCAACTGGACCAGATAAACAATCCATGAAGACACTTATACAGCTGTAAATTTGTTAGTATGCCAAGTTTATTGCATTATTTCTCTTATGCAAATATTGATTTGATTTTAGAGGCATTTAAAGAATTTACCAAAACAGAGATTCCTAGATAAACTCGATTCAGTTTATTGGTTTTCTAACATAAATTGATTACAGTTTAAGATTACAATCCCACCATCAATCTTAAAAATGTTCAATTATTGCCTTGGCTTGACTGTCTCTATAATAAGTAAGCATCTACTGTATGTCTTCTTCTGCTTCCTCTAAAGTAAGTAAGCATCTCAGAAAGAGCTTTGTACATGTTTACATGCCATTACTGTACAACCTCACCTTGTTGGTGTGTGTGTACCTGGATCTGCCTCACATAAATCAATGTTCAGTGTTAAAATGATTAGAAAAGCAGGCGAGATACATTTGCAGAAAGAGAGAGATGATTGTCAGAGAAAACAAGCTGCCGACCCTCACTGACAGAAAGAGTTTTCCTTCAGGAGCCTCACTGTGTGTTTGAATGCACAGAATTTGTGTGTCTGTATGTTTTTAGTATGCGTGTCTAGCTGCAATATGCATCTACTGTATGCTAATCTATGTGAAGGACAGAATGTCACAAGGGAGTCTGCAGCAGTGTGGTGCAAGGGGGGCATCCTCTGGAAAAAATAGCAAAAGATAAGATCTTGTCACATATTCACACGCTCTATCTGTGGAAACCAGGCAGCTGGTAAAGCGGAGGAGTACGAGGAGGCAGAGGAGGTTGCGGTGTCAACTTTTTACCAATCTCTCTCTCAGCCTCGTCGCAGCTCATGGAGTTTCTGGGCAACGTTTTCTAGCTCCGACTCGATGGCTGCCAGGCTTTCAATCTCTGGCTCCTGTAGATATAATAAGAAGAGCAAGATAATTAGAATGCAAACAATCACATGTATGTGCAAACTTTTCATGCACGACACAATAAGCTTCCATGCATTGCTGTTTGGGCTGTTAGTGAGGACACATTACAGCCAGAATCACCTCTTTAAGCCTCACTGTTAAAACAATGTCACCACTAGGTGCCACTAAATCCTTCACACTGGACCTTTAAGGTGATCGCAGTCTGACTAGCTTCTTCTGAACATGACAACGTGACAAGAAGCAGCTGCACCATTTTCTATCTTCGTGGGATTCCAGCTGCAGAAAGGATTTTGCTTCATTATTTTTAACAATAGAAGCCTAACTCACTTTTTGGCCTTGAGCGATACAAAACCAGAGAGCACAGCACTACAGCCACAGTTAGCTTTGTTGAGTGGGAAATAACATCTCAAAGTCTTTATCTAAAGGAATCATTTAGCATCATGGAAAATATCGCCAAGAGTTACATGAGTAGACTGACACCTGTACGCTAAAAATGACACACCTCTGACTTCCGACTGGCGCTCCCCTCTTCCTCCATCCCCCTCCTCTCCTCAGGTCCCCTTCTAGCAATCATCTGCAGCTCCTTCTCCTCTGGACTCCTCTGCATGGCTCTTTTCTTCTTCTGCTCCTCCTCCTCTTCCTCTGAGACCTCTTTCGAATGATGTGCCACTTCTTGCTGCACCTCCTGTCCAACCGCCTTCCTCTTCAGTGGCAGCGTCTTGCCCCTCCTGGTCCATCGCTTTAGGCTCTCCCTACTGCCTCTCTTTGTCTCCCCTTCCTCCTTCCTTTTCTCCTGTTTCTCCTCTTGTTTATGTGAGAAAAGTGCAGATCTCTTGTCTTTCTCCTCTTCATCTTCTTCATCAAACTTCCTCTCTTTTGATTTGTTTCTGGGCGCAGCTCTCTTTTCACCAGATCCAGCACCTGAGGAGATGGAAAATAAGGTGTTTTTATTCTCTGTCCTGCACTCAAACACCTCTGCTAGACCATCGGCTGAATACTCTTCACCATCAGCAAGATTCCACTCCTTGTAATGAAATATTTCGTGCCATCTGGCAGCTCTGCCCCCTGTACAGCGAGCTGTGCTTTATGGGAATTAACAGCATGACTGGAGCAATCAGATGACTTGGCTGAAGCTCCCTGTTGTAGAGTATGAATGCATATTTCACTGTACTCTGCCATTTTATCCCAGAAAACAATAATTTCTCTGCTAATCTCTTAAAAAGTCTGGATAGAAAAAGCTACATCTCAACTGCAGTCTTGATCTAAGGATGGAGATTATGGCGAATGATTGCAGCTGTAACCATGCACACCAGCTCATTTGAATTCTGGGACATGGAGACATTTAATCATTTCTTTTGGTGAGCTGTCAGCGTGCCAACCATGTTGGACCTGCTCCCTGTGGGGTAGGGGGGATTCATCATGTAGATGGAAGCACTTCCATCAATCACAGTCCTGTGGTGGCAAGCGGTTTCATCTACAAGGCCGGGTTTGTTTTTTTTAAGTCTCCATATGTCAAGACTCTGCACTCTGCCTTTAGTTAACTTCATTCCATATTTTAATTAGATGGATGTCCTTTAGCTCTGAAGCTGAATGTTCACTGCCATCTAACTGAGACTGTAACTAAGATTGCAAACCAACGACAAGCAAACGTAAAGAAATAAAGTATATACTTACCTTTCTTATCCTTGGTCATGTTTTCCTCTGAATCTTCCTTTGAATTTGCTCTCTTCTCTTCTTCTTCTTCCTCCCTCTTTTCAGCCTTGTCCTCTCTCCACTCAGAGACGTGACTTCCTGGCCTCTTGTCACTTTCCCTCTTCACCTCCCCCTCTTCCTCTATGTCAATGTCCTGCTGTGACTCTTCATCTCCCAAGCTCTCGTCCTTTTCTTCCTCTCTGTCTCCATTTCCTGTCCTCCTCTTCTGGGACAGGATGGATCTTTCACCAGGGCCTCCTAAAGCCTCCAACATGGATCGATCTGAAAACCGGGAGGAATTTAATTTACTAGAAGACATTGATTTTCCCGTGAGGTCAAAAGAAGGTGCCTACGCCAGAGCAGGACAGTTTATTACCATGTCGTGTCATATTAATGTGTTTTTGCTTGATGGAGTGGTTCAGTATTTCAGATTTTATATCAAAATCATAAAATTGTGCATCAGGTGATGCTTACATGTGTCCACTTTAGCAATTTCCCCAGAAAACCTCATGAGAATGCATATTTTTCTGCTGTTGCCACTTAAAATTCATCAGAAAGGTCAATCTTTTTCATATGCTTTAACCTCACATGCTGTTGTCAGTTGTATATTTTAACCCATTTCATGCCATCTTAGTGTCAGTTTTGCGTTTCTCACAGAGCTCAGAGGCTCTTCACTCAGGGAACATGCAGCGCGTCAGGGTTGGTGGATGCACTTTATTTAATGGATTTTTGTCACTACTGTACTCGCTCCTGCATCGCCACTCGCCCACTGTGTGCTTTGCAGGGAGCCTGGCGCTGACTTTAAAATGCCAGGTGTGCTGTCAGGTGGAAGGAGCACGGAAAGCATCAGCAGAGTTTAAATTCACCTCAGCACATCTCCTCTGTTTGTTGGCCCTGCTTTGCTGACAACATGAAATGAGAAATAATGGAGGCGATGCATCATTTTGACAGCTGGCGCATTTATAAATGTTGATCAGATTTTCCTCAAAAAGGAGCCGACTGGAACGCGGTTGAACTGTGGGGAGAAATGAACAGCACAACAATGCAGAACTCACCCGCGACATCACCCGCAGTCTGAGGAGCTTGTGTCGTTGGGTCGGCTGTAGCAGCGTCTCTCTGCAGCTCAGCTCTCTCTTGACCACCTGCAATTAAAGTTATTCAAGATTTCTTTCCACGCCATCTTTCTTAGAAATGTCAGCACCCAGAAAAAGAAATAAGCATCATGTGATCTGTGGCTCACCTTGAACAGCAATCTCCTGAAGCTCCTTCAGAAAGTTATGATGGCGAAGGATAGAAACAAGCCTGTCATCTGCAAAACACACAAACACATCAAAATGCATGGGAACAAGACACCTCAGGAAAGACAGGAAAGAGGAGACAAAAGGCAGTGATGGGATCCTGCAGGAGGCAGAACACAGGTATATGTCTTTCCCCTTCACTTTTTCACAGGGTTCAGCGATTTGTTTCAGTGGTTCCTCTGAGTTAATTGCCCTGAAATTTACTGCTTTCAAAGCAAGAGCACAATTAATCATTTGGCCCAGAGAGACTCCCCCAGTGAAATACAGCAGCAGTGAGCGCCGGACTTTCTGCTGACCCACAAACCCACTGCATGCTCTACGCAGCAAGCACAAAGACGACAGCTGCTGTACAGTACTACTGTAACATCAGTCTGTCATCTCTCTTGTTGTTGCCTTCTCCCTCTCTCTCTCCCCCTTGTCTCCCCCTCTCCATCCCTCCGGTGGTGTACAGTTCCCCCTCTCACAGCAGCCACTCAGTAACAAACGCTGGGTGAGTAATGCTCTGATTGATTTTCCCCAACAAGGGCACCATCAAGGTAAAACACTGGCTCTGTAACTGAATAGTCTTCACTGAGTGCTAGTGACCCCGCTCACACATCAGGATTTTTACCCAGCAGCCACTGCATCAATCCATTAACCTTATGATGTGGGCACCGTGCTCCAGATAAAAAAGGAGAACAGGTATTGGTTCTCTTAGAAAGGCAGTGTTACTCCAGTGGATGATGGTGATGATAACAATGATGAATGTGCTCAAAATTAAGATGAAGCAGCAGAATCCATGTTACGTAAAAAGGATTATTTTATTGAATCTTTATATGCTTTGCTGAGTCCTTACACATGACAGCCTGGGAGGAGATGTGAAAAAAACAAACATTATATCCGATTATGTCCTCAGATTAACAAAGGCTTAGAGAGCATAATTAAAGCCTGTTTTTAACCTGACTCACTGTATTTCAGGAGTTTATTTAAGATGCAAGCACACGAAGGAAAATAAATCAAAGAGGACGACATCATCTAAAACTGTTTTAGGTGAGTCGTGACTAAAAATGGCCCAAAAAACCCTCAACATTGCGATTTCATTTTCCCCCCAGGGCTCGTCCCTCGTCAGAGGAGAATAAGCTAAAATTAAACCTTAATGGAAAAATATATTGATGAGGTTTATGAAGCAAATATCTTTCTCTTAAAAAGTGCTAAAATGGTAATAAAGGTGGCAAAATAAGGCTTCTTATTTCATCATTTCACAAATTTATGCTGCAAATGGTTTTATGCATTACATGATATTTCACATTTCAGGTACTGTATGCAACAAGCAAGCCAGAAGTGGTACTGAGGAACAGCTATTATAAACTATCTTAGGCTGTAAATGCTGTGGTTTAAGGCTTTGGGCCATGCTATATACTTGTTCCTATAAAAATAACAAATAAAATATTCTTTTATTTGAGGGCATTAACGGTCATGCCCATAATCTTGTGAACAGGATCTTAAAATTAAAGTATTTGGGCAAACACACTGAGAGTTATTACCAAGGTGTTCTCCTCTGGGCAGGGCTTACCTGTCTTCAGTGTGAACAAACACTCCTGAGTGACAGGCAGGGGGTGGGACCTTGATAGCACGTCTGTCAACGCCTCCACGATGCATTTCATCACCTGCAGGCACAGAGAGTGCACAAAGTTACTCAAAAACAGCCTCAAATGTAGCTGCAACCGATACAATCTGAACATCAAAGTATGTAATTGTTTCGCCTTTGGGGATCAGAGAAATTTCTGTAGAAATTCAGGCTCTTATGATAAAAAAAGGTCTCCTCTTGGTGAGGGCTATATGGGAATACATCTACACAGCTTTATAGATTAAAATTCGCCTGCTTCTCTTTGAATGCAGCTCTGTTGCCAACTCACCCACTAATTCAAAGACAGAGTGAAACTCTTAGATGAGAGATCACAATCATTTCAGCTCCCATTGTGCGTTCAATGTCGAGCCAATTCCACATGCCAGATGATTTTTCACTCGTTCTTTTCCTCCTGGCTGCCAGATCTTTGAACGTTACTCGGTCCCATTTCACAGCTCCCATCCCTCTTTCACACATCGTGCCCATCTCCCCTTCATATTCTCATCTCTCCAAACCCCATTCTAGAGCAGCTTCTCTCTCCCTCCACCAAGATGTGAAATGGATCCAGCAGTACCAAATCATGGAGGTCAAGGCTCTCAGCTCTCATGATATCTATTGATTTGAATAAGGTCATACTGAGATTGTCCCCAGCGGAGAAGGTACTTAAGTGAGTTAAATCGCTTGGATTAAGTATTTCTAATCACTGCTGGCCTTTTGAGCTTGGCAGGAGAAGACGCACTGTCACTGGGATTTATTTCTCAGTGCATACAGCGTAATGTGCCAAATTCATCATTTCAAACACGCTTGCATACAACAGTGGCAGGTCATCCTGCTGCTGTTTCTACAACTACAATAACACTCACTGTGATGTGCAAATACTGCTTTACCTTTACGTCTTCATTCTCCGGCTGACTTGGAGTCAGCGGCAATGACAGAACTGCAAGAAAAGGAAGAAAACAAGAGAAAAAGGTGACTCTTAGCAGCATTAAAACACACCGCCTGCGTTATTAGCAGGGGACCAAACGTGCCAAAGGTGCAGGTGAATTCACTCCGTCTCTCGCCGCAGTTAGAGATGTGTGAGTCGCTGTCCTTGGTGCTGGACCCGGCAGTCACATCTCTTAATGCAGCTGTCTCTCAGACCAAACCATCACATGATCACTTTAATGAGCTTCAGCCTTTTCTTACCGCAGTTGGACAGTAATGTCAAAACGAACAGTCCTCTCCCGATCATTTTTTTTTTTTTTTTTTTTTTTTTTTTGGAGACGGGGCGCGTTGAGCTCTCCAGGAATAGAAAAAATAGCGAAGCTTTTATCAGAGGGTTTGTTTTCACCTCTTTGCGGACCTTCGCTGGATCACGGACGCATTCTGACCAAAACTTAGCCGCCTTTCGGTATTTCTGGAGAGCTAAGCCTCCTGCAGCATCGGTACCCCTGCAGCCTCCGTCCTCTCCACCAGCATCTCGCCGCAACAGCGCCGGCTTTTATAGGACGATGTGGAGGCAGGAAGTGACATCATCCTGGGACTAATTGTACCTGATCGTACCTTCTGGTTGTCAGGGCGTGCACAGGTTTGGAGAAGCTCACAGTGCTGCTGGAGGGAGGAAGCAAAGGATTATTAGAAATAAAAGACATGCTTTATCTGTATCCGTGGAAAATATTTTAATCTGATCAAGCAGGTATTTCAATTAGAAACCAGAGGCCCAGATTTCCCTGTCTTTGTCTCCTTTATGTTGTGTTCCCATCCAGAACAAAGCTCCATCATCAGGCTGTATTTGCTCATCATGTCTCTTGACTACCTGGATGTGTTGCTAGGCGACAGTTTATTTAAAATGGCTGTTACTGTGCATACTTTGTGAACAGGTGGCCCTTTTTCACATTGTCTAACCCCAGACAATGCAGCGTTTACCTTTAATACCACTGACAAAAATGGGCTCACATGATATACAATACATGTGAATGGCTGTATAACCATAGGTAGGTATATACAGACTATGGATGTCCATTAAGAAATCCTTTGCAAATACATGACATGACTGTTTTGAAGGTGGTTATTGGTGGAGTCCTGATCATAATAGCTGATTATTAATATCATTTTAGTTGTACAGAGCAGAATGTTTATATGGTGCAAAACATAATGCATGAATTAATGTAGGATGTACTGTATCATGAATTTTATATGGGTATTTCAACAACTATGAGATGCACTGCTATGAAATTTTCATTAATTGCTATTCATGGGCCCAGAGGATGAAACATATTGTCCTTGGTGATCCACTGTATTTTCCTCTTATACCAACAGCAGGTCAGAGATTTCATTTATTCTATGAAACATCTCGACGTGTGCTTTGATTGGCGTACATATTCATGGCTACCAGATCATGAGTCGCTCCGACTTTGTTAGCATTTAGCTCAGAGAACATAGTACCGATATGGCCGTAGACTGAATCAAACTGGTGACCATGTTGCAGATGATGTATGATGCTGGATGACATATGATGTTATTTATTTCTTTGAAGGGGTGGACTGTAGGAGGGAAGAGAATTAAACTAAACACATGCAGCTGATTCCATCTGACAAGTAAGGGATAGACATGTTTAAGCATACATTACAGATGAAGTGAGGAAGACGGACTGGGCACATATGTGGTGTCAGGTGTCTGATTGTGACTTGTAAACATTATTTGATTCTTTTGACTGTTGGGTCAAACAGAAACATGTAGATATTTGCATCTGAAATGCTGTTTTCTGTATAACTGGACTCCAGAGGCAGACTCCATCCTGTTGTTAGACTATAAATAAATGTACTGAGTATCTGTAACCAACCACCTCCAGATCATTCTGCATTATTAATCATTACAGTCTGTATTAGTTAAGCACACATACAATACAATCAACCCATGGAACATCCTAAAATTGTTGCTTCTTCCTTATAGACACTGAGACTCACGTGGAGCCGAGGCATCATTTTCTCTTTTGTTACTGACACATTCACATAAAAATCAGCACACAAAGAGGTTTCGGAGAAGCAGGTTGGACTGTTTGCTGTTTGAAATTTCCTACTGCACCATCCACCGAGATCCCAAAGATCTCATTATGCTTTCAGAGAGACAATAAAGGCCAATTTACGTCACCCATATTTGTCCCGCACAAAGCAGACACAGCTTTGTTTAAACATGAAGAGGGCTTTTCTTTTTATGCAAAAATAAGGTCATTATGAAATCCAACAGCTATAAGGGCTGATTGAAATTCAACCCACTGCAACATCCAAGAGAAATGGTAGAAGATGTGGGGGCAGGGAAATATATATTTTAGATCCTAAAGAGTTTGGTGAACGACAGTGAAGCCCATACTTCGTGGTAGCAAATAAAAAAATCCTTTTTTTTTATGCTCAAGGCCTGTATCCTTGAAAATGTTGCACAAAGTAAACACATTAAAATGAACCGCTCCCATTTAATGCCCAAAAGGCAGGGTCTTTCATTATGTGCTGGAAGACATGTTTATCTTGAAACAAGTTCTACGAAACCATCCCATTCTGCTCTTTACAACTCAACCATGCTGAGCACATCCTGCACAGCCTAGCAAGTAACACGAGCTGCGCTTAATATAGCTTCCACCTGCTCTTGTAATCGCACTAATTAAACAGAGTCAATACATACTGTATGCTCTTATGCCATATACCATCTCATTTGTGTGCAGATAAACAACAATGACTCCTCTGCTCAGCAGTAGCATGTGGTGGGTTTCTTTGCCTCTTCTATGCTCAGTGCACAATACTGCAGGTACTGGAGGACAGAGAAGTTAAAGTGGGCCTGAAGATCTGAGGAACAGACGTGTGACTAAACTGCCTCTGGTCTGAAAAGTCACAGTGTGTACTATGGATGACAAACTGTTTTCCATCTTTAAATTATTCCAGTCAGCTGATCAGGGCTCTCTACAGTGGCAGGGTGTCTCTGCGTGACTGCACATGCACACTGCATGTTGCTGGAAATGAAGTTTGAAGCCCGGGCGACCGCCCAGGTAAATGAATTTTTAATGTGGTGATTGATGTAATCTGTGATTTTGGCTGCAGAAGTCCAACTTTTGTCAGTGTAAGAGTTGCGTGTCAGTGCAACAAAATTGAACATTGTCAGAAATAGTTTAATGAAACACTGATTTAACAAATCTTTCGGGTTTTTGGGGCAAAGTCTATTTAGTTTATTGTCTCTTGTATGAATGTATAAACGTCACATTAACAGTTCAGAGGTTGTTACTTCATTCTTTGCTGGTCCTAAAATCTGTAGTTCGATTAAAGCAGCACTTGGTGAGACTTTTCTTTAAAAATACACCTACAGTAGATTGTTTTAAATACAAATGTGGCAGAAACATAGACGATCATCCAGTCCCCACTGCTAGTGTGTGGTCAGAGCAGGTCAATCATCTTGGTGCAAGGATGGTGAATTAAAACTTTAAAGCAAAGTAGAAAACTTTCTGCAAAGAGCAGCAAGTGTCTCATGCAGACAAGGCTGCTCATCACCGCCAAGTGCATAAAAATGAAGTATTTAGGTTGCAGGATTCACTGTCACATTACCTCTGGGGTTCCAGATCTTAAAACCGCAGCAATTTCCTCTATGCGGCTACTTGGGGCCACAGACATGCAAAGAGTGGCTCACAACCTCTCCTCTGCAGGTGATCCACTGTGTCGCCTCCTCAACAGTAACCACTGTAGCGGTGACATGCTTATAAAACAGTCCAGCAAAGTGAAAGCTACACAAGTCCGAGACATCTCAAACCCACGAGGAGCGAGAGCAGCTGGAGGATGGCTGCCGGTGACAGAGCGTCAGACTGCAGGTGAGGCTGGCCTGACTTAACCGCAGTCGGTCGGGTGAAGATATATGGATGCTCCTACAGATGAGACACAGAGGACATCAGGAGTTATGATCACTTTGTCTGTGTTGAAGCATATAAAAGGTCATCCTGTGCTGGTGGTTCTGTATGTTTTAGCTCTCTAATTACACATCACTGGGGACCGTTTCCTAAAGCATGGCATAGTTTTTACACTGATTTTCAATCATCCAGACAGTCACTAGTTTCCATTCATTTCACAACTGTAGATAAATCAACATGCAGACCTCATTACGATGAATATTTCATTTGCTTCTATGTATGTAATAATTTTCATTTTGTCTTATTTGTATTGTTGTTGCATGTGCAGCAGCTGCTAACAGGGACTGTTTGTTGGAGTATTTTAAGATGTTCAAACTCTGAGCACACACAACAAGCAAACATACAGATACCTCTTATTAAGCTAAGTTAATGGCCTCGTAGTTGTAGAATATGGTCATGCAGTAGAAGGCATTAATAATGGCTTTATTAGGACTATTAAAGAGCCAATACACTATTAATATGAATGTTAAGAAGCAACAAGCTTAAGAAGAATATGAATATGTTTATCTTATATGAGGTTTTACCCAAAAATGGCTATAAAATCTAACCTGGGACTGATTATCTATCTGCAACATTATTTTCAGTCTGTGCTAAAATTAGTAGCATCAGTTTGTCCCCTGCCAAATTACTATAACAACCAACATCCTTTGAAAAAAGCAGCAAGCTCGAGTCCATTTTTCCTCAATACAACACATTATCAAATGAACTAAATGAAATGCCTCAAAGCTTCCAGGTTGAAGACACAGTTTAACGTGCGGCTCTGCTGTAGTAACAACGTTGTCCTACCATGGGTGGACAGATGAGACCGATGGGGTCGGAGAAGCTGCTCACAATCATCTTCCCTCCCTCAGGCTGAAACTGTGAGCAGAAGACAGAGAGGCGTGGAAGAATTCATTTGTGGGAAGAATTGCGTCAAGTATCTTGAAAATATGTTGATGGGGGTCTCAGAAAAATTCTGTGTCCTTGATTTTCCCACACTTATGAACCACAGTACAGCTTTTTTTGCATTATAACTCATCCTTTAGTCAGCACAGATGTTACTTCACATAACAAATCCCTCTGAGTGTCAGTGGGCTGATGGTTGACCTTTAACCTCCTGTGCCATTAAACACGAGCAGACAAGCAGTGTGACTCTTCACCATGTTGTTCCACAGCCCCTTGGCCAGCTCCTCATGCCCCTTGATGGTGAAGTGGAAGCAGTCGTGAGTGAAGAAGGTCATATCGATCTTCCCGTTCTGCTGAGACAAAACGCACACACATGTTTCAGCCTCGCGTTAAAGTCAAAAGCTACAGCTGTCACACACGAGACTCTTGTGATTCAGTGGTTACTGTTTCACGCTGATTGGCGCCTGACACGTTCATATTGCTGTGGTCTCTGGAGTGAGGATAGATTACCGGGAGGCGGGGAGGGTCAGCGTGTTTCAGGAAGGGCTGAAGAACAACAGCAAAGTTGTCCCTGAAGAAACGGTCGCTGTACAGCAGCTCCTCAAGTCTTTTCTGTGGACGCAGGTCACATGAAGGCCTATTTATCTAATAGCAATCACACATGAAATCAAGATACAATGTTTGTGTGTCCATGCACCAGTTTGGCCATTACAGTGTTTCATTAGAGGAAGTTAGTGATCTTACAGGATGGTTATTGATTTAAACTGCTTCCTATTATGGATAACATGTGCATTCGACAAACAGAGCTATAAACTGGACCTGGAACTCCAGGTTGACTTCTACCAGCTCCTGCAGTTCAGGAGACTTAGCTACTGGCTCTATCAAGCACGAGCAGAAGGACCTAAAGATAAAAACAAAAGGAACAAGGGAGACATCAAAAAACACGTATTCAGCTGGTTACACTCTGCAATCTCACCACTAGATGCCACTAAATCCTGCACACTGGTCCTTTAAGGCTCAGGTAAATGTTTGTATTAAGAAGGAGTGGCTCACCGTTGGAGCAGGCACCCTGGGGTGGGCTTCTGCACCTCCCTCAGAGTCTGCATGGGCAGGATCTGAACGACATTAACGATCATACGAGGAACCTGAAGCACACCACGGTAAAAGACAGCCATGCTGCAGTGAATTCCAGCAGTGTATCGAAACCTCACTAAGACCAGATTCAAGTCTCCTTTTCTGCCACTTTACCTCATTCATAAGCATTTCCAAGGAGACGGTCATATAGTGAATGAAGTTATCTACTGAAAACAGAGCCTAAAGAGAACACGAGACTCTGCAGAGATTAATGACATTTTGGTCATTCAATAAAAGGCACATTTTCCTTGAGCTAAACTCATTTCTTAAAGAGAAAGACCTTGTCTTTGCAGTAATCACAGATGTCGTTCATGCCCATGAGAATGGTCAAAAGCTTCCAGTCCTCCTCGAAGTTCAGACCCTACAGGAGGAGACAGCAGAGGGCTTAGAGTGTAAATATGATGCATGAAAAACAGATTCAGGGACAGCATCTTGCTGAAGGATACCTCAGACTCCAGCTGTTATGCATTTTATCTCCTTCTTTTGTGACATTTCATAGAAAACGGGGTATTACTGTACCTCATAACCTCTCAGCGTGTCAATCAAATGTCTCGTCTGGCCTGGAAGATTGCTGCGAAGAGAGAATAACATCTTTCTAAGCCTCATTTATAAATAAAGCAGAGGGTCACACAGCACACTCTGTTGCATGACAATACAGTTTCTTAGCAGAGGAAGCCTGAAGCCCAAACAGACTAAAATCAGCCGATAAGGTTATGACATCACTGGTTGCTCAGTAGCCCGAAAACCTGCTGATGTGACACTGATGAGTCCGTACAAGGTGTTGTGTCCAGTCACGGCCAGGTTGAAGCCTGTTTCGCTGATATGAGCCTGCATCCCGTGAACGGTCTTGCCGGGAGCGGCACCCAGCAGACTGGGATTGAACAGCTTGATGATGTCTGAGGAGCACATTTGGAGGAGGAACGTGTGAAGACGATGCATTGTGTCTGCGGTTTACATGCAACATGTGCAGAACAAAAAGGTTAACGGTCAGCTGAGGTTTCTTCATCTTACTTGCCAAAGTAATGACATCCTGAAGTGAGCCGTGACCTCCAATGCTGCACCGTGAAGAAATGTCAGAAAAATAGCATTACTACCAAAACCAGTAGAGGAAGGCAACCAAGTGCATTTACTCAAGTACTGGACTTCAGTACAAGTGTCACACTGAGATCTCGGTGTGACATCATTTCTCACTATTTTCAGAATTTTTACAAACCAAAGATCAGTCCATTAATGGAGAAAGTAATCAGCACATTAACCCATAGTTAAAATATACTAGAGACCAAATGTAAAATCCTGCTGTTACAATAATGCATGCGTAATAATAAAATAATGATCTAATACTGTGTAGAATAGTGTAACAGTCACAGGGGCCATTTTTCTGCCATTTTCAGACTTTGCCTTGTTGAAAATGTTAAGACATATGAACACTATTGATATTACATGCTGTCTACTTGTCTGTACAGCAGAGCTATGATCTGAGCAAGAGACCCATCACAGGGTTCACACATGATTTCTGTCACCTCCACGACACATGACGAAACTCGATGGGAATCCCGAGGACAGTGGTGGCGTTGGCGCCTATGGCCGTCTGAAGAGACACAACATATATAAGTCATCTGGCTACACTGCTGTCACTGCAACATATATTACTTATAGTGTAATCACCACTGCAGCTGAAGAAGAAACAACACCTACTGTGAGTGAATCCCCCAAGGCAGCGATGACTTTGATATCTGCCGCCTTCACAAATTCAACTGGAGCAAAGGGTGAAAGCAAAGAGGGAGATGAAAGAGGAGAAATGAATGTAAAGTCTCAGCTCTCAGATAAAAGACTGATTTGGAGTGGAGGGAGTGATCCTAACAGACCTGAGGAGGGGACGGAGGGAGAGGGACTCATGTCTGGGCACTGGAACACAGGATGTTTGAAGCTCACCGGCCGAGTTTTCTCTGGAAACTCCTGAGAAACAGGAGAGAGGCAGATCCGTGCCTTTAAATCGCTGATTTTCAGGCACGTGTCCGACATGGGACAGTCCTGCAGACACAACCTGGAGGTAAAACCTCTTTTATTTCTTCCTTATGTCTCCGCAACTACATTTTTTTTATTCTGAAACAGCTATGCTTGTCATGCACATACTCAGGATGCCTGCTGGTCCATGTGGTGTGGTCAGTTGTTCCCCCATAATAACCTGCCTCTTATGTTAAAAGTAGGATACACATTGTTATCTATTTGTATTGTTTCTGCTTCATTTTGTGCAATCGTGCACATCGTTTTTAATAAATCTGCCAATCAAGGCCTTCTGGTCATAGTCATGATAGTCTGTAGTCTCTAAATCAGCTAACAAAGCACGATTCTTTAGATCTTTTTTGTATCATCCAGTATCCAACAGTAACATTTTGATGGTCAGTGATTAAACCAGGTGTACACAGTACCTTGTTGAGGGCCTCCTTGCTGTAGTGTCGTATCCCCTCTTCATACTCCCACCACCAGTCGTTGCCTTTAAGAGAAGGATCATTACCAAAAACGGCTATTCGAAACTGTTCAAAAGGCCCAATCAGTCACTTTTAACATGCGTTTATCAATTAAACAGGTAGTTTTCCTTTCACAACGGCACTTACAGCACAAATTCACTTTTAAAATCAGTCTTTACTCCCAGGTGTACATGTACTTTAAATTTTTTTTTTGTTACCACATCACATTATATAGACCACAAACAATCTGTCTAAAAAAGAAAAAAAAGGCCCAGTTTCAGAGGCTGGTGTAACAATAAATACAGGCACACAGCCTCACATGTGCTCTGCCCTCCTGCTTGTTCTAGCACTTACCTTTGACAGAGCAGGACGTGAGCACACATGTTGCCACGGCGATCCAAAGCCACCCCATAGTAGTGCGTATGCGCCCGTCAATAGGATACCCCTACAGACTGCACAGTGCGATGCAGAGTTTTACAGCGCTGTCACTTTGTTTGGCCCACCCTCTAAAGCCGAGTGACAGCCTGCAGGCCCAGTGAGAGCCGGAGTGACCGTCCGATCCGCGTCAGCAGCACAAGGCCTCATTACAATAACCTTTGACAGCATTTAAGCAATAAAGACAACATGTCAGACAGCCTTAAATATCCATATATCATTTATTAACTTCTTTATAAACTTGTATTTGCGATGGTAAAAATGTAGTCTTCTCGACAATCCTGACCAGTGTTTCATTTTAGACAAATTGTGAGATGTGTGGGTCTCAATGAGTGAATGCTTCAATGAAACGGTTTCTTATCGTCCTACGAATAACATTTTACTGACCTTTTTTGACTTACACGTCATGCAGATGTATTGGCAGACAAGCTCTCGACAATTCTAACAACAAGCACGTACTGTGGAGCTGAGCGGCCGGGCCGCGTGTGGCGGACTCTGAAGTTTCTAATCTTGTTCAGATAAATACTGTCTGGCCAAACTGTGGCTTCATTTCTAAGTTTGAGGTCCATCTGAGCTGAAAAGTGTAGGCTGAGTACAAAGCTCCAACTTGGACTTTTGGTGAGGGGGTGGAAATTCTCACAACAGCTGAAGTTGTGTAACCACACACACATACACACATACACACANAATCCACTTCCTCTACTGTAGAAAGATCCAGAGTTTGAGGCGCTGCTATATTTAAGGCTGCTCCAGTTTCTGCCTCGGCTAACACAAGGCTTAATAAACAAAAAAAAAAAAAAGATCGGGCTTGTGGGATGAGATGAACTATTGAGCTCCCACCCAAAAATCAACCACTAGAATGAAATCAAAGCCAGCTGCTGGCAAAATATCACACCGGCGTACAGCTACACCTTCAAAATCTGTTCTCCGCTGCATGTCGCTGGATCTGTACGTCAGCTTTTCAGGGATTTGTTGTCTAAACTGAAGTTTTAAAAGCCTGCGCTGTCTGTGTGTGGATGAATTCTCAAACAGGATCAGCATGAAGGATTTCAGCGACAGCTCAGATTTGACTGATTTCAGCAGCTCCTCATTCTTCATGTCTGCCGTGTTGAAATGAAAGACTTGAACCTCTGTGCATAAAATTAAATGATCTACGCAGTCCAGCCCTTCTGTCAATCAAAGCAAATCACTTCATTGTTTTTTTCTTCTTATTCTTATGAGTTAACATGGCTTTAGCACACTTTAGCACGGTTACTAATGCTGAATGTCAACTTAACAAATGACTAGTGAATGCAAAGATGAATGAATCTGTCCGCTCGTTAAATCTCTGAAAATAAAGTGCCTAAAATTAAAGTCTGCAAAACGATGAGATTACATGCAAAAACATGACTTTCTTTAGCATCTAGACCGGGGCTAGCAAATAAAATTATTCTAGTTCACATTTTCCTGCCTGAATTTGTTTCTAAACACTGCTCAAAATTAGGATTGAAGTAGTCCGTCATGTTCTTAAAAAAGGGAGAGCGAGAAGAAACTAGCGCACATATCTGATTCCAACTATGATTAGTGCAGTCCAAAATGCCGTTGGTGGCAACCGCAAGACTACTTCCACTGTGAGGAGACGGGTGTTTGTGGCAGTATCCTGAGTCACAGACTAGCAAGTCCCAAGTCTGTGTTATCCTCTCAGCGCTCTGCTCTGTAACACTGTCCATAAACACCCACACTGCCTTTCCTCAGCACAGGACCAGTACATTTGAAATGGAGAGAGGGAGTTGTGAGACTGCACAGGACAGCAGCTCTTAAAGCATGTGGAGAGAGCAGGCAGAGTGGGAGAGGTGCTCAATCCGGCAGGTACTGAGCGAGTGAGCACCAGCTGCTCCACGGGGCGGGCTGGCAGAGCCTCTCGTCTGTCTTTCACTGCCCTCACTCCATCTGGCTTCCTCTCACTGCTGCTGCTGCTGCTGCTGCTGCTCCTCTTCCTCCTGGGCCGCGCCCTGGGCTTGTGTTTCTTCCTGACCCTGGGGCTCGGCCTGGGCTTGCGTCTGTTCCTGAGCTGGTCTGGGAGGGGGCGCTGGAGCAGGGGCGGGTGGGCGAGGGGGCACTATGATTTGGTGTTGGCGCTGTCTGTAGGCGATGACTGTGCCTAACAGCAGGGCGATGACGGTCATGAGGTAGAGGTCCCACTCCGGGCCCAGAAGCTGGTCCAGGTCCACCTGAGAAATCAGCTCCTTCAACTGACAGCAGCCAGAGCCAGATGGGGAGAGGATGGAGGGCAAAGACGCATGTGATTAATATCAGCTCCCTCTAATGATGCTTTTAACTTGGTTGGCATACAATATTGAGTTTCAAAGCCAAATTGTCGGAGTTCCAGCTGGAGAATTTAAGAGACAGTACTCACGTTAAGATCCTGCAGGTACTGCAGAGTGTAAATCAGACCCAGCTTGCACAGGGCCAAGAAAACTGGGACCTGCGCATCAGGACTGGCTTCAGCGGCCATGTCGTAGAAACGCTTGGCTAAATGGATGTCCTGCAGAGCCACATCAAACAGTTCTGCATCACAAACCAGTCTGTGTATCTCTGCATTGGAGACCAGTGAGTATATCAATGACATTATGACGTCATTCTATTCACCAGTGAAAGTCTATGCCCACCTGTTTGATGCCCAGGCCTTTCTCGTGCATGTAGCCCAGGTTAAACATGGCCTGGGCGCTGTGCTGCTGCTCTGACGCCAGCCTGTAGTGGATGACAGCTGTCTCGTAGTCCACATCTGTCCCATAGCCGTAGAAGTGGTAGTCTCCTAGTTTTATCCTCGCCACAGTGTAACCTGGGAATGACAATTTCATGCGTCAACTTTCATTCCTTCATAGTGCAGACTGAAAATCGATGAGAGGCGGAGTGAGCGTGGACTCGCCTTGCGCTGCAGCTCTCGTCCAGTGGAGCAAAGCTCGAGGGTAGGTCTCGTTCTCACTGAAGATCTTTGCTCCTTCTGGGTGTTACAATCAAGACAAAAGCCAAAGCAAACATCCAAAGGTCAGGATGTTACTTGTCACAAAGATCATGGGTTATCAATCCTTCCTTCCTCTTTCGATACTAATATCATGGTTTTTCTTACTCTGGTCCAGAATGAAAGCCACGTTGCTCTGGGCCACCTCGTAGCCCTGCTCAGCCAGCAGCAGATACTGGACCAGCGCAGCATCCGTCTCACCCTCCTTAAAGCTGCCGTAGGCCGTCATGAGACGCTCTGACCAGCGGCCGCGCTCACAGACGTTCTTGAAAAGCTGCAACGAGGACGCGAACACACCATAATTTCTAACTTGCAACATGATACTAGAGTGTAAAGAAAGACTGTAGGGAAGACCAGAACAGATGATAATGGATTCTCTTAAACCAGGGGCTACATAGGCAGCATATGGGTTTAAATGGATGAGTAATTGCTGAATCCCAGAAGAGGATTAAGTTCATCTCTTAAGTCTCATTTCAGCATAATACAGAGAATGAGGGGTGACTCACCTCCACAGCAGTGTGGCAGGAGCGCATCACTCCAGTACCAGTAGCATGCATCTGAGCCAAATTGTAGAAGGCCAGGATGTGGCCGGCCTGTGAGGCCAGGTTGAAGAATTTAAGTGCCTGCTTGTAATCACGCTTCACACCAATGCCATCTGAGAAACGTTGGGAAGAAGAGAGAGAAAAACAGTGAACTCAGTGGAGAAAAGAGTTCCAGTGAAGAGAAATAAAAAACGATGTGAAGAAAGTAAAGAGAGATTGAAAGCTAGCAAAAGAAACAGAATATTAGGTTTACCAGACAGACAACAAGGAAAAAGGACACACACACCATGCACAGGTGTACACACACACCGACCGACAGACAGACAAACAGACAGACAGACAGACAGACAGACAGAGCCCTCAACACTCACTGTAATACATGGTGCCCAGCTGCAGCTGCCCGTCCACCCAGCCCTGCTCTGCTGCCTTCTGGAAGTATTTCAGTGCCAGCTCGTAGTTCTGAAGACACAAACACACAACTTTCAAATGGCTGCTCTGATTTCAGCATCAGTGACAATCTGGCGGCTCGCTATCAAAATGAAAACGTCACATACAGAAACAACTTTATGACTGAGATTAAAATTCCTCCTTACTTTATTCTTATTCTTCATACTAACAACTGTAGCTGCCAGGTTAGCAACACACAATAAGCTGCTAATTCAAATGGGTCTGGGGGGTATATCTTCAACTCAGACCTGATTCAAAAGGGGAAAAAAAAAGGACTGTACTGCGTTCTTACCACTGGGACACCTCTTCCATATAGGTAGGCCATGCCCAGGCCACTCTGTCCCACTGGATTACCCTGGACGAACAAAAAAAGCAACAAGTAAATGAAAGACTGCATCAAAGCAAATCATGAAAACTGAATAACACACATCACCTCAGAGGTGAAAGCCTGCACAGCAGCAGACACCTGTTCCCCTCCAGAGGTAAGAGTGTTACTTTCTGTCTCTTAGAGAATAACTAATGGTGAACGCTGATAGAAACACTAAAGACATGAGTCTACAGCTCCATCCTTACCAAGTCAGAGGCCTTCTTAAAGTACTGCAGAGCCGTCTCGTTGTTCTGAGGGAGAAACTCGCTGCCTTCTGAGTACATCTGAAAGACGGAAGGAGTCACTGTCATCTCTTAGAAATCAAAAACTTGACGCAGTGCCTCGGCAACATCAATGCCAAATCATTGGCGTATTCATTCTGGACTCCATTTCGACCGTCTCATTGCTCTCCAACTCACTGACTGCTTGTCCCGAATTTTCACACAGTCCGTGCTGCATATTCATAATATTTACAAACACAGAAGTGAAACAGATGGGCAAAAAGATCCCACATGAACATACTGAAGTGTTTGCTTTTATAGATAAGGGACAATGTCAGTGTAAAGAGTTGTAAAAAAAATGGTTTCATCATAAACACCTGAGTTTCCACCACCCTTCACACAGGTTAACAAAGACGTCTCACCTTGCCAAGGAAAGCCATGGCGTGTGTGTTCCCCGCATTTGCAGCCTGAGTGAAGTAGTCATACGCCCTCTGTTGGACAGGAAGCATCAGAAATACATCTCAGTGCAAATTACTATCACAAAAACAACGCTTCAAAAGAATCTTTGACAATAAATATGTGTCACCTGATGATTCTGTTCTACTCCGCGTCCTCCATGCAGGTGTAACTGACCTAATCCAACCTATCAGGGGGAAGCACACAACCTTGTTCAATGACACACTCTTTTGATTGATTGATTAGTAATTTGGTGTATAAAATGACAGAAAATGGTGAAAAACATTGATCCATGACGTCCTAAAATGTCCACAACTCAAAGATATTCAGCTCAGCGCAGACATGGGACACCAATTGGTGACGACATGATCTCACCTGTGCTTGAACGTCTCCTTTCTCAGCTAGAAACTGATAGTACTGGATCAAGTCCTCCTCCAACATCCCACTGGTAGATCCTGGGTTCTCCACCTCATCCAGCAGCCTGATCCTCTGCACCGCTGAGCCCCCTGTCAGGGACACATCACTCGCCACTGGAGGTGGTGACAGAGAGTAGAGATTGGGTTATTTGCCTAAGAAGAACCACAACATCACACACAAATATTATAAACCCTGCAGCGAATGCTCACCTTGATTTGCCACAAGCCTGTAGTGTGTAAGTGCTGACTCACAGCTCTGAGGAACACCCACACCTCCCCAGTATCTGTATCCCTAATGAAACAATGAGGGGGTGTCATTCTTTTATACTTCAGAAATAATGTAACTGTGTCATCGCTCCACTGACAAACAAATCAACTCACCAGAATCATATGAGCTATCAAGTTCCCACCCAGTGCACCAAAGGTGTAGTAAACCAAGGCCTGAAAAACAGACAGTGGAGGTAATATGTGAACAACTGACAGACGTTGCATAACAGTATTGTCAAGATTTTCACATTCACAGTAAGACTTGACTTCAGTCATACAGCACAAAAAAGTACCTTCGCCTGACTCGAGTTAACACCAAGTCCTGCTGCGTAAAGAAAGCCAAGAGCCTATGGAGAAGTAAAGGAAGCTCAGTGTTACACAGCTTACTTAATGAGACGTGGAGTCAGAATGTTTGCAGCACATTTCCCAAGTCACATATTAACAGCTCGAGTGAGCTCTTCACCGTCTGAGCTTTAGGTGAGCCCTCCATGGCAAGCTTCTCAAACATTTCTTTGGCCTTGGTGATGTTCTGGTTCATGTAGTCTCCAAACAGCATGGCGTACGCCACCTTCTCCAGGGCTTTCTGGTGGCCTTTCTCTGCTACTTTCAGCAGCTTTTCGTATAATCTGAGACAGGGGTTGGATAAGCAGAGGTGGCACGGGTGAATTTGGATTGAGAAGCGCATGATTAAAATAACGTATACATAACAGACACCTAAAGCAAATAAAGATGTGAAACCAGTGGAATACATCAGAGAGAAGGAACTCACTCTTTCTTCTGGGTCTTCCTGGTGGTGGCATTGAGCATGCGCAGGATGGTCTGATACTGCTCCTCAGCCTCCTCTGCCTGGAGTCTCAGCTGTGCCTGCTCCTCCGCTGAGGGAGAGAGAGGAGAAGCCAATAAGATCAGGCAGAAAAAAAAAAAATGTATAAAACTTTGGCAGCAGAGGGGTCAATAGTAATTTGGGAAATGAAACTATGAAGCGCTCTCAGGCCGGTTTCCATCATCAGTTTCATTAGCTGGTGAGCTTTTCAAAGGCTTTTATTTTGATAAGAAAATATATGGACCATATAACAAATTATCTTTATGCATTGGCTCTGTGTGGGAAATGAGCCAACCACAATGGAAAATGTTCATCCATCCATTTAAGCAAATAAACCACCATTAGAGGTTGATGAATGGCTGGATTTTGGCTTCAAAATAAGATACTAAGAGTAGTTCAAAGTTTGTCACACTTGCTTTGGGGAAGTTTTCCCAATAAGTTGAAGACTTACTCTCACAGAAGCCCCACTTCTTCTCCTGGTCATAGTCGTAGATTGTGGCGCACCACAGCCGTCCATCCCCCCGTCCATCAGTGGTACAGTCCAAGTACTCCTTCCCCTGGAAGAGGAATGGGAAGATGCAGGGCTCTCCATGGGCTGTACCCCCATTCACCACAGGAACTGTGTCAGATAAAACAAACATATTGTTATATTAGATAACAGGAACACATAATAAATTACATTTACTGGATATATTATCCAGAAAATCTAGAAAATGTGTGAGCATGTCCACTGTGATCTCTTTTTTCTATGCAACAAAAGTTCTGAATTAACATATTAAACACAGAAAATCTGCTCATTTTAATAACTGTCAGTAAATCTCCATCTTGTGACAAGGTCAATATTGCACTTGAACGACTGAAAGAAAATGACTGACAATCCCTGAGTAAAATGATGTAACTGTCTGCAAGAGGAGCCACAGGTGCAAAGCGCAGTTAATTTCTCATGGGGTTTAACCGTTTATCCAATCTGCTGCCGCCATGAAACCACAGGCGTCTGCTCGGAGTCAGCAAACAGAAAACAGGTTAACATGCTCACACTTAGAAGAGCTTACAAAGTAAGACAAGGCAGTCTTCACTCTCAAAAACAGATGTGATTTAAGACAAGGTGAAACCCTGAGGGCACAGAGGATTCAGTAAAGCTACTGACAGACTATCATCACTAACCACATCTGCCAGACATGCTTACACAAGAGCTACGGTGTTTTTGTCAGGTTCAGAGTGGAGATCTGTGAAATAAACACCACTAAAATGTCCAACCACTTCACATATTGATGAGAATCTTAAGGTTTTCACTAACTCATATAGAGCTTAAGTTATTCTTTGAATGTCAAAGCTTTTAAATTAGTTCAGCTGTCAAACCCTAAACCTTAAAACTCCCGTCATTACAAGTTTCTAACCAGCTGCCCAGTGGTTCACCAACCCTTGTTAACACAGCTATGTGAAGCCTTACAGTTAAATAAAGTAATCAGCCGTTATAATCAGAATGTTTTCACGGTGTCTCGGTGGGAGTCAACATGCCGCTTATGTTAAAGTGATATGAAAACCTTACATCTTAATTGTATTTACAAGTGCAAAGTCTCATAGCTACACCACCAGCTAACCATTTCTGGCTTTAACTGGACAGGCCAAAACAACTCTTCTCATCCGTCAGTCTGCTGCCAGTGACAGACAGTATGCCAGCTCATGATCTCTGTCTCACACAGACATTTGGAGACACATGCATAAGCCAAGAAAACGAACCAGAAAAAGCTTAGCCTGTGTCCGCTAGTTAAAACAGAGAAGCTAACTAACTGACCATTCAGCCTGCAGATCTTTTTTTTCCTACTGCAAGTGTTTGCAGCTCACTGTCTGAATTAAAAATCACAGTCCTTACCCTCTTTTGGTTTCTCTTCAACTGGAGGAGGCTGCTCAGGCAGGTCCTCCTTCTCCTCTCCCTCCAGTCCATCCCCCGGTGTCTGATTCTCCTCTTCTGGCTGGGGGACTTCACGATGAGAGGTCACAGAAGCTCCAGCCACAATTCCTGACGCCAGATGGACGTCTTCCTCTTCAGAGTCTGGGTCATGATAAGACTGCAGAGATAAACGAGGAACAGATTAAAGGGGGAATCACACTGTGTATTAAAATAGGCAAAAGGCATGGAGGGCTATCTTAGGTAACATTTGAAATACAAATTATTTATACATTTAATCATTTCTATAATCCAAATGTCTTGCAATACTGTTAAACTTGTCAATTCACCTGTCCCTGATAAATAGCCAATTAAGGCCAAAAACAATGTACTTTTCCAAATGCAATTAAGAAGAAATTTCAATGGCAGCAGATAACAGAAATCAGTTAAAGGTTTTTGCGCAAAATAGATCAGTCTCTTACTGATAAGTTTAAACCCAACATTGCGAAATTGTGAAGACTTCCTCCTAAAAATGCACCAAAGCATCTGGTTAACACCAAGTTGAAATATATTTAAAATGGTTTCACCAAACAGCTTTGATAAGCTTAAATAGATCAGTTTCTGTTGCAGTGTCAACAACTCATTTAGACAAATAAAACCCTGAAATAGCACACAAGGGAAGGCAGTCAAGTATGCCAAATTCAACACAGAAAAAATACTGGGTCACACGCCAAACAATGATACCGGCAAAAGCATAACTGCACAGTGGTCTATTTCCCATCACGTCTGCATGTCTACCATCGTCAGGGTCTGACATGCTAACTTGAAGACTAATCTCAAACAGTTCACGTCGTACCTTTAGCTCTTGTCCGTCATTTCCGTGTTGCTCTTCATCTGAAAAGTGTAAATATGGCAGAAGTCACTGTTAAAGACATGCACCTGAGACGGACAAAAGGTGTCCGCTGATGTAACGTCAAACAGCTGCTTGCAACAGTTTCAGAGCGTACAACCACTGTGTCTGTGTAAGTATGCACCAAATACACGACACGAAGGGTTACTTACCAGCTGCTATTTCTTTGACGAAGACTATCAGCACAATGGCCAAAAAGTAAAGCGTTCTTGCTGTCTTTAAATACCTCTTATAGCCCATTGTCGACAAGCTAACAATCTGCTAGCTGTAGCTTCTGCTATTTCTACCACCAAGCATTCAGTTACAGTTGAGTCACACCAAGAAACGCAGCAAAAATAACCTCAAACACACGCTCACCACCTCGACACTTGTGTCTGTGCAACAACTTGGTTAATCTTAACGTCTGTTGCTACCAAACCACCAAACAAATTCCAATACAAAGCTACGCTAGCAGAGTAGTAACTGGCTGGATTGACGTTTAGCTAGCTAAAAAGCTAGTGTTGTGTAGCCACGCAAAAGACCAACCAAACGGCGCAATATTTGCAAGAGAGGCAACTCCTCGGTCTGAAAATTGTTTGCAGAGTGGCTCTCGGTACTTCAAAACATCCACGTTCAACGGCAAGGTGCAAAATCTTTAGCCTTTCGTTTATATTAACCAGACACTACTTAGCTACCCATGTTAAGCCCTACTACTGATCGACACTTCCTATTCTCGCAATTCGACCAATCACAGCGCCTTTAGTTTGACAGTAGCCAATGACCGGGGGCAAAGACGTGTCAGCGAATCAGGTGCGTACACAATTATGTTTCTAGTTGAGGGGTTTGTCCACGACACCAAAACACACTGTACAGATTATAATCATGTGGAGGGTAGAGATGATTGCTTTGGAAACATTATGAGGAGCGCAGCAGCCATTCTAAACCGCACATTTAGAGGTATAAAAACTAATATAAACACGTACAAATATAATGTAGATCAAATGAGAAAGAAATGTGCCTTTCTTGCAAGACACCCAGTGCATTATGATGCAGTAAATGTTTTAGTCTGCACCACTGGCGCTTGATGACACCAAAACATGTGGTTACTCTGCATGTTATGAGACCTTGATGAGCTTCAAGGAATCAAGAGCTCTAAAATACCCTCAGGTAGATTTCAAGGATAAAAGACTTTGTGAGTGTATTTTTATAAAATGGGCTATAATATCGCTCTTATAGTTACAGCAGCTTCAAAACATCAGTTCCTAATTTCAATCCAAAGCACTGTACAGCACCTCTTGGATATTATTGCAGTCAGGGTTGACTTCTCTTACCACAAAGGGAGGAGACTACGCCCTGCTTCATTTGGTGTCTCTGATCCATGGTAAAACAGTTCACCGTCTCAGACTCTATAAGCCACTCAAGGCATTAGCACTCAGACCATTTGACTAACTGGAGCCATTAATTTTCACAGGAAATTATTTGAATGAAGCAATACCTGGTCAGGGCTGTCAGCTGCTTGAAGACTATAAGGAAGTCTGCACTTTAAACAGTGGAGGTTATGAGTTCATATGAAATAAAAAATTCACACACTGGCAGACAGGAGAGTAACAGGACTACAACACACACACACGTATTCACAGTCCTCTCAGAAGTCACCAAACTGTGAGACTATACATGTCTTTGCATACATAAGCACTCATACCAGCAGATGTGGTAATTAATAACTGCATGTTTATTTACAGGCTGTTTTAGTGGTCATTTCAGAGGCAGTAATAAGACAAAGACATCATTATTTGGAAATAAAAATAAGACATTCACAGTAAACAACATAATGCAAGGCAGGGAGAGACTGAGCTCACAAAGTTTCTGAACAGTGACACATTATTTGCCGTCAACACTCTGCAGCTTTCCACAAGAGAAACATCGGCAATGTTTGACTTTTGTGATGCAGATCTGGTCCTCTCCAGGCTGTCGAAGCTGAACAATGCACAGAACGAGATTAGACTTTTGTTGAAAGCCAGGAGAAGTACAGATATGTGCCAAAAAATGAAACAGAGATGTTCTATTCCTGGATAAATACAACTTTTTGCATCACTGTTGCCAATGTACCATCTCAACCAAAAGCAAAACAACAAAAGCAATCGTGTCCAGTTACTTTTGTAACCCTTCGTGAGAATGTATCATTTAAGAAGGCCATTTAGTCAGCAGTTTATTTATTGAAAATCATCACAAAAGAGTCCAACATTTCTTTAAAATGATCACATCTTTGGTACAGAACCTGCACGACAATTGATTTGATGAATCCTCGATGATTCACACCTAAACACACTCAAACCTCAACGGTTTAAACAGCAATGTGCCATAAAAACAGTGATGTCGTCACTGTGTGCCCTGGTCAGTGACATTACTGTGAAAAGTTTTGGAGTCACTGTTGAGATGTGGCACATTAGGGGCCCCTCCCTCACATATAATGTAACCCCATCCAGCTTTGGACCCCCATGCTGTGCCCATTCACTCTGATGTTCATTCCCTTGTGGTTACAGTGAAGTGCTTCAATATATAAACATTCAAAATTGTGACTATTTATTCACTTTTTAGGGCTTTTAATGAAAATACAAATAAATAAAAGCCAATATTCTCAAAAAATGTTACACAGAAAATAGACCTTATGTAACTGATTCATTATTTAACTGAATTTTGACATCTTACTGACCTTTATCATTTCAGCTTATTACTCATGACACAACATAGTGATTAGTGGCAAGAAATCACAGTATACAACTGTAATACTTATTATTAAGAATCACAACAGTGTGGCTCAAGTGCTGTGACACAACTGGGAGAAATGGTGCGTTTCCACCACAGTGCAGCAGTGGTCTGCCAGGACACCAGAGATGACAAAGTCTGATAAAAAAAAAGTGGTTTTCTTTCACCTGCACAAACTGATACTTTAGATTAGTGGTCCCTGAGGCCCCAAATCTCAATATGAAGCATAAGGCAGGGTGGAAAAAATGGAAAAATCTCACAATCTGGCTCTTCAGTTAAATGGAGAACAAAATGCAAGTATTTCCACACCAAAAGGAATTCCATATGTTTTAAAACTGCCATTGGACTATATGTATTTTTTGGCAATTTTCAGGGGCAACAACTCATGTGAACCCACGCAACCACCTGTGCTCAGAAATGTCTTTGCTACAAAGTGAACTGAAGTCGGTCCCGGAGCAGAAGAAACCACAGAGACCCGGGCGACGTCTCCTCTCAGTAAGACACAGTGGTGAATATATGGAGAAGGTCCAGCATGCAGCAGGTTTATCTCTGTGCAGCTTTAATGACCCATTCTGCTGCAGGGTTCAGCTGGATGAGGTCTTTCATATACGTTTCCTCGTCCAGGCATCTCTCCTCTGACAGACGGCAGATAAAGACGAGAGGGAGGGAAAAAACATCGAGAGAGACATGAGATGCAGTTTACACCTATTAGCCTGTTGGACTACAAACTGTGTTATCAGCAGAAAATACAATCTCTTAAAGAGCGGGACTTACTGATGTTTCCACCAATCTCATAGAGACACAGCTCTTCTCGTTTCACTGCCAGTGAACTGGAGGATAAACAGAGAAAGGCAGAGACACAGAGGGTGAGAGAGAAAGTTAAGGATGGGTCTTATATAGCCATAACAAATACTGTTTGTGTACTTGTATGCACTGCTGCATATATACACATTACCTGTCCTGGCTCAGAAAGCGGGTTAACACATCAGCAGCCTGCAGCTCCTCAGTTAGCTGGACTGCCATAGACACTTTACTGAACTGTGGTGCCTGGACTCGAATAAATCCCTGCGAACTCTCCTGGTTGTGAACACAAACAGAGAGAGAAGAACGATACTGTCAGTCATACGGCCGTAAACACTTCACAATAATGAGGTCAAAGCACTCACAGGAGACTCCAGACAACAAGAATGTGGATCAATGTGCTCTTCTGTTTAACAAACTCCAAACAGTCTGGACTCAAAGCACTTAGCTGAGCATGCAGGGTAAAGTGGGGGTCCAATATACTGTCAAGAGGAACAGCAATCTGCAAGATGCTGCTGTACTCTGCTCGCTGTAACACAGTTCAGCCTGTTTGTTAAAGACCTTGATTGTTGTTTGCCTTAGGAAAATTATACCCACATAGAAACATTGCAACACATCTCCACTAGATGTCACTATTATCACATTATGACCACCACAGGGTGATTGACTGGCATTAAATAATTAAAACCCACTGTGAAATAAAGCATTATTAAAACTGATGTCTCATACATGTGCACTGCTACATAAACATGAAATGAACACTCCTACCTCTGGGACAGCTTTATCAGTGGGTTTGTCGATGGTAATCTTCTTCAGCAGCTTTCTTACAGCTCTCTCTTTGTTTTGTTTCCGCTGACTTTCCATGTTTTGCTGTCTGACCTGGGTCAAAATGAACTTTGGGATCTGGACAAAAGAGACACACGCAAAAGAGCGATTCGATACTGTCAGTACACACTGTACCATCCACCGTACTCCAGGATGCAGTGAAAAATAGTGCTCTCCATTGGTTTCAATTATAAGTGTTGACTTGGACGATGATTTACAGTTTGTTTATAGTGGTAATTTGAATGGCAGGCAGACTACATCAGGCTCAAGGGCTCTTTTTGATCCTTACGGTCCACAGGAGATTCTGGTATCTGATCAGCAGCCGGACGATGTTGGCTGTGCTGGTTGCCATGGAGAACTCCTGCTGTTCTGTAACTTTGGAGCGAAAGCCCTTGAACATGAAGATGTTGGGCGCCATGACAACAGAGACATTGTTGAGGGTCATCTTATTCTTGGCCTGATGGTCAATCACACGCTGGAAAAACTCCACGAGTGCCTGGGGATGCAAATCAAGAGGAAACCAAGTTTATGACGGAAACTGTCAAGATTTTCTCATTCGTGTTGAAGCAAAGGTGCATCTACCTTCAGAGTGTCCCGATTGGCCTCAGGTAACAAAAGGACCAGCAGGTTCAAAGCCTGCAGCTGTTGCTTCTTTGTGGGGAGCTCTGTGAACACACACATGCAGAACTTAATGCAATTTTTTCAGGTACATTTGTCTGATACGCCTCTTTCACACATAGTTCCTGGTAAACGCTTGTGATCTTCCCTGTTCACACATGCAGCTACAGTCAGGGACATTTCTGTCCTCTACCTGTTCACACAGGCCACAGCAATGCAGAAAAACTATTGTATTGACTATTGTAATTCTTTACTTGCAGGGCTCCCAGCATGCTCGTTAAAACCTTTGCAGATGATCCAGAATGCGGCAACTCATCTGGTCTTTAACCAGCCCAAACGAGCGCATGTCACTCCGCTGCTCTTATCCCTCCACTGGCTCCCAGTTGCTGTCCACATCAAGTATAAGTCTTTGATGCTTGCCAACAAAATTGCCCCCAAAACTGCTCCGACCTACCTGAACTCCCTCATTCAAGTTTATGCTCCCTCCCGCTCACTACGCTCTACGCCACCTCCAAAAGGCCCTAAGTCTCCAGCTAGACTCTTTTCTTCTGTGGTTCCCCGGCAGTGGAACGAGTTACCAAACTCCATTCGTTCTGCAGAGTCCCTCTCGATCTTTATAAAAAGACTAAGCTCAAGCTCTTTACTGAACACCTTGTTTCATAAAAAACCTCTCAGTCGACTCTATGCACTTTTTGCATTACTTCGTAGCACTGTCTCGTAGCACCTATGTCCAGTTGGACCAGAAAGTTGCGTTAGGGCACTTACTCTTGTTGTTCTCTCCCGTCTAGAACTTTGCTTGTGATGTATGAAAAATCTCATACGTACGTCGCTTTGGATAAAAGCGTCTGTCAAATGACAAATTGTAATTGTAGTTGTAATTGAAAACATGGGGCAAAGGCCAGTCCAGCAGATGGCGGTAACGCAACACTTAATGGATGTCAACTGCCATAAAATTTGGCAAAAGAAGAAGAAGAAGAGGAGGTAAGGCTGGATGTAGGCGTATGCAGCAGAAGATGTCTGTTAATGTGGTTTAATATGATAAGAGATGTTTTCAGGAAACATTTCTGAACATTTCAGGGATAGACTGCATGTGTGAAAGCGGCTGTAATGTGGTGATGAAGCTCTTGTGAGTGAGCAGAATCCTTCATGAGCAGATGTTAAACATACTGTTAACAGCAATGAATGCATTGAGGTATTCCACAGTCAGTAATGGATGGGGCAGCTCCCTGATGAACAGCTTCAAAAGGCTTGCGGCGTCGTGCTGTTTCAGCTGTCGCCATGGAAACATCCCGTCATAGAAAGACGACTCGAGCTCCTGGCACAGCGACTGGATTTGGGACAGACACACACAGGCAAGCTTGTTTCACTATTTTATCAGGTTCGAGAACAAATCTAATGCTAAAACCTGCCATGACAGGCTGGCAGTGGGATGATGTCAAAGGCTTCGACCAACCTTGACTCGAGTGGCCGCTCCAGGGATCCGTAGCAGCCCCTCTGTGTCTAATCCCTCCTCCTCAGTATGACAAATAAGCTGGGAATAAGAAGAACATCACAAGCAGAGAGTGAAAAAACTGCAGTTTAAGTTGGACAAACTGGGAATAATGATCACGTCACAGCGCAAAAGGCTTTGGATTCAGGCTATGACTCCAAAGGTGACTGTTCAGTTGCTTTCTCAGCAGTGCAGTAGTGTTGAAATGTGGCTCACCCTCTGCAGTATCAATGGCACTTTGGTCCCTGGAACCCGCTTCTGGTCCTGATCCAGTAAAGTGGTGAGGGGAACACCAAACAGACCACTTTCTGCACACACACACACAAATATTTAGTAAAACAGAAATATCTCCATCGTAGTTTGTGTCTCTGTGCATGTCTGAGTGTTTGCTTTCAGTGTTGTTTAGCTACCAGGGCTTTCCCAGCTGTGCGTGTGTGTGTGTGTACCTTTAGTCTTGACTTTGACAGCTTTATGAGCCTTGAGGTCTATCCCAGCAGTGTCAAACAGAGCAGTCGACTCCACAAGCACCAGTCTACACACCTGACAAACACATACAGGAGACAAGGATTTTAAATGGCAGCTCTATTTAGAAACAACTCAACTAACTTGACCCTTCTAGGGTGATTTGTTTGACAAAGACTTACCATTAAACTAACACAACATGCACAAACAGAGACGTGGAGCCTCCACAGATCAGAGAGCACTTTACCTTTTTCATATCCAGAGGAGACAGATCTCCTATTCTCGTCTGACCTGTTTTATCTCGGAGCAGCTTGAAGTTCTGGAGAAAAAAACAAAAAGAGAGAGAGGGAGACAGAGAGGCGTCTGTGAAAACATTCAAAGCAAACGATGTGCCAAATTCATTTGTATTTACTTTGTACCATCTGCTCAATGTGGACAGTGTGAAACAGTGGGAAGCATCTGTTATACCACCTTCAGCCACCAGAGAGCGCTACAGACCAGCACTCAAACTGCTCCCTCACACACACACAGCTTTCTGCTGATATGCAACATAATCTGTAACACACACTCAACCAAAGTCTAACTGTACTGTTAAACTATAACTAATTACAAATGTGATATGTGACACTCTATATCCTGTTTCTATTACGTCACAAGGCCAGATTGTTAGTAAAACAACACGATATGATGCTCTAATAAACTATTATAAAAGAAAAACATTTTCCAACAGAAGTTGTAGCAATGGTGATACCAATTATAGAGCACAATGTAAAATTTGTGACCATAAAGCACTTCATTCATAATTAATGTGATCATTTCACATCCAGGTGCAACAAAGATAAAGTGAGCAGTAAGGAAGCATTTCTGTGCTCAAAGGTTCTTCAGCTTCTGTTGTCAGATCTCTGTTTCTGCTAATCAGTGACCCACACACCCACACAAGCTCTAACATAACCCTGCACTAAATATTGCTGACAGCAAGAGCGCAATTCAAAGTTTGCTTTGCATATGTTTTCATTAAATCAGCACACGCAGGTTATTCATTACATCACAAGCATACATGCGCTTGGCGTATCAGTAAATCAACACACAGCTGAGGAAGTGAAGGTGCACAGAGCCTTTTTGTGCTGCATGCACCTGCGTGTTCAGGTATGTGACTCACCGGTAGTTTGTCATCAGGTGAGTTAGGGCTGGTGGTGACCTTTAACCTTTGATTGTTGTCCCTGTAAGTGAGCGCCTGCTCTGAAAACGCCACTTCAACGTTCAATTCTGTCTCTGTTTCTGCCGAGACACACATAAAAGAGAGAGTAAAAGGTAGAACCACACAAGTAGTGAAGCGCAAATGTGTTTATGTAGGTAAAGTGCAGCTTTATATACACAGACAGACAATTAAATGGGTTCTTTCTAGAGTTAGAGCCTCACTGCTGCAGAAAGAGGAAAACAGAGAGGGCTGCTGCCTTTTATGTACCTAAAACTACTTGACTGGTGAATGAACCCACATTTTTTGGCTTTATCTGACTTTTCAACCCATTTTACAGTGATGTGCAATACAGAAGAGTTCATAATAAATCAGAAAGTTTGGTGAGGTTTTCTATCGTGTTACATTATATCCTGTTTTAATCTTCTCTATTCCATTTTTTCCAAGATGTGAGTGTGAGTTGCTGTACAGAAGTTTATTTGGGCCACGGTTTGACTCGCTGACTCATGTGTGTGTGTGTGTGTGAGTGTGTGTGTGTCTGCAGCAGTATGATGCACATACCAGCTGAAGTGACATCTTTTTGTCCATTCTCACTTCCCCCTTCGAGTTTATCTGGCTCCTCACCCTGCAGCACACAGTACGACACAGACACATAACTCCACAGCTCACCATGTTCAACAAGTCACAAATTTAGACAGACCCCCCCCCCAACTGTTACTCTTTCCCTGTTACATATTATCTTGTCTGTTAATTAATGGACAAACTGAGTGTCTAAGTAGTGTCCAATTCTACTTGTAATACTTTAATTCCACTCAAATCAATGTTATATTTTCCATATATTGAATGTGAATCCAGTCAGTAAGGTGTACTCAAGGGTTAAGATTTTGCAGTGCAGTGGGATTTAATGGCGAAACACAGACTGGTTACCAGTTACACTTTGATTACTGAGCAGCTGGAAGTAACAACAAACGCAAAACTAGCAAAGTTGTGACCGATTCTGTTGTGGTAAGAAAAAAGGAAATGTCTGATTTGTGTGTTGTGGCGAGATGTTCAATTCATGCTGTCAGAGAGGAAGAACATAACGAATCATGACTCTCATCCAGCGTGAATTCATGTGCCTCATTGTCAGCTTTAGTGTGGCAGACTACAATTAAAAGAACTCTGAAAAGAATAAGATGAGCAGAGAGAAGCAGCTAGACTAGCTAAGTTTTTGAAGTCTCCAAAGCTGGTTGTTTATGGTGAAAACAAGCCAAGGAATTGTTAGCCACTGAATGCATATCACTACTTTACATTATATTTGTGTATGCATTGAAAAGTGTGATATAACGTGTTGATTAGTGAGATTTAGAGGTGCTGGTGAGTGGGTTTTACCACCTTTGAAGAGAGCCGGACTAGATGTTTCCCCCAGTTTTCAGTCCCTATGCTAAGCTAAGCTAAGCTAAGCTAACAGGCTGCTGGCTCTAGGTTCGTATTTAGCACGAGAGTGTTCTCAATCGACGAACTTTCTTCTCGACTTAAATTTCACAAAAATATGAACACCTGTCTTTAATAAGGTCTTAAATCTTGAGTTACAAGGAGTCAAACATTTGCTAAAACAGATTTTGACAAATAAATTCTGGCCAGAAGCAAAACAGCTGAACACCTGTGCGTGTAATTTCTCTGACGTGTCAAGTTTACACTCTCACACACTCTTTCATGCTGACAGAGTATAATTACTGCTCGTGCGTGTGCGTGTGTGGGTGTGTGCATCTTCTAACCTTTGCAGGAGGCCTGAATATATCCCTAACATCAGGAACGTGTTGCCGGTTGCGTCGCCGTAGCAAAGTCTGATGTAGCGATGCCACTCGACGTTCTACAGCTGCCACCTGAGTTCTGGTCAGCGTGGACAGGAACACCTCGTTGTCTTCTTCCTGTCAGTCAGTCAGTGAGGAACACAATGTTAATACAGGACATCTGTCCATCGATCTAATGCCGTCTTCAGTCACTCTGTCTTTCTTTTATTGGCACCTGATCCTGGTCTGCTGCCAGAGAATTGTCAAACAGCCGTGCCAGTCCCGCCTCTGTCAGCCACGCCTCCTCCTGCTCCCCTTCTGAAAGAGAAAATGAATCTTTTCATTTGTTTCATGAGAGGGTGCACCACTACCATCAGTTTGTGACTCAAAATGAGGGAGACTTGTATGTTTTTCATCATATGAGAGACACTCAATAGTTCTACAGGTGCAGAGGAAAGGGGAAGGTGTGACCACAGACAGAGCTGGACACACATACTATACAGGAAGTGTGTGTTTGCTCCACAAAACAATAGTCTTCATAAACAGGCTAAATAAAACTCACAGGAAAACACTCAAGAGTTGAAGAGCTCTTGCGTGAAGCCAAGCAGAGCTGGTCTGCGCAAGTCTGGGCCAGCAGCGAGCATTTGATAACGGCCTCTCCTCATCATTCTGCTTCAAATATGTGACGCCAAAGCACTTTTCAATTTAAGCTATGTAGAAACAGAAACTCAAGATTATGCTGTTTGTCAAATCTTTCTATTTCGTCCCAATTTCAGCTCCTTTTTTCAGCTTTGATTTCTGCGCCAGTTGACAACAGCATGTGTGCCAGTAACATTTAAACTTAAACTTAAACTAAAAATGTCCAAACAAGCCTATAATCACTCTAAATCAAGACTAAAGACACACTAGGAAATTAATGTCAGTGGACAGCAGCAGATGGAAGGAAAGGAGAACTCCTTCAGGTCAGTGGATCATACCCTCAGGAACCTTCTGCTGCTCCTCCTCTTGCACGTCCCCTTCTCCTCCACCTTCTCCCCTCGCTGCTCCTCCTCCTGAGCGAGTGATATTCTCCACCTCCTTCCAATAGTCGTCCATCTCCAGCTCGTCCAGAGAGTCCTGTGGAGGTGAAGACACACACAGAGTATGTACACACGAGGATTTCATTATTTAGTTTCAAGTTCCCATTCGTGTTTCATATCTTGTTTCCGTCCTGAACGGCGTTTTTTTGCTGAGCAACTTAAAAAAAGTCCCTCCTACATGCGGTTACGATGAAAAAATACAAACAGCACAGAGCAAGTTTCAGCTTCTGTCAGACACACACACACACACCAAAAACACACACATTTCACATAAAACAACCCAAATTTAAACAGACCTCAGAGCATGTTTCTTCAGTTCTCTCTGCTTTTCCAAAAAAGGCATTTAACTTGGATTAATTTGTCAGTTTATTACTGAGCCTCCAGACTGGTGTTGAGCCAGCACAAAGCAGAAATACTCCCTCGCTGAGAGCTTACTTAAAACATACACGGAACAACACTTGTGTACCTGCCAACCAAACCCCCTGTAAACCTTTAACTGTTATAATTCAGACATTTATAGCAGACATTCTCATCCTGAGTAAATACCACAGGAGAGAAGCTTGTTGCCTGAGAATCACCCTTTTTGGGGGGCTTTTTTTTCATAGCTTCCATTAACTGGCCCCATTAGCTGCTGTTTATGTCTTGCTGGGACATCTCATCTCAATAAATTATCTTGTGATTTAACAAAGTGTTGCCTCCGCTGAGCAAACTGCTTTGCATGCCTGCATGTGTGATGGGAATCCCACACTGTATCACATGGTTGACGGCCTACCTGAGAGTTGCAGCGCTGACACGCGGGCCGCGGCCTGGCCCTGGAGTTTGGACTGTGTCTGGGGCTGGAGCCTAGCTTGGGGCTGGAGGAGGGCTGAGTCGTGGGGCAAGCAGCAATGCTTGGGTTGGGTAGTGACGATGGGACAGTGCTGGTGGGTTTTGTGCTGCTGGTGGTAGCAGAAGGCCCGTATCGGTCTCCATGATGTGTGCTCTGGTTCTGCTGGACAGTGTAGTGGCCTGTTCTGCGGCTACAAGAGAGACAGACACAGACAGGTAAGCAGACTGTGAGGAAGATATAAAATGCGGAGGTGGTGTAAACCTTTGCTAACACATGTCCAGGCTTGGTCGACATGCCCTAACAGAGCCATTCATCTTCATGTACAAGACTCTGCTGCTCACAAAGCTCAAAGTGGGACGCTCTAACTTACAGCTGTACACTTTGCACCTTGCATACCAGTGACGTTATGACAGATGCCTCATGCCAGCAGGTCCCATAAAAACATCCCTGGATTATAAACGCTGCATTGTCTGACAGCTGACCGTGTCTGTCCTGCTCTGCAGACAGGTGTGCATGCGGCCATGTTTCAAAAGGCAGGTTTGTCTTTGCTTTGATTTTCCTTCATCTTGCAGGAAACACTGGTACACTGTTAACGGCATGACAAGAGAGAGATGGCTTCTGACACGAGGCGGTCAGTGAGTCAGACAGACGGAAGTTCTAACTAAAGACAAACCAGCAGTGTGTTGAATTCCCAGTCAGCCATCCAATGAGGACAGGGACTAAGAATAGCAGCTCTCCTCAGCGTACAGTATACCAGCTCCGTCTGTTCAGCCGAGCGTAGCCTCGCTAAGAGAGAGCTAATTACAATCAGGCTGACCTAATACAGGTTATCTCACTGTAATCATTGTAATTCTGTATGGTCATTTTCATTACACACACACACACACACACACACACAGATGTGAGGCAGCCACAATCAGTACAAAATGTAATGATGTAATGTGCCGTTTACAGTGGAAATAATGGGAACCCAAAAACAAAAAAAGCTGACATGGCAAGACGGAAACTGGCACATTAAATCTCAATATCTGTATCTGTGTGTTTTAATAGGGGTCTGATTTTTGTGGCTTGGCTGATGTCTGGCTGAATGTCCCCTTTGTTGCAACAGGAAGTTAGACTATCTAACGCAGCGCATTCCCTCTCTGTGAGTTTGTCTCCCACTTCGAGCTCTGGAGTTATCATGGAGGGAGCAGCTGCAGTTGTACTGCACCGACTGATGGTGTCGATGTGGTTTCTGTGTCCCGTGTCGATCACGCTGAAAGGCAGCTGTCAACACTGTTGCCGTCCATCCATCAACTCAGCAAGAAATACAGAGATGTACGTTTTGTCAGGCTGTTAAAAAGTTGAGCCCCACCAAAGAAATAACTGAAACTGGATGTGTCAGCTGTTACTGTGAGGGCACAGCAAGTCTCTGCAAGCTGATTTGATCATATCACACTGAAATGAACTCAAGTGTATTCATCCAGTACACTGAGGAGACTAAAGTGTTGCAGAAATTAGGGCAAACTAAGTGAGTGAACAGACATCAGCTGCAAAAAAGAGGCACAAACAGCAGTAAAAAGGCACTATAACAACAATAAATGCAAAGCGTCCCCTTCCAGAGCGTTACATTACAGCGCCTTCAAGGTCCAGAAAGAGGATAAATTCTTTTATCTTGTGCACACAAGATAATAATTTGTGCACACAAGTTATCATTATGTGCAGCCAGATAACATTTTTTGTAAATGTTTTCGGGATTTCAGAAGCTCACAGAAATCCCAGCACGGCTTCACACAACTCCAACCTGAGCCAACGACGCCTGTGAGGATGTGTGAGGCCTTTAATCTGTACTGAAAAACATGCATCATGTTCAATAAGACCTAAAATCAAAATAACTGTCAGTGAAGTATAAGTACAATATTTCTCTCTGAAACGTAACATAAAATGGATATACTGCAGAAAGTACATCATAATTGTACTTAAGCACAGCACTGGAATGAATGTACTTAGCAGTTGTAGAGTGTCCAGTCACTCAGTCAGAGTTCAAATATTCAGCCAGTAAATTTGGGAACTAAAGAAAGTAAAGGACATAAATGACCCAGAGAGAGCGAACAGCATCGAGTTTATGTTTTATTTTAATTAATTTGGGATTATTGCTGTGAGGGCTCATGCTGAGCCAAGGCCACATACCGCAGCAGACTTCCTGCTACACACACACACACACACACACACAGGTAAATATAGACACACACACTTTGATCTGGTTTGAACAAAGAACATCAAGTGTTTCAGCAGTTGACCTCCTCCACTCCTTCCTTCCCATGAGCTCTTTTCTTTCCCACTCTTCTTCCCTCCTCCTCCTCCTCCTCCTCCTCCTACGCCTGGGACTTGTGTCGTCTTCCTGTCTACTTGGTGCTTTCTATTCCACCCCCGCTTTCTTCCCTGTTATTCTGTATGCTGTATTTATCTCCTCATGGTGCCATCTCCTCTCTTCTCCTCTCATCTCATCTCCTCTCCTCTCCTCTCCTCTCCTGTCTGCCCTCCTCCCATCAGCTTGAATCTAAGCGATAACACATGCAGCAACATGCCGTCTGTCCCTCTTTGTCTTGATTAAAGCGGACTTCGCGGGTCATTCCCTGTGACGTATGCTCACCGCCTTACTAAAGCCTCACCGACTGAGATATCTTCATTTGTGAGGAATGTGCTCGTTTTCTGATGTATGTGAGGAGACACATTTACCTCGGAGGCAGATTCAAACCAGGCAGACAAGCGCATGAACTCACAGGACGAGTTAATCATTCACCTTCATCCTGAGCTGCAGTATGAGGAACGTTTGACTGAACCATAAATCAGAGATTAGCAAACACACACACAAACATAGTAACACACAAACATAGTAACACACGTTAGCTTGACAGCACTGGGAGTTTAGATTATTTGTGATATTAGACAGTGATTCATTCATTCAGCTGTAAAATATCTACAGATGTGTAGCAGCTTAGGTGCAAAGTGTGACACTTTGGCGTGATTGTGTTGACACTGATCTCACAGATGTACTATTTTTAGCCATGCCCGTGGAGGCTCAATAAGTACGGAAATGTCAGTCTGTTGATTGGCTGAGATATCTCAACAACTATTGGCTGGGTTGTCATGAAGTTTGGTACAGATGCTCAGGGTCCCCAGAGGATGAATCTTAATGGCTTTGATCACCCTAACTTTTCCTCTAGCGCCATCATCAGGCCAATGCTTTGTTAACTAAAAACATTCCCATCAGCCTCAGCTGCATGTTGTGTTTAGTGCTAATTAGCTAGCAGTCGTTAGCATGCCAATGTGGTAAACTAATACAGCAATCATGGTAAAGATTAACCTAAATGTCAGCATGTTTGCGATGTCACTGTGAGCATGTGGCCATGCTAGCATTAGCCTTTAGCTCAAAGCAGCACTGTGTCCACATATTGTAGTTCAGTAGCAGTTTGTAGATATTTTTGTAAATATATTGGAGTTATTCCAAATCTGAAATGCCACAAAGCTCAAAAGCTGACATGAAAAAGGTGAAGCTACTGATTGGACATAGCAGACCGTGGTGTTGGCTAAGACGCTCATGTCTAGTTTTCCATTTAACTCTGATCCTGTAGCTTGAGAAAACATATTTACAAGCATGTTAAAAATTAAGCTTTGCAGCTTCCGTGTAACTGTCGCTGAGCGCTCATGGACAGACGGCCAGAATCAGTCAACAGAGATTTTTCTGCGCGTCTTTTAGCGAGCCTATCCCAGTTCATGAGCGGTACAAGTGCAGGAAAACACCCACAGTAATGCAAACAAATTAATGAAAGCCTTACAAACAACAGAACACATGACTTCGCTCTCTCATGCACACACTCGCAGAGGTCAGGCGGGCTGCCCTTGTGAGCAAAACAAACACATTCTCCCACACTTTCATAATGACCTGTGAGGGAAAACAGAGCTGCAGCTGCGCGTGCAATTGTTCTCCTCTTTGTACCTTTATCCACACACCTTTTATCACCTGCTTAGATCTGCCGACAAAGGTGGAGCGTGTGCGGTCGTGTGTAGAGAACATGGCCTGTAGAAGTAGCAATGGAAGGAAGCAGTATCAGCCGGTGAAGAGCAAACTCAGCACTGACGAGCTGAATATGAGTCAAGGTCTGAGGAAGTGAACCACAGACACTGAACCCTATTTGAGCCCACATGACCTGAAGGTGTTTATAGAGAACCACTCGGTGACAAAGTCTCAACTTAACAGAGGCAGTTCTCCATTTCCATTTTATGTGGTTGAGGAAAACATTGTACTTTTTACTCCATTATATTAGCGAGACAGCTCAGATGCTGACTGACATTTTACATGCAAAGCATTAGTTGCATTTTAACTAGCTACAACATCAAAATGCTGCTTTTACTGTATGTTAACGCACTACTAATGCTGTAATAATGCAATATAATATATGTACTAACACACTGTATAATAACTTCATTCTGCATGTTAGCGTGACTACAGGTGTATTTTGCTAATAACATTCATTGTAGTCCCATTATGAATGTATTAATTGTAAGTAGTGAGTATTTTTGTACTGTGGTATTACTACTTCAAGTCAAATTCAAGCTTCACTACTTTACAAGATGCACTTTTTCTTGGTGAGAGTTAGACGAGAAGATTGACACTGCTCTCACTCCTGTGTGGCAGATATGAAGCTACGGGCAGCAGCCAGTTAGCTCAGTGGCATCAATCTTCTCATCTAACTCTCAGCATTAGAGCGAATTTCTCAAAATGTTAAAAAATCTTTAAAAAGGATCTGAGCTCTTCGTTCACTGCTGGAGGCAGACGTGGTAGAAGATCAGATGCATTTCTATGACTTGCCGGCTTCAAAAAGTGAACAATGGACTGCTGAGGATGTTTTGCAGCCAACATGTGAAGGGGACTGAGTGTGTGTGTGTGTGTGTGTGTGTGTCTGTGTGTGTGTTTGTGGTATTCCCATTCAGACCAACAGGTGCCAGCTGCCCTCAGTGGAAAACAGAGGCTGCCTCTGTCCCCCCCCCCCCCCAGCGATGACACGCTGGTTGAATAAATCATCTGCCTTTACTTCTGATGAATCTACACGACATCATCAGCTCCTCCGTTGTTGACGGAGGTCTGAATCTGTCCGTCTTTGTCTGTCTTTCTGTCTCCATCCCTGCGTGGCACCGTATTCCTGACGTTTTTGGGGCTGTCTGCGTCTCTCATCATTCTCGCTGTTTCTCTGGATTGTGTCCTTTTTCCGAGCGTGTCTGGTTACTCTTCTGTTTTGCTACGGCAGCGCTGTGAGTCCTGCTCATCTGGAAATGTCCCATATTGAATGTGAGTGGCACTCACTGCAGGGCCCACGCTCGCCTGACTTCTTGTAACCTTTCACAGCTCGTCTTCCCTTCCTGCAGATGTCATTTCCCCTGCAGCGTTGTATTTCTGCTGTGGGGTTAAGCTGCCTGTTGCATCACACAGCGGATTAATCGAAACCATGTGTGTCCACTGGCTGCTTTTTTACCAAGTCACATAGATGCTTAGAGGAAGCTCTGGTTCCTGCACGACAGACGGAAAACACAACAGAAGCACGCTGCTCTTTAGCTAAGGGCCGAACTTGTCCTTCTCTTTTAATTTGAAAGACAAAAAAGACATCCATGTGGAGGACTCCCAGAGGACACGTAACTTAAGGCTCCTTAGGTCGGATGTCCACTGCTGGTAAAGAGCCAGAAGCGCTCTGTCTGTCTGTCTGTCTGTCTGTGTCTCTCATTTCCTGACCAGGGGAAACAATGACTACTAAACTAAGCCTTCACGTCAACCAAGACATGACACACACACACACACACACACACACACACACACACACACACACACACTGCTGTGGGAGGTGAGACAAAGGCAGGCTGTAACGTGATGCTGTTTTTTTCAAGCTAGCTGGACAAGCCATCTGGAACACACACATATACTGTACATACATACACACACACACACACACGTAAACACAGAGGCAGCTGGACTGTGAGTTGTTTACTTTCACACACCACGGCTGTTGACAGCAGTTGTTTGCTGATCTAAACATGTACTGGACACACACAGCGAGCTCAGCGTGGACGAATAAACAAGCGCGCTCTGTTATAAATAAAGCACCGTTAGCCATGCAGGTGTTTCCACCTGAGCTCAGCTCCCATTCAGAGTTTCCTCTGTGACGGCGCCTCGAAATGAGACTTTTCCTTAATGTGAGAAGCTGACAAGTTGGCCTATCATGCCAGGAAATAGACATGACTCTATCAGGATTATAGATGCATGCTGCTGCTTACAGATGGACCGTTACTCAAACTGGAAATAAAGATGAGTTGTTAGAGGAAGTCAGACCTGCTGCTATACAGTATACTGTACTTTTTACAGTGGTTTTCACATGAGTTTAGCGCTGCAACAACAATTATTTCCTGATTCTGCTGTTCATTAGTTTCTCAATCTATTCATATCTGGTCATTAAAACATCAGAAAGTGGTGGAAAAGGCTCTCAACAACTTTCCAGAGCCAAACAAGACATCCTAACACGTCTTCTTTTATCCAACTAACAGCCTAAAACCCCAAAACATCCAGCTCACGATGAGTCAGAGGAGAGAAATGCAGCAAATCCTCAAGTTTAGGCTTTAAATATTTGGCATCCTTGTCTGAGGAATGACTTGATTGATAGATGCTGATACATTTTTTGTTGATTGACTCATCAAATACAGACAAAAGCAGCAACAAACTGTCTGTTTTACACTGCGAACACTGATTCAGAGCAGTGATTTTAATGCTGCACATTCTATTAAAAAAAGTCTGTCTTAGGCCTGCAGTGGTGTGGAAGAGTCAGAGAGGCAACCTGCAGCAGTGTGAGCCACCGCAACTCAGTCAAGGTTGACCTGCTGATTGGGGAATGTGCTGAAGGGAAAAACACACAGTCTCAGGGTGGAGCTGGCTCCATGATGGAGCTTTAAAATCAGCAGTGAGCCCGGGTGCAGCTCATCAGGCTGGAGGCTGTCTCAGCTGTCCTGCAGCTCCAAAACGAGGACAGTCACACCACCACTATGACCTTTGCCCGCTCTCTCTCTCTCTGTGTCAAACACACCTTTAGCCGCTCCAGGACTCATCTGAAAGTGTCATATGGCAGCCACACACACTCACATATCCCACCTGGCCGCGGTGGACTCTGGGTCCTGGCCTGACGGAGCCAACGGTCCAGTTTTCGGCAACAGTTCCGCGTTGCTGTGGTAACCCGTTAAAACCACTCCCTGTAGTTGCTGCTGCTGCCGACTCATGTTTCTGCTGCTCTTCTTTCTTCTCCTGCCTCACACACACTCTCACACACACTCAGCGGACATCCACTCTCTAACACACAGGCGGTCTGTCTGTCCACCTCCGTGTCGATCTGTCTATGTTTCCATCGCAGCGCGGTGCTGTCGCCGACTCATTCTGACATCAAACTCTCCTCCTCTCCCTCTTCTTCTCGTCTTTCTCCACGACTTGTGCGTGTGTGTGTGTTCAGGCGCTGCAGGACAGGGGCTGGCTTACAGATACAACACAGCGCGGGGATTGGCTGAAATCATAGGGCAAAGTTTCATACATGATGGCGCCCCCTGCTGCTCCAGAAGTGTACTGACTGACCTCCTGCTGCCGTGATCCCGAGGAGCCTGTTTGAAAACTGTACTATAGTGCATGTGTAACCCTGAACATGCTGCATCTCTTTATGCTGCACACATTGTGGTCTGTGCTGTGTTTGGACAGTGACACACAAGCTGTTTAAGGTGCCCACATGCTCATTAGGTGACTCACAGTTCTGTTTAAACATCCTTCACTCCTTGGACAGTCATCATGAACATGCAGCCAAAACAAACTGATTTTTAAGGCCAAACAAAGTATGTCCCTGACTGTCCAAGTGAGTATGCATTTCACTGGCTGAAGGTCAGACTGACGGCAAAATGCGTCCAAAGACAAGCAGGAAGTGAAGGCGGCTTCAGTACAGGCCTCGACAGGGACGATACAAGCGGAGACATCTGTGGGTCAAAGACCGGCATCAAACACAACGGGATTAATTCACATGAGATCACACGATGTGAGATGACCCATGTCCCCCTTTTCTTCTTCTTGACTCCAAATATCAGCCTTTCAAAGCAGAAGTAACAATACTACAATATGCAACAGGTCAAAAAGTAGTAAACTTTAGTGTGTCAGAAATATAATATAAGTATAGAAAAGTCATTAGAAGTTCACTTTAACTGTTTTTTGTTTGCAATATACTTTTAAAAGTGTACTGAACAGACATCATTAAGTTCTATTTAAATTTATTCAAAACAAATTCTGCAATACATAGTGGTACTTCAAAGTACTAATAAAAAGTGTATTATAAATTGTACTTACGTGTACTTGCGTTCTAACTTCCAAATACTTTTAATAGCAATAGTCTACTTATGAAAAGTGTAGTTCACTATTATCATACTGATTCTAAGTGTGCTTTAATCTAACTTCGTCTTTAGTATATGTCCACTCACTGGTGATACAATACAGTTGTACTGTAAGTGTGTTTTGAATGCTTATGAATCTGATGTACACTGGTGAACTTCAGTACTTAAAGTTTGTAAGAAGTTGTGCTAATTTAGCATAATATTTACAGTATTACTCAAGAGGTACTCAAGGACTACTTAAGTGCTCAGTATAGCACAAAGATGCATGGAGGCCATACTTTAAAGATACTCCAGATGATATTTGCTCTAACTACTTCATCTGCTGCATGCATAATATTTTGAGTTAATCATATATCTGGCAGCTACAATATTGCTTAGTGCCTATTAACTGCAGCTAATCAGAGTATGAATACTGCAAAACTCTTCTCACTGTCTACATGCTTGCATATTCTTTGTCCTTAGAAGCACCTCTTCTTTAAAGCTCTGCACAGAGTAAACTTGATAAAAGAAGTATTGAATGTAGAACAAATGCTTTTTTGTACAAATCTAAACACACACACTCAAACAAACGAGTACACAGCAGACACACAGACTGTCTCGCTCTCTCGTTCCTCACCTGAGATGAAGATACTCGACGAGTCTGGACACCATTGTGTCCGTCTGTGTCCAGTCAGACAGTCCTCAGCGGAGCATGATCTGCTGGCCATGCGCTGGAGAGGAAACACTCACACACTGACAAGACGATTAGCAGGTCAATCAGATTTTGCTGCTCCTCCATCTGCCCCTCCCCACCTCCATTCCTCCCACCACCCACCTCCAATCCTTTCCATCTGTCCACTCTCTACTGTTAAAACAATGCCTCCTCACACAACAAGGCAGCACATCCTGGTGCATGAGGTCTGTAGTTGGCCACTGGTTGCCACCTTGGGGGTCGCATCCCCACTATGGGTCATCAAAGCATCATGAAGTGTGTATGTGTGTGTGTGGGTGGGGGGGTGGTCTTCTTTATTTTAATGGGTGTAAGAAAACAGGGTGTAGACAGGGTACTATAAGGGGATATAAATTACATCTTTTGTTGCAAACTTGAGCTCCATAATCCCGCTTTGTGACCCCCTTAGAAAACCAGATCTCAGTCCTGTTGTTATATAGTCAGTTGCACTCTCTCCAAATCCCAGCTACTTTACCCAGAGCTAAACATCCTGCACTTTATCTGTGGATTTAATGGATGCTGGCTATAAATATTTAGGAAATTTGATAGAATTACCGTCAACTGATTCAAGAAGCATTGTCACAAGATGTCTGAGAAAAGTAGTAATGGAAAAAAAACTTTATTGCCAAGTCATTCAACCTCATGACAACCTACTTATCATAGTTGACAAAAGGAAATTACACAGGAACATGCAACCTATACACACAAACTCTGAGAAAAAAACACAACAACAAAAAAAAAAAACATGAAGGACTTGGAACTTGATCACAGGGATCCTCAAGACAGGGTCCTAAGATCAGGTAATAAACCAGGAGGAACATTAAGGCCCTCGTGATATCAGCTGACACTGCAGAATATTCACACTCGTGAGAAAATGTGCTCTTTACTCTGCAACACACACACATTTTATTAATGAGATCAGTCTTTCAGAATAACTCAATCACAGGACATAAGAACATTAAAATGGGGGAGCAGCATTTCTTACCTTTTTACATCTTTACTTGCCCCTCACATCTCTGAACATCTTGGAGTACATGTCTTTCTGTTTGTCCAAGCTTTCTTTGTAGCATCTGAAACATGAAAACAGCGTGTATCCATGAACGTCTTCAGAGTGACTCGTGGCCTTTGGGAGCTCTCTCATTTTAAACTAAAACACCAAATATGCCACAAAACAACGACACACACTTTAAACAAAGGTTCATCTTACTTTGCCACTCTGCTCAGTAGGTTGTTGATGTCGCTGTCAAAGGGCTTCTTGGACTGAGCAGTTATGAGGCAACCGTGAGCGCTCTCGTACTCATGCAGCTCCAGATACGCCTGACAGGAATGACATCAGTCAAAATGTTACACTAACTGTCATCTAGTGTGTTAGCAACATATGGTGTGAGCTCTGCTACAAGTGGTAATACCTCATGTCTCATTCAGATGTAAGGAAACACCCAACATTATCATAATTAATGTAAACAATGAACATGGCCATTGTTAGCACTTACAGCTGTTGAGCTAGCATGTTAGATTCAGAAAATTTGGCTGCACATTCTCTGCCATTCTTGAACAACTAACTCGCTCCAGCTTTAGCAGCATACCTGCCTCGCCTTATGGAGGCAGGTAGGCTAGCCAATCAATTCATGAAATGATTGGATGGGTCTATCACAGGCCCAAAACACTGAACAGTCTTCATTCAACATTGCAAACTTTATAACCTGTCTACAGCCGAACCTGCGCGCAGCGGAAAAGAGCCTTTGTGTTGGCAGAGTCCATCTCCAAGGCTTTCTTGCCGTATTTCAGTGCCCTGCGCGGGCTGTTCAAACGGAGCTCAGTGAGAGAAAGGTTCAGGTAGAGAGGAAGCTGTGCTGCCTTGATCCCCTCGCTCCCTGCATTGCACTCCATCTCCCTGTTCTTCAGCAGCGTCACTGCCTGTTGGCCAAAAATGGACCCCATCACAAAATACTAGTCAATTTCACCTTTACAGGTTTACAACAACAAACACAACAAGTATCTACAAAAAGAGCACGGTTTCTCTATATTCAACACTCTTCAAGATTTACCTGTTTATAGTGATTTCTGGCGCTTTCATAACGGCTCTGTTTGAAGGAGCGGTTGCCACAGGTGCGTACTGTGTTGACAATTTCGAGGAGTGTGGACAGAGGATACAACATCTGCTCTTCCTAAAGACAGAGGAGGTAAAAAGAAATGCTAAGTAGACAACAACATGAACAGAAATCCTCCAAAGGCAATTTTTCTACTTCCTTCTGCCTTATTTTGGCAATTGGGTATTTGTAATACATTCACTGTTATAGTCTGTCTATGAATTGTACATCCATCTATGGGGATGAGATGATTGACACAAACACCAGATGCTCTGTGTAAATTACTCAGAGTATGATGATACAGAATGTCAGAGGATGTATTTTTATTTAATTTTACGTGCATCATGTATTGGCTTAAATAAGCAAAAATACCACAATTCCTTAGTTCTCCATAACTGCCCAAATGCAGATGCATGGATGAAAATATAAAAAAATGTCTTGTTAGTTGTATTACACTGGCGTTCATTTGATGTCAAGTGGATGAACAATGCCCAAAATCATTTTTTTGTCAGAACGACGACAGGGCACCTGAAGCCTCCCTACCGGACACAGTGCCATAAAGTCGTCCACTTGTTGCATGTCGAGGAAGTCGAGCATCTCAACCTCATACAGAACCACAGCAGCAGCGGGAATAAAGGGAGGACAACCCATGTTCCCGTAAGCATACTTGGGCTGGAAGAGGAAACGAGAGAACTCTCCTTTCTTCATGGTCAAAATACCCAGCTCCAGTCCGGCCAGTGTCAAATCTATTTGAACGACAATTTCAAAAATGGGATATTTCCATCAGGGAGAAAGGTTCTGCTGCAGGCCACAATCTTTAAAGCTTAACCCTCTCAGAGAGTCCGAAATTTGAAAATCCGACATTAATATCTGTTTCTGGCTCTGGTAAATGGTGTCATTTTGATGTTTCCTTTGAAGAAAAATGGCTTTCAAACACGCCGACAGGCTGTCGGATTCAGAGGGTTAACACTGCTGATTACTGACCTCTCCCTAACTTCATCATCTTAGGGTATTTGAGTTTTGCTGTAGATTCAAAAGGCTTGTCAGAATATTCCAGAAAACCAGAGTAATGGACTGTGGAGGAAAGAGAGATTAGATTAGATTTGATTAGCCTTTATTACCTCCCTTAGGAGAAATTCATCTTAGGGATTGGAGACACAGCAGCAGGACACACGCACAATCAAACTACAGTTAACCTGCAGTATCACAGCCAGATCTATAAACAACCAAAACATAAAAACCAAGAGAGGTGATGGCAGAACAAATCATCTGGCAAATAACAGCTGTGTCAGGAGGTTTTAGAAAACTGCATCTGTAAATACTCAGGACTGTAGCGTTCTTGGGTACAGGTGGACCCTCTCCAGGTTGGACCACCTCTTTCAGGATCCCTCCATCCCCCAAGACATCGTTCATCTGCTGGCGCAGATGTTCAAACGGACTCTACAATGACAAGAAAAGCTTTGAAATAACTCCACACCATTTTTGATTCAATCTGAAGCATTAGTCACCACATTAGTTATTAGAGTATTTCTGGTGTAACCTTAAGTTACCATCAAAGCATATATATCCAACTATAGGTGCAGAGGAAAGTTAGTTTCACATTCAAAACAGCATATTTTCATTCTACTGAAACGCTCTGACACAAAGATGAATCAAATGTCGATGAGAAAACGGCGAGAATGCAATCCCAAAAACTGCTCATCAGCATTACGAAGGGAAACCGGAGCTCTTCATTCTTTTGTCAGCTCTTTTTATTAATTTTGGTTTTCTTTGTGTCTCGGCTTGACATCACTGTGCAACATGGGTTATTTAGTTTACAACAGAATTTTCACTTTCCAATATTTATTTGGTACACGTGACATTTGTAGACTGAAGCAGACTGTGCTTATATGCGTACTGTTATTATTATGCTTGTGTATGTTGAAGACATTCTGTCACCATTTTTAGCAAAATAAATAGTGAACAGCTGAATTTGCTATTGATGATAAGGCTCATTTATGAGCTTTAGACAAGACTGATGCTAGTTTAACACTACTCAACTCAACTGAGGTGACGTGAATTTTAAACGTCCCTGTCACAACTCTGGGTGCTTTTCTTCACGTTGAATTGTGCCTCCTCGTCTCCTCTCTCCTTCGTTGACCCGGAAGTCGTTTCCCCTCCGCCATGATGAATGATCTTCCAATTGCTTAAATGCACCTGAAGGAGATGAGGAGCGAGGAGAGAGGAGAGAGGAGGCTTCTGAAGGAGATCAGAGTGAGGATACACCGGTGTAGCCTACGCGGAAGTCTTTTATTATTTAAGGGGTGTGTTGTATGTGGCACACGTTTCAATCATGGCGGGAGCAGGTCTTCACAGTCATGTAAGTAGTCCATGATCTTGGTTCTTGTTTCAACTGTGTCCTTTTAACAATTGTATCTGTCACCAAGAAATTAATGAAAATTCTTGGTATATTATGGTATATTAAAGCAAGGCTACAAGGCTGTTGGTTTAATCTACCGCACACCCGTCCTCTGTTATGCCTCTAACGGCATATATTTGAAACCTCATCAATAGCAATCAGGAGTAGAACAGTGTGACTGCAGATCTGACCATAATAGTAACACAATATCATGCACCGTCAGTCTGTGCTTGATATATCTGGCACTTTAGGATATAAAGGTGACTTTAACTACGAATAGTTGTGGCATCACACGGAGCAGCGTTTTTTTTTCTTTCTTTTATTTTTCTTTTATTTTTATTTTTTGGGTGATCGTCAAACAACACAAACCCACACATATATTAGATGATTTAAAAGAAAGTTTAAATGATTTGCATATTTAAAACAAATTACAAAATTAAAGACTACTGTGTGTTTTTAGAAATTGTTCTTAAATAAAGGCTTCTGTGTGCATTCTCCTGCAGTCGCTTTGACAGCTAATACAGCAGTGCAAACGTCATCAGTAATTGACGTCGCTCGGGACTGACGCTGTGGAGCAGGGATTTTTCATTTCGGAGTTTCGTCTCCTCCGTCCTCACGTCTGTTCCTCGCATCTCTCTTTCATGTCCTCGCTGGGCGGAGCTAAGACGCGAGGAGAGGAAGCGAGTGGAGGAGACGAGGAGACCAATTTACCAAACAAAAAGCATCCTCTCTATCCCACCCAGTGCAAGGGTCACCACCTTTTTAGCATGAATATCACCTGAGCTAATTAGTGCTTAGCTAATTAGCACATAGCCAGTTAACTACCGCTAGCCAAAATAAGCCCCTTCAACTTGTAAACTTACCGGAGTCCTCTGCCGCTGCTCACCGTTCATTAACCTCCGGAGACCGGGAACTAACCCGTTTCCTGACATTTAGCTGGTGGGCTGGTTATCTTTTACCGTGGTTAAACTGGTGCTAGTTAACTAGCTTAATGAGCAATAAACGCTTCTAGCTTTGTTTTGGCGCTCAGGTTGGGGTCGCGCGATTGAGAGTCACGTGACCTTGAACCGCTAATGCTGAACTGCGGTCAGCCCCGAGGTCCAACCAGAGCAGTATGTGTCCACTTCACTGCCTGCTGCTTCTGCAGTTATCATCATCATCATCATCATTTCACAAAGATGATTCAACCCAAATTCTTCTACTCTTTGTCCCACAGCACACAAATTAACCAATTTAAATAAAGTATAAGATGCCTCAAAACAACAAGTACTTCCTGTAGGATACACAGCAGCTGTTCTGGCCCTAAATTCTCTTTATCACACATCAGCGACTTTGAGAAATATCTAAATGGTTGGTTTGATCTATTATGTGTGTTTTTCTTTATTTGATTTTATTAAATGTGACAAAGTGTGACATACCAATATAATAAGAAAAACACGAGTTGTGACAATGAGGAAAATTAGAGGGAGGACAGAAAAAACATATTGATAAAGGTATGCTGTGCTGAGTGTTGATATACATGGAGACAATCAAAATATGAGAAATGGGCTGCACAATGTCATGAAGGAAAAAAGAAAAAACAGTGGCAGTAAATTACCATATTACTATGATCACTGTCACCTTACCTTGTAATAATAATAATAATAACAATACCCAGCAGCAGTATGACATCAGGCTTCCCAGGACAGAGGCCAGAGGGCTGTAAGTCCAGGCCCAAACAGCAGAGGGAGCTCTACTAGAGGGCCTTAAAAGTGTCAGTGTCAGCCCTGAGTTTTTGTTTATTTATTTATTTATTTTTTCATTTTGTTATTATTTATTTATTTTAGTGAGGGCTCAACAGGTGTCACTGACTTGGGGTTACAGAGGACACTTTGTTTCAATCAGGGAGTCAAGACACTGACAAACACATGCACACAGACACACAAAAAATCATTTTGCTGCAAGAATTTAATGTAAAACCAGTTTAAACCAGTACATACAACCTCTAAAATCAATATGTATTTGCGGTGTCCATCTCATCATGAAGCTTTACCTGCACATGCACACATTTGATTTGATTTCTCCTTGCTGTCTGAACAGGTCGTCATTTTCTCTATCAGGCTACTACACTGCACACTCTATATGACACGTATACAATGCTAACATTACAACTGAAATGTTATTGACTTAACCCAGCAGTGCAGAAATATCAGTCAGTAGATTTCTTTCAACTTTTAGCAGCTACAGGTTTTCTATTACCTTTATCTTACAGTGAGGAGTTTGTAAAGAAACAATACAAAACAATATTTAAACTGTACAGAATGTGTTTAAAAAAACTGCTGTTAAATACACAAAATTGGGCCATTTGTACAAGGAGGGATCTGACTATTAGCTAATCAACAAAGCTACAGTATACTCTTCATAGATATACTGCAGTTCCTCATACCAGTGTTACCTTGAACCTAGCAGTATGTCTCTGAAAAGCGAACCCGCTGGGATGTATCCGGACCTGAGATTAACCAGTAAGCCAGTTAAAAGCTTTCCTCGCTGTGTTCATTAGAAGTTCTGTAGTTCAGCTGGATAGACAAAGTTGCTTCTGAAGAGTTTATAGGCCAGGAGCTGTCCTCCGAATATCATCATTACCAGGCCCGAACCTGCAGGGAGAGGGATTCAATAAACGAGAAAAGGAGTTCAATCAGAGGGAGGTTTGGAGGTCAGCAGTTGTCCTTAAAAAGCTGCAGTCTGAAGGGATGCACTGTAGGAGGAGAGTTATAGTGAGTCTGGGAACAGGAGGAAGTGTATCTAAGGAGAGTTTTTATGCTCTGCAAATGGGATTGAAGACAGGTAAGAATACAGAGAGAGAGAAAGTGGAAGTCTTACCCAGAGCTATCCACCAGTGCTCAGCTGAGGGGAAGTCTGACATCACTGCAGAAACATGGAGACTGTGTGTGAAATGTGAGAACTACCTACACAGAAAACATACTGCACATATCCAAGTGAAGGATGGAGAGATGTGTGTGTGTGGTGTGTGTGTGCCTATCCATCTTTGAACTACAGCCACTCTTTCCAGTTACATAACCAGGCCTCCAATCCTATCAGCTGTTCCGCTCTATTGATCCGCTTTGTGTATGTGTGTGTGTGTGTTTACCTGCTACAGTCATGGCGACATGCAGCAGCGTGACAGTTATGGCATAATCCCAGACCCACTCCTCCACGATCCAGGCGAACACCAGCCCGCCCAAAACATAGGTCACTTCTGTGGAAATGACGCCAACTGGAGGGAGGAAGAGAGAAAACCACACGTGATACTCCGCCTTATTTTTTTCTAAAACTGACATTTTACCCTTGGTGTTTTATTTATGGTTTTAATCATCCATTGTTTAAGTTTTATTCCTCCTTTATCCTTTATGGCGGCCTGTTTATCCATACATTACTGTGTATTTCATTGCTGTGTTTATGTGTTTGTAAAGCTAGTTTTTCAGTATATTATTATCAATGATGGCTCCATTCCATTTAAGGGTCCCAGAGTCAGGACCCTGAAACTGAAGCAGCTAAATCAAATTCATTTATTATTTACACCTCTTGCTATGGGCCTATAGAGACAAAGGCAGAAAATAGTGCAATAAAAAGTGCACTTAGATAAAAGGACATCCTCATTAGAAAAATGGACTAAAGTGATCAAACGTAGAAGTAGTCATGATGCAGCAGAATGGCCCTCAGTAATAATATATGATAATCCACGTGACATAATTGGATATATTACCTATGGATTAATGTGTAAGCAGCTTTTTCCTGTTGTTGTTGCTGCTGCACTTGAAGCTACTATTACTTCAGTTTAATCTACAAGAGTGCCTCATAGTTCATCAGCTGATCACGTTACATTTTATGTAAAACCCAAATCTGCAAAGGAACTAGTACATAAACTGTCAAATTAATGTGGTGAAGAAAGCATAAAGCTTAAAAACTCAAGTAAAGAACATGTAAAGCACGTACAGCACTTGAGTAAATGTGCTTGTTTATGTTCCATCAGTGCTACTCACCCAGGTATTTGGGGTTCTGCCATGACGGTTGTGTCGTGTAGTCAAACGGAGTCAACAAGCTGTTGATCTCGTGAACCCTGGAGAAACACCAGAGGAGGATAAACAATAGACTTGTCTGCCTTCACTCTGTGTTCCTGCAGTAGGTCTCAGTGTCTGTGTGCGTACCTGAGCAGCCCGATGCAGAGACTGACCGCGATGTAGTAGAGAGAGTAGAAGCACACCATGCACATCAACAGATTCTGCAGGACGACCTGAGGAGAGGCCAAACAGTCATGATGCCTGAGGAATGATGCCCTGTGCATGTCCATCCTGTAATTTTACTGATACTGAATCATACTTGACCTACATCCTACTGCTGTGTATAATGTATCTTCCTGCTAACATGTTTACATAGATATTTCCTTTTCCCTTCATTTGACTGCTGAGAAAAGCTGAAATTACAACCCTGGGTGAGGCTAAACACCAAAATCAATTACATACATGAGTCATTAATCAATGAGTGGATGGAATTTTGAGCCTTTTAGCTTTGGAAACGTCTCCCATCGACCATCTGCGGATGTTTGCTTCGAGCAAACAAGGCCATAAATGAGAAAACAAGACTATAAATACCAAGAAAAACATAAACCTTTATGTCAGTGATTCTAATCTGACTGGAAAACTACATGTGGAGATATTTACCGGCAAGACCTCATCATTATTTGATGCCTTGTGTGCATCCAGCAGCTAACAGAAACCCCCCATCCTCTCCTACATTTCCCCCTTTGCTTCATGACCCAGAAAACTCCTGACAGCAGCGAGCAGCAGACGGCCGTTGCTTGCTCGCTAACGTCTCCTTTCATAGGTGATTAACTGCAGACCGTACAGGAAATGGGTTACACGACACCCTCGGAGGAGACATAAAAGACCTCTTCTCTCAGCTGACATTTAGGCTTGTCAAACACAGGGGTAACTAATTACATTAATAATGGGCCACATTCCAGTCAGGTGTGCCGATGCCAGGGCCCTGCTTGTTAGCTCCCTGGCTTTCTCACACACCTTATGGAATCGAACCATTGTTAACCTCATTAGTTATTCCTGTGCTTTCCCTGCTGTTACAAGTCAAATGTCTGCTCTGATACAGACCACAGATGAGTAACAACTTTCACTACATCATCTGTTCAAAGCCACAGATGGTTCGACTGGAGTAATACAGTTATGTGTTGATTGTCATATATATAGTGACTATAAGGGCGTCTTTAACAGCGAATGTCTATTTTTAAATAACTGATTAATCCTTCAGTCTGTAAAGCCTAATGATAAAATATGCCCATCAGAGTGAAGCAGCAGAGGTCAGCCTCAGAGAAAGTGGATGGAAATGTTGCTATGTCAGTTTGTTGATCAGCTAATGTTGGTCTACAGTGAACTACTGATTATCATACATTTTTGGACAGACATTCGCGGTTCCCAGAGGATGAATACATGAAAAACTTAAGACATTCCAATCAGAATAAAATGTACTTTTTTGGGTGCTAATTAGCCGATGTTAGCACATTAAACATGCTACATTTATATGACGAACACACCTATATGTTAACATAGCCACTGCGGCAATGTTAGCACGTTGACGTTAGCATTTAGCTCAAAGCAGCACTGAGACGCTAGTGAGGTCTTGATGAATGATTTTAACTTTACAGCAGCTGAATCATGAGGCTGTAAATAGACACGATGCATTTTCAAAACTAATTCAATCAAGACCCTCCTTTTGTTTTGCGGCGGCCCACCTAAACCACGTGCAATCTAGTCCAGCCCTGGTCAGACCACCATGAGGGTGTGGGTGTGGCTGAGCTTATGCTAATACTCTCAGAGACAGCTAAACACCTTGGCTAGCTCCTGGTTTGTTTGCCGCCTCAGTGCCACACTCAACTAAACTGTTCTAGAAACCAGCTTTAAATTCAACCCTCAAGCCTGCTGAGATTTGGTTCAGTCTGACTGTGAAAACCTCATAAAATCTTCAGTTAAATGTTAATTATGACTATATTGAGGATGGCATAATTAAAACAAGAGCCAATTTGGTATAACTGGAATAAGTTGTCTGATGTACTAAAATCACAATAAAAGTAATCACTTCATAATACATTGAGTAAAAGTCTAATTCATGAAAACACTTGCACCAATAGCTCAATCACACTCACTGATCAGCCTCAGTGCACCTCGCTGTGCACCGAGGCTCTGCTGCCTCATACCTCTCTACTCTAGCACACATCACGGTGTCCTTACCCAGGTGTCACTGGGTGTAGTCTTGAGGGAGAAGGGTCCATGGCGTTTTATGAGTGTGAATCCACAACAGCGACAGCAGTAGTCCAACAACATGAATGGCTGCAGGTCTAAATGAGAGAATCTAGGCTACATGTGTGGATACTTGTGTGTGAGAGAGCATGTCCGGGGTGGAGGAGGAGGACGGGTGGGGTCGGATTAGAAGAAATGGGATTATTACTAAGAAGTCTGAGGAAATCCTAAAAGGGATAAAGGTGAACGTACTCTGGTGTTGGTGTGCATACATACACATAAACCCAGAAGAAGGAAGTGGGTTTTGAGACTAAGCAGTTCAGGAAGCCCTCCAGACACAAATTTATGTTTGAGCATAGTCGAGCCACATTGTATTACTTCTTTTATTTTACTCTCTCTCTTCCCTTTCTCTTTGTTTTTCTCCCTTCTTGCCTTCCTTCTTCTCATTGTTCCTTTTCCTCTTTCCCTACTTTGTTACTTCCCTTCTTTCTACCATTCTTTCTTCTTTTATATATCAGCTTGGGAAATTGTAATCCGCATTGTTCACTATTCTCCAGTACGTAACAGACAAAACAATTCATCACTCATCACATGACTAAACATAATCATTATGTGTATTTTGAAGAAAAATACACATATTCTGAGAAATCTGCAACCAAACATCAAGACGTGATTCCACCGGCAGTTCTTAATGTGAACATTAGGTGGCAGCAGAGCCTCACACGCGCAGGGACAACTTCATCCACCAACCAATGAAGAATCAACACAAGAACAAGAGATGATAAGAGCCACATGCACAGGACTGGCAGCAGCAGATAAGATGCTTCCTGGTGCACCATTCATGTACAGATCTCTGATAACGGTGCCATTAATCATTTTGCTCCATGTTTTATTTTATATTCAAATTCAATGAAAACAGGCCGGAGCGGGAGCATCTGCTCATGACGAGACGGATAAGAAAGAATAAAGGCAGGAGGTTGAATGCAGAAATGACGCCAGCGCAACATGCCCGTCTCCCTCTAGAAATAGCTAAAGAAACTCAACTCTTCAGCGTCACAGCTTGCGTATGCCAGTGTGTGAGGTACAGCACATGCACGTGCGCCTTTGTGTGAGTGCGGGGTTGACTTGGCTGCCACGGTAACCTGCATCATTGTAACCATAGTGATGGAAAGCAGGGGAGTGGGAGGGGGGTGCACGTAGAGCAAGGTGGGCATCATAGCTATTCATCCCCCAGTGTGTGTGTGTGTGTGTGTGTGTGTGTGTGTGTGTGTGTGTGTAGCGCTCACTAATAATACAGATCTCTCTCTTCATATCTCTACATGGCGCATGTGTGATTATCTTTAACTTTGATGTTAAAGTTTTTGAACTATTCAACAATGTTTTTCACTTCTTTTTACACTCTCATTCATTGCTCTGTGTATCTGCAGCAATGAAGATGAGAAGATTGATCATGCGCTCATGTCTACATGCTAAATATGATGCTGTGAAGCACAGCAGCCTGCAGAATTCAACACTTATACAGGTGGATCGGTTGAATATGGGCCAATTTCTGATTGAGGATAAGGGTGGAAAAAAACTTTGGCTACAGTTTGTAGAATGTTACATGGGGTGAAGGAGTCTTGCTGAGCACAATTTAACTTATGCCAATGTTTAGTCGACATATCAAACCCACATGAGTATGTATTGAAAACCAATTACAGTAAAACTAAAGGCTTTCAACAGGCTGCCATATGAGCAACCTTTAGCCAAAAGTTACCAGTTAACACGGTCATCCTCTGACCAGTGAGGGTGATAATACCTGCATGAGAGGAGGGAAGTCTGAGGGTCCTGAAGAGAGAGGTCTGAGGGTCCTAAGGAGAGAGGTCTGAGGGGCCTAAGGAGAGAGGTCTGAGGGGCCTGAGGAGAGAGGTCTGAGGGGCCTAAGGAGAGAGGTCTGAGGGGCCGGAGGAGAGAGGTCTGAGGGGCCTAAGGAGAGAGGTCTGAGGGG